>CM060306.1:75790511-75805511 GCA_030674185.1 Monoplex corrugatus | reverse complement strand
TAAACAAAGTAACTGATGACTGGGTCCGAATATGTCATACAGCGCATTGACAACCCCACTTTGCTTGATGAAATGACTATCGTGTGGCGTCAGGAGTATGGGAGGTGATTGTCTGGAGTGGAGAGTGGCGAAACATTGGTGCTCCGGGTCCTATTCTGCTAACCCTTTGACTCCCGCACCCTATCCACCAACTGCAAAAACATAACCCTTTGATTCCCTCACCTTGTCCACCAGAATCCTGCTGGAAGCTGTTGGATAGGATGAGGAAGTCAAAGGGTTAAGTTTTTGCTTTGCTAGCATGGTTGACAATGCAGGATGCCGGTGGACATGGCGCAGGAGTCAAAGGGTTAACATAGATAGAAAAGAAACAGACAAAACTCAGTGTACTCCCAGCTGACCCAACAGTCCTGAAGTTTGACACTAACAGCAGTTATAGGGCCCCAAGACACTTGGATTGTGACAAAATTAAACTGGATTTGATATGGCACGTTGTTGGACTAAACTGAGTGGTTTGGGAATAAAGCCACTGCAGTAGAATGAAAGACAGAACTGCAGACGCCTGTAGATAGTATTGTGTTATTTTCATGGTGTCTCGTTAAACAGAATATCGAACAGTGTGAATGAAAGGACAGAAAAAGCACCGTCGCAGACAGATGAAACTGAAATAAAATCCACTGTATACGGCTGCGTGTCATGAGAAGAAACAAGAACGTAAAATGGCGTTGGAAGACTAGTGAAACAAAATGTATGATTTTATTTTAGTACGTTTGGTTGGTTGGTTGGTTGGTTGGTTGGTTGGTTGGTTGGTTGGTTGGTTGGTTGGTTGGTTGGCTGGTGTTGGTTGGTTGGTTGGTTGGTTGGTTGGCTTGGTTTGTTTGGTGTGTTGGTTGTGCTTGGTTGCTTGTTGGTTGCTTGGTTGTTGGTTGGTTGGTTGGTTGTGTTTGGGTTTGTTGCTTGGTTGCTTGGTTGCTTGGCTTGGTTGCTTGGTTGCTTGGTTGTTTGTTTGTTTGTTAGATTTTTCTTTTTGCTTTTTTGTTGTTATTTGTTTGTTTCAAGATAAAGCAAAACTGAAGTAGTACAGTGCACATCAAACAAAAACCTTCATCAGTCCTCATTTTTGCCAAAAAGCAAATAGAACAGTTCTTCAAAATTCGGAATGACTTATATCAAACGTGAAGGCTGTGCTCAGTTAGTGACACGTTGACATACAGTTGCACTGCAGTGTCTGTGTGCAAGGTCCTGACGTCTCTGTTCATCAGCTGAAAGTCGGTGAGAAATAGGTTGTAATTTGTCTGTTTCTCGCTTCCTTCTTCTTCCTTCCTTCCTTCCTTCCTTCCTTCCTTCCTTCCTTCCTTCCTTCCCTCCCTCCTTCCTTCCTTCCTTCCCTCCTTCCCTCCTTCCTTCCTTCCTTCCTTCCTTGAGCTGAACGCCCAGGGATTACACTGGTCTCCAGCCCCTGGCTCCTGGTTAGTGACAAACGAAGAAATCAAAGTTTTATGAGTCTTCCACACACACAGACACAATATGTTATTTGCTCAGATGTGAGGATACTGCCTGCTTTCTGTGCTGTTATTCTGTGAATGAATTGATTTGTGTGTCAAGTCACATTGTATTTTATTGTTATTGTTGTTGTTTTTTGTTTTTGTAGTTGTTGTTATTGTTCTTCTTCTTCCTGTACACTACTACTACTACTACTACTATTACTACTGCTACCACTACTATTACTACTACTACTGCTGCTAACACTACTACTACTACTACTTTTTCTTCTTCTTCTTCTTCTTCTTTCTTCTTCTTTTTCCTATTATTATTGTTATTATTGTTGTTATTATCATCATCATTATTATTATTATCATCATCGTCATCGTCATCATCGCCGTCGTCATCATCATTATTACTGTCATTGTTATCATTATATTATTGTTACTATCATCATCATCATCATCATCATGTATATGTAATTGATAAGAACAGAACAAGAGCACCTGGCATAGCGTTGGATCTAACCAGACACTACTGAAGACAGCCACAATGACCCAATGATACTGAAGCTTGACAATGACAGTCCTTCTTTAGAACTGTTCAAAAGGGATTAATCGAACTCGGACAATTCCACATGAGCTTCACCCAGATCTGCCAGCAATTATCTGGCAGACTTCCTAAGCCTGTATGCGCAAAGCCTTTAGCGCTTGCAAGGTCTTGAAATAGGAAGAGGGGAGAATGGTATCTATGAATCAGGTAGGTAGGACCTCAGTTTCAGTTTCAGTTTCAGTTTCTCAAGATGATGTCTCGGCGCTCCGAACGAATTCCATATGCACTAACGTTACAGGTGCCATGTGTATGGTGATCATGGCACAAGCCTTAAGCCTGCACATAGACCCATGAGCTGGGTCCCATCTGCATTCTCGTGGTGTTTCTTGTTAACCCTTTGACTCCCGCACCCTATCCACCAACTGCAAAAAGTTAACCCTTTGATTCCCTCACCTTGTCCTTGGATGAGGTAAGGAAGTCTGTTTCATCAGCTGAGGCCCTACCTAGGCCCTACCTAGACTATGTTTTACCCTAGTCTGTATTATATACTGGTATTTTATCGGCCTACCGCTGGAAAAATCTTGGTTACATTTTAATGACATGTGTATGTGCGTGTCTTACCTTCAAAAAAGGAACATACATATAAAGTAAATAAATAAATAATTTAAGGTCTGAATCACAACACAGCTAGCTATTCTGTTTAAACTCGTCTCACATGACAGAACCCCACCCACCCCCAGTCAATGCCCAAATGCTCAGCTGTCTTGGTAGCACCTCAAGATCTTGCCATTGCCCAAGGCCTTAGGACTTCAAGATCTTGCCATTGCCCAAGGCCTGAGGACTTCAAGATCTTGCCATTGCCCAAGGCCTTAGGACTTCAAGATCTTGCCATTGCCCAAGGCCTTAGGACTTCAAGATCTTGCCATTGCCCAAGGCCTTAGGACTTCAAGATCTTGTCATTGCCCAAGGCCTTAGGACCTCAAGATCTTGCCATTGCCCAAGGCCTTAGGACCTCAAGATCTTGCCATTGCCCAAGGCCTTAGGACCTCAAGATCTTGCCATTGCCCAAGGCCTTAGGACTTCAAGATCTTGCCATTGCCCAAGGCCTTAGGACCTCAAGATCTTGCCATTGCCCAAGGCCCTAGCTCAAGACTCCAACGCCCAAGGCCTATAGACGACCTCAAGACTTGCCAACGCCCAAGCCTAGACGGACCTCAAGTATTTGCCAACCGCCAGCCATAGACGGACCAAACCTGCCAACCGCCCCAGCCTTAGACGACCTCAAGATTTGCCAACGCCCAAGGCCTTGGACGACCTCAAGACCTTGCCAACGCCCAAGGCCTTAGACGGACCTCAAGACTTGCCAATGCCCAAGGTCCTTAGAGGACCTCAAGACCTTGCCATCGCCCAAGGCCTTAGGGCGACCTCAAGACCTTGCCAAGCCCAAGGCCTTAGACGGACTCAAGATCTTGCCAACGCCAGCCTAGGACGGACCTCAGACCTTCCAACGCCCAAGTCCTTAGCGACCTCAAGACCTTGCCAACGCCAAGGCCTTAGGACGGACCTCAAGACTTGCCAATGCCCAAGGCCTTAGACGGACCTCAAGACCTTGCCAATGCCCAAGGCCTTGGACGGACCTCAAGACCTTGCCAATGCCCAAGGCCTTGACGGACTCAAGGCCTTGCCAATGCCCAAGGCCTTAGAGGACCTCAAGCCTTGCCAATGCCCAAGGCCTTAGGAGACCTCAAGACCTTGCCAAGCCCAAGGCTTTAGGACGGACCTCAAGATCTTGCCAATGCCCAAGGCCTTAGGACGGACCTCAAGGCCTTGCCAATGCCCAAGGCCTTAGGACGGACCTCAAGACCTTGCCAATGCCCAAGGCCTTAGGACGGACCTCAAGACCTTGCCAACGCCCAAGGCCTTAGGACGGACCTCAAGCCTTGCCAATGCCCAAGGCCTTAGGACGGACCTCAAGCCTTGCCAACGCCCAAGGCCTTAGGACGGACCTCAAGACCTTGCCAATGCCCAAGGCCTTAGGACGGACCTCAAGACCTTGCCAATGCCCAAGGCCTTAGGACGGACCTCAAGGCCTTGCCAACGCCCAAGGCCTTAGGACGGACCTCAAGACCTTGCCAATGCCCAAGGCCTTAGGACGGACCTCAAGGCCTTGCCAACGCCCAAGGCCTTAGGACGGACCTCAAGGCCTTGCCAACGCCCAAGGCATTTGCGAAGACTTATACTTATGCCATGATCACTTAAGATCTGTTCCATCACACACCACCAATGGCATCTGTTCATAAGGAATTTATTGAGAGCATGGAGACGTTATCTTAAGAAACTGAAAATGAAACTGAGACTGACGGCCCCCACAGACTCACAGGCACTTGCCGTTTAGAACTGGGATAATTTCAAGATCTCCTTGCACTCAGACAGTCTGTCATCTGTTACCTGGCAGGATCTTTAAACTTGCAGAGAAAAACATACTCCATGCGTGGCAGGGTCTTGAAATGTAGGTTCTCACTTAGTTGCACGTGCAGTGACTGTGCAGTGTGCTGACCTAGCTGTCTTATTACCTGAATCCCAATGGGAATAGAGTCATGTTCTGTCTCTCCAAACAGATAATAGCCCAAGCGATACAGAAGCATCGTAGAGTGACAAGTGAATTATCTTGGGTTTCTGAGTTTGCTGTACATAATATTTTTTATTCTGAGATGAGATATCGTCTGTTCACGTGCTATCATTTTGTCTATTGATTTGTTGTGGCGTTTCATGCTGCAGCCCACTGTCAGACATCAATGAGGACGAAAAAGAAGAAGAGATGCAGGAGGAGGACGAAGGAAGAGAAAGAAGGAGAAGAACGAGACAAAAAGAAAGAAAGAAAGAAGAAAGAAGGAAAGAAAAAAAAAGAAAAGGAAAAGAAGAAAAAAGGCCATCAATAGAATTTGATAAAAATATGAAATAGGGCAGGCGTTGGTTCTGAAAAGGCTGTCTTCTTCTTCTTCTTCTTCTTCTTCTTCTTTTTTTTTATTTTTTTATTTTTTTTCCTCTTCTTCTTCTTCTTCTTCTTCTTCTTCTTCTTCTTCTTCTTCTTCTTCTTCGTCGCAATTCTTTGTCGCAATTCTTCTTCTTCTTCTTCGCAATTCTTCTTCGCAATTCTTCTTCTTCTTCTTCTTCGCGATTCTTCTTCTTCTTCTTCGCAATTCTTCTTCTTCGCAATTCTTCTTCTTCGCAATTCTTCTTCGCAATTCTTCTTCGCAATTCTTCTTCTTCGCAATTCTTCTTCGCAATTCTTCTTCGCAATTCTTCTTCTTCGCAATTCTTCTTCGCACACTGCTGTTCCAACCCTTCCCTTTAGTTGCTGAGCCGAGCGCGCTGACCTATGCGTGACCCGACCATGATGCCTGCCTTCCCTGGGCAGATTGTTTATATCTCGCCTGTCAGCAGCCATAGCTGACATCTGGCGTTTAACTGGGGGAAATGGGTATGACTTCAAATGCTACATTTTTTTAAAGCGCTTTGGCCAAACTAGAGTGTATTGTAGATAGCTGGATGGCCAGAACCACGAACTTTAAAATGACACCAAACACGAATATGTTTGACTGGCAAAGCAGACTGCAGTGTTAGTTCAAATACATGCACAGTCACAAGTACGGAGACGGATAATTTCCGATTTCACAAAATTGTGCTGTTTTAAACCGCCGTTATTGCAGTCCTGACAGTTTCTATGCACACAGGACAACATGCCACACAAACTACAGCATGCCAGCGTGCACCTCCACTTACTTGAAAGTTTTCGACCTGAACCTGAGAGGAGAGATGCGCGTTTTAATTACTCCACTGAATTGGGGTCAAGAGGTTGGTCATCACACACTGCCGGGTGTGTGTTGAATGCAGGTTGAAGTTTTAATACAGTAAGGAATAGTGTACACTCAACTGCACATGTCAGTCAATTTGTTGTGAGCTTCTCTTTCTCTTGGCTGGCCTTCCTCCCTTTGTTTGACTGACAAACACGGAGCAAACGGAACACTGGTGAACAGACAAGGCTGCATCAAAGTTAACCCACATCGGTGCCGCCTTCTCCACATCAGACAGACTGGTTTTCATTATTGTTTTCGATGAAACAGACATCTTCAGTTTTCTCAGCCGTGCATAGCACTATGAGCACATACTGACAGAGAATGGGAGCCCTGGGCTTTGTTGTTGTTGTTGTTTTTTTTTTTGCTGGAACGCCCACCACATGCTCGACACAAAGACTGAAGTCTCTCATTGTGCAAAAATGCAGTGTGTTCATAAACAACAGCCATTGTTCAATTATACACACAACACTTAACACTAATACGTAAGGAAAGAACTACAATCAAAACAACAAAACTGTTCAGTTCTCTCACAACAGTGCTCTGAGTACAAGACTGAATGATGTGATGTTCAAAGCAGATTATAGTGAGTAACTTATTCTTAAACTTTCACTTAACTTCATACACCTCAACACTTCAGCATCACATATATATTTGGAAACCAGTCTCCAAGTCAACGTCAAAAAAAAAAAAAAAAGATGAAATAAAACGAGAACAAAAGGATGAGAAAACGATAAAAAAAAAAAAAGGGGGGGGGGGGACAAAAAATCAGCATCAGTGGAATTAGAAGTTTCAACACGTGAAGAATACACGTTTTAACAAAAAAGCACAGCAGCTGAACACATAGTCACTGCAAAAGTTTGTAGATTGCAAACTTCAGTCAATGGTACAAATTCTAATTCTTAGACGTAACGCAGGCACTTAGAACAAACTTGTAAATCACAAAAAATCAACATCCAGATATCTTAGGTTCCGTGTCTACAGGCAGGAGAAGATCGGGTAAAATGATCAAGTTTTAATACAGACAAAGAAGGGATTCATCCGCAGCTACTGCCGTGACCCTATCTCGACCCCGCATCCCACCCTTCCCCCACTCTGGAATGCCAGGCTTTGCAGGCCTACAGCTGCCGTCTGCAGGTAAACTAAAGAGAACGATTTGGCCAGTTTTGCACAGCCGTGCGCAATTCTTCTTCACAATTCTTCTTCGCGATTCTTCTTCGCGATTCTTCTTCGCAATTCTTCTTCTTCGCAATTTCTTCTTCTTCTTCGCAATTCTTCTTCTTCTTCGCAATTCTTCTTCGCAATTCTTCTTCGCAATTCTTCTTCTTCTTCGCAATTCTTCTTCACAATTCTTCTTCTTCTTCTTCGCAATTCTTCTTCGCAATTCTTCGCAATTCTTCTTCGCAATTCTTCTTCTTCTTCGCAATTCTTCTTCTTCGCAATTCTTCTTCGCAATTCTTCTTCTTCTTCTTCTTCGCAATTCTTCTTCGCAATTCTTCTTCTTCCTCTTCTTCTTCTTCTTCTTCTAATCTTTTTATCAGTATGGTCCTTTGATGACGGGGGAAGGGAAGTTACGAGACGCAGCAGCTATGATCCTCCAACTCTGGGATTTGTTTCAGAACCTTGATCCTGCTGTTGGAGAAAACTGTCTCTTGCTAACTAAGCAATTGTTTTTGGTGGGGGGGGGGTTTGTGTGTGTGTATGTGTGTGTGTGTGTGTGTGTGTGTGTGTGTGTGTGTGTGTGTGTGTGTGTGTGTGTGTGTGTGTGTGTGTGTGAGTATGTGTGTGTGTGTGTGTGTGTGTGTGTTTTTCTCGTTTTTGTTGTTGTTGTTGTTGTTTGTTTTGTTGTTTTTTTCCCGGAAAAGGGGCAGTGTGTTTTCTATAACATAAGAATGGATCAAGAATGGAGGGAAACCAGAATTATTCAGTGCTTGGAGAAGATCTCTTCTTACTGTGTTTTTATGTTGTGTCTTATTCGAAAACATTTTGAGCAAAAGTTATATTCCCCCTTCCCAGAGTCCCCCCCCCCCCCCACATACACCGCACACACGCACAGTGAGAGACAGAGACAGAGAGAAGAAAGAGAGAGAGAGAGGGGGCGAGTGAAGAGACAGACAGAAAGAAACAGAGAGAGACTACGATTGAGAAAAATGGGTCTTAAGACCAGATCTCATGTCCTGGCATAAACTTACCTTCTCATTATTTCTTGTCTATCGTGTTTGTTCACTTACCAAAATGATAATGTGCGCGGTAGTTGCATAGATAAACACGGGACTTCCAGGTGGAAGCTCCTGGGTTCGATTCGTCTGGATACCTTCACCTGGTGGTTAATTAAAGGGTGAAGATCCCCCCCCGCCCCTACCAACGTGGGAATGTCAGGGGCTCTTTCTGTAAATAATATCCCCACCTTCTGGAAATGCTGTGCTAGAAACTTCCTCTTTTCTGTCACTCTCTTTGTTTCTGCCTATCCCTTTGCTTTCTGTCATTTCTTTCTATCATTTTCTGCCTTGGTGTTACATTCACCTGTATGTATTCGATAAAGTCTTACGCACTTTCTCTTAAGGATTGATAATTGGGTACATTGAAATGTGATATGCAGAAGCAATTTTATGTAATTTAGGCCCGTTTTTATATATGTTTTAGTGTCCTTGGTTATGTTTAAATTTGTATTCAGGTATGTTTTTTTAAATCCCCTGTGTGATAAATTGGACGGAGTGATCAACGCCAGGGGCATCTCCTCAGATTATGTGCGCAAATGCATTGATGTGTGTGTTTAATTGTCTTTTCCTTTTTCTTTTCCATTGAAGTATTGTGTATGTTTTGAAACGGTTATAGCCTTGATATGGCTCTACGCAGTCGGCTGGGTTTCAAGCAAAACAGTAACAGTAAGGTTTTTTTTCCGATCTACTCGGTCAAGATGTGTGCAGACCCGCCACTGTCTAAACTCCATTCGTCTGTGTGTGTATGTGTGTGTGTGTGTGTACGTGTGTGTGTGTGTGTGTGTGTGTGTGTGTGTGTGTGTGTGTGTGTGGTGCGTGTGTGTGTGTGTGTGTGTGTGTGTGTGTGTGTGTGCATGCAGAATGTCAATTGTGCACGTTAAAGAACATGTCAATGGCTAGATTATAGAAAAATGAAAACACCCAACATACACGACCACCAAAGAGACGGACTATACAAGAACATAGTGGAGTGTGGTCGGCTCGCCTAACAGCTTGAGTTTTTTTGTGCTTCGCTAAAAAGTCTGATTATGTTTAATGCGCATAATAAGTTTCTAGAATAGAACTATCATCATCATCAGGTGCCCTGCTGCATGGCGTTGGCGATCATGGACTTCCATCTGTCTCTCTCTCTTGTTGTCCCAAACATCTCTTCCACCCTCCTTGTCCCCAGCCACTCTGCAAGTCCGTCTAGTATCTTCTCCCTGGGTCTACCAGGTGCTCTCTTTCCCTCCAGCTTTCCCGTTGTGACCAGGTGCTCCAAATTCCCCTTCCTCATAAAATGGCCTATAAATGTTGCCTGTCTTTTCCTAATCTTCCTTGTGAGTAATCTACTTGTGTCTGCCTCCATCAAGACTGTCTCGTTTGTTTTCTTTGCTGTCCATGGAACTCTCAACACTCTTCTTAGAAACCACATCTCGGCTGCCTCAATCTCGTTCTGGCTTTGCTTTTTAACTGTCCAGGCCTCACAACCATACAGCAGTATTGGTTCTATATATCATTCAAGAACTCTCTTCCTGATGTTAATTGATAGGCATTTGTTGGTAAGAATGCTTTTTATCTTCTATACCAGAACGATTTACATACAACTTTACAGATATTCGATTCATTGTCTCTTTTATTTTCGTGTGTTGCAGAATCCATCCCAGACATCTGCCTTCGCATAGACTTCACCCAGGAAGGTACAGGCCGCATGGAGGGTGCCCCCAGGTGTATGACAATAGTAGGTCAGCTCTTTTCTTTTGGGACTTTTTTGCTTTGAAGTTTGTTACTGTATTTCTGATAGCTTAGATATATCATGTGCATTCTTGTTAAATGTACGCGCTTTCATTTTTTTTTCTTTCAGACTCTTCAAGTGTATTAGAGCTTATTGTATAACAACCAGAAATACGAGACAATAGAATTTAAAAGTTTTGAATAAGCAAAAAGAAGACAGGGTTGTTTGTGTGCGTGTTGTGTGTGTGTGTGTGTGTGTGTGTGTGTGTGTGTGTGTGTGTGTGTGTGTGTGTGTGTGTGTGTGTGTGTGTGTGTGTGTGTGTGTGTGTGTGTGTGTGTGTGTGTGTGTGTGTGTGTGTGTGTGTGGATTTTTTTATGCAAAATTGTTTTCGTTTCACGTAGAAACTAGCAGACTTGTTTCTCTCTCTCTCTCTCTCTCTCTCTCTCTCTCTCTCTCGTCCTCTCTCGTCTCTCTCTCTCTCTCTCTCTCTCTGTGTATGTGTGTGTTACTTTTTTTTTTACTTCTTAACAAAAACCGTTTACCCTTAGTTCGTTCGATCCGTGTGTTCATTCTTCTGGCTTTCTTTTAAAATCTTTGCACGCACTTACCTTTACAGCAATAATATACGTAGGTGTCAGTCGCTATCTTGTCACCGTCACATATTTAGTTTTTCTTTATAATATGTTTCTGTTCCTACAGACTCCTGATTGGAAGGTTGTGGGTTTGGAACCCCTTTGTTCCATTAGTCCAGTTAGTAGCGAGTGAGTTGCGTCTACCATGCCTGAGAAAAACACACCCTGTGGCGTTGGTCAGGATATTTGAGCAACACCCTTAACGACAAATCCATGAAGTGGATGAAACTCTACTGTGTGGTCCCAGTTTCCCGTTGAACCCATAGCACACTCAGCTCTGGGTAGTAGCTGGTTGGGGCCGAATATTCCCACACTGATTTTTTTAATTAAATTAAGGGTGTTGCTCAAATATCCTGACCAACGCCACAGGTGTGTGTTTTTCTCAGGCGTGATAAACGCAAGGATACATTATAAAAGTAAGGGTAGGGTGCAGTCTTGTTATGCAGTCTCAGTCCTGGATGGAATTCCAAAGTATTATGATTATCATCCCCTACGTCATCACCATCAACATCATAGCATTGTAAGAAACTGTGTCAGATTCTGTGGCCATAAATGTGACGTTGAAAATGTAACAGCAAGAAAAAAGAATACTTGATTTTACAGCACTTGTTTTTTAGATCTGCAATATTTTTGTTAATATGTTGCAATAATAGTAGTATAGCATGATAATTAACTATTTAATTCGTCAATTTTCCGTAAAGTATAACATTTGATTTTTTTAAAGAATTGCATGCAAGCGTATGTAAATGATTCCAATTTTTCATTGATTATTTTAATTCAGTATCACAACTGGTTAACAAAACACACAATATACCATATTTATCATAACGAGAGACGTACAAAAGCACATGTTATGCAGGGTTCTGTTACATGCACAAATCCATGTGTAAACTTGTACCATACATCAATAATCTTGGTACACAACAGATTTTCGGAGCAACAAACAAGTAGAAAAGTTCTCCTCTTTTATTCAACACAAATAAAGTAAACTAAACACACCAATCGATGATGTTGTTTAGGGGATTTTCACCTAAACAAACTTCATGATCTCAAAAACGAATAATACACAAGCACAGAAATGCTCACGTCTCAAACCCAACATGTAACAACGCATAAACATCAAAAGTTGTTCACAATAGAATATACAAAAATCAATCTTTACATCACGAAAATAATTCTTTCAAATTCCTGTTTCAGTTATCTCATATCTCTTCTGATCACAATTTCTACATCATAAATATTTGGACTTCAAGACTCTAGATCCTGTTTACAAAAACTTCTGGAGTTAACATTTTCTTCACAGACAGCATACAACAGACTAAATAATCTTATGTAAAACTCTTTCCACTTCGAACAATTAACACATATGCTACTGTATGCCTTGAATGCCAAATAGACCCAGGATCTATCGACAGTACAGTGTTCAATAGCACCGCAAAAACTATAGGTTTGGAACATTTCCTGCGTTATCAAAATCATTAAAAGCTCTCTGACTTTCAAATCCAATTCACAGCTCACCGAGAACTCTTCAAACACAGTCATTTTTCACAAGAAAGGTCACTCCACGTTATATCATGGTTCTTCAACACATCTTCGAAACATCCAAAATCATCACGCACAAAAACACAGGAACTACAAAGCAACTGCTCGTTCTGGACAGTATCAATATGCTTGTTGTCTTCGTTTTTTTTTCTGTAGAGAAGGGCAAGGCTGTGTACCCACAAGACAAAACATTTCGTGGGTATAAATATTACATAACAGCAGGCATGTGAAAAAACGGAGATCTCATCAACTTAGTGACAAATACAGATTTAAATATACAGAGAGAACCTTGATACTTGATATTATTCCGCAGATTAATGTTATTGTACTTTATACTCAACAGCTCAGAAGGATCACTACCATAAAATCATCTTTCTCCAAAACAGCATAAAAGCGATCAGTCAATGATACAGTAACTTCCTGGCTAGACTGTTGTAATTCTATGCCAACTAGCTTTCCAGCAGAACACATTTTTTCGACGGGAGGGGTTCAGAACAATGCAACACATCTGTCATGAAAAAGAAGGCATGATCACGTAACGGCTTTACTCAAAGAACTCTACTGGTTATCGGTCAAATCGTGCTGCCAGTATGATGATGTAAATCTTGCTTATTGCTATTTTGATAGATCTTTACCAGCGTAAACGCTACATATGATGTCATAACCTCCAGTCTAACAATGGAAATTGAGACAGTCACGCATGCATTTTAATGGCTAATTTAACTGGATGAGGAAATGAAAGAAAGTCAAGCCTTCATCCTGACTGACTGAACCGACTTCAAAAAGTGCGAAATGGAGTAGGGACCCCAGATAGGCACAAAGGAATAAGCGGCATCGACCTACACAATCTCACGTGGATCTACTGCCCCTGAGACGCTGGTATTAAGGGAAATGAACGTGCCGATAAACTTCCAGGCAATGCCACTACTACAACAACAACAAATTCTCCGTCTCGGAAAGTCCGAAGTCCAAGGACGCTTAAAATCGTACCTTCACAAGCAGTACATGAGTCACCTTACCATTGATCGTCCTACTCAAAAAGGAATAGACAGAGGAAACGGCCTAAAATCTACTGTGAAAAGAAAAACAGAACAAAAAACTATCATCAGTCAGACTAACATTATTAGAATACGTTCATACTTACGATCTTTCTGACTGCAAAACACGTTGACTACAAGATCTTGTTTTATTAATTAATTACTTTTCCTTGCCAAGCCCATACATGTTTATATGGATGTATATGTTTGCATGCATTTGAAAAGAAAAGAACACAGAGGATAAATGAATTGTTTTTGTTGTTCGTTCGTTCGGTCGGTCGGTCAATCGGGTCAGTCTGTCGGTTCATTCGTTTGTACGTTGTTCGTTTGTTTGTTTGTCCTGTCTGTCTGTCT
The DNA here is from genome assembly GCA_030674185.1 of Monoplex corrugatus. Lineage (NCBI taxonomy): Eukaryota > Metazoa > Mollusca > Gastropoda > Littorinimorpha > Ranellidae > Monoplex > Monoplex corrugatus. The sequence goes on along the minus strand of CM060306.1, from coordinate 75,792,128 downwards.
GTCTGTCTGTCTGTCTGTCTGTCTGTCTGTCGTCTGTCTGTCGTCTGTCTGTTTCTGTTGTTCTGTTGTTTGTTTGTTGTTTGTTTGTTTGTTGTTTGTTTGTTTGTTTGTTTGTTTTTTGTTTGTTTGTTTGTTTGTTTGTTTGTTTTTGTTTGTTTTGTTTGTTTTTCATTTTTAAACAGAAATCGCGGTAACGAGACAGACTGCTATTTCTACATTGGTTGGAAACAACAACAAAAACCAGACGACCCGGATTGTTTTAATGTTGCTAGAAGCATCTTCACCGACTTGAATAATTAATAGATTTTAAGGGAAGCGTATTAGAATTAGCCATTCTGCACTATAGTGCAACAGCTTATGCATATGGTTTCTTTGTAGTGCAAAAAATTAAATTTTGAATTTTAATCAATTTCTTTTTATCCAGCAAACTAAGAGGATTGGTGAAGCTGTAGAGTAACCCTTTAACTCTCTCACCCTATCTAACAACATATTCCTACATTATTAGCCATTACAGCAAATCAAAAACTTAATTGTTTTACCTCTCTCTCTCTCTCTCTCTCTCTCTCTCTCTCTCTCTCTCTTCTTCTCTGTCTCTCTGTTCTCTTCCTCTCGCTCTCTCTCCCCCTCTCTCTCTCTCTGTCCCTCTCTGTCTCTGTCTCTGTCTGTTGTGTGTGTGTGTCTCTCTCTCTCTGTGTCTCTTTCTCTCTCTCTGTCTCTCGCTCTCTCTCCCCCCTCTCTCTCTCTCTGTCCCTTCTCTGTCCTCTGTCTCTGTCTCTCTGTCCCCTGTCTCTCTTCTCTCTTCTGTCTGTCTGTCTGTCTGTCTCTCTCTCTCTCTCTCTCTCTCTCTCTCTCTCTCTCTCCTGTGCGCCAGAGCTGCCTTCCTATAACAGGAAACTGTGGATGGGACGAAGAAGGGGAAGGGTTAAGTTTCTGTAGCTGGCAGCTTGTGGGGGAGGGCGTTGCGAAAGGGTTAAGTTTTTGAACAGACATTCAGACTTGTTTTCAATATTGCAAGAAACATAGACGAGAAAATCATACGAGATCCGTTACGATGAAGGGCGATTGTTGATATGACCTCACTCTCTGTTGTTTGTTTGTTTGTTTGTTTGTTTGTTTGTTTGTTTGTTTGTTTGTTTGTTTGTTTGTTTGTTTGTTTGTTTGTTTGTAATATGACCTCACTTTCTGTTGTTTGTTTGTTGTTTGTTTGTTTGTTTGTAATCTGACCTTACTCTCTCCTTGTTTGCTTGTTTGTTTGTTTGGTTTGTTGTTTGTTTGTGTTTGTTTGTTTGAAATATGACCTCATTCTCTGTTGTTTGTTTGTTTGTTTGTTTGTTTGTTTGTTTGTTTTGTAATATGACCTCATTCTCTGTTGTTTTGTTTGTTTGTTTGTTTGTTGTTTGTTTGTTTGTTTGTTTGATTCTTTTGTTTCTTTGTTTCTTTTTTTATTGTTTGTTATGTTTGTTTGTTCGTTTGTTTGTCTGTTTGCTTGTTTGTGTGTTTGTTTGCTTTTTGTCCTTCGGGTTCTTTTTGCTTCCTAATCTACTCTTCCTTTCTATTTTGTGTTCATTTTGAGCTATTTTGGTTTTGTTTAGTTTGTTTGTTTGTTGTTGTTGTTGT
>CM060306.1:75780511-75785511 GCA_030674185.1 Monoplex corrugatus | reverse complement strand
ACAGCTCTTAATATCAAAATATTAAAATGTCTGATCTGGCCAGTAATGCTGTGAAACCTGGACATGCAGAAAAATAGATGAAAATATGATCAAAGCAGCAGAAACGTGCTTCTGTAGGCGGTTTCTTAGAGTCAGATGGACCGATAAAAGAGCAAACTTAATGAAATGATCTTGAATGAACTCACAGTGCAATACCAACTGCTGGCAGAAATCAATAAAAGAAAATGAAGTATATCGACCATGCAAACCGCAACACCAACACAATCCTGATGATAACAGTTTTGCAAGGAAAATCTAGGCCAAAAAGATCCGGGTAGACCACCCGCCTCATACATACGCAACATCACCAGCATCAACGGTTTGAAGATCCATGAAGGAGCACAGGAAAGTCAAACCGGAGTAATAATAATAATTAATAATAATTACAATATTTATATAGCGCAAAATCTTGATAAAATCAAATCTAAGCGCTGAAACAGACACACACACACGCACGCACGCAAACACACGCACGCACGCATGCACACACACGCACGCACGCACACACACACACACGCGCGCGCGCGCGCGCACACACACACACACACGCACGCACACGGCTATAAATGGGGAGAAAGAATAAAAGCAATGGAAAATTATAGAGAGCATATTATATACAATTATATATTACAATGTGATTCCCCTCCGAGCGGAGACAGGCTGCAGAGGGGATTGAGTGAGGTCAGGATTTTATGCAGAGGAGAAAAGGTGAGTTTTGAGAGCGGACTTGCAGGAGACAAAAGTAGGTTGTTGACGGACTGAGAGAGGAAGTTTGTTCCAGGAGAACGGACCAGAAACAGAGAAGGCTCGTGGACCATAGGTATTGAGCTTAGTGCGTGGAAAGCGAAAAGTCAGAGGATCGGAGGCAGAGCGGAGGGTACGTGAGGGAACATAGATCTCAAGTAGGCTTGACAGGTAATCGGGGGCTGCGTTATTGAGGCTTTTGTAGCACATGGTGTCTAGTTTGTACTGTATGCGCTTTGATACAGGGAGCCAGTGAAGTTGTGCCAGGAGAGGAGATATGTGGTCAGCTTTTTTTCTTTTTGAATACAAGGCGTGCAGCATTGTTTTGAATGCGCTGTAGAATGTGAATGGTGGAGGCAGGAAGACCGGACAGGAGTGAATTGCAATAGTCAATGCGAGACATTATGAAGGAGAGAACGAGTTTTGCAGTTGTTTCCACAGAGAGATACTTCCTGATCAGGCTTATACGATGGAGGTGATAGTAGCAAACTAAGTTGAGAAACAAAGTTGTTCATGGAGAGGGTAGAGTCAATGCAGACACCAAGGTTTTTAGCTGAATCAGAAATTGGGACTGATGTGTTACATAATGGGAGAGAAAGAGGAGGCAGCTGAGAAAGTTTCTGACGGGTGCCAATGAGGATAGCTTCTGTCTTGTCATCATTTAGCTGAAGTTTGTTGTATGTCATCCAATTTTTGATGTCCGAGTAACACTCAGTGGTGCGAGTCAGGAGGCGCTGTATATTGTCAGGTGAGTCACTGTCTTGAAGTTGGGTGTCATCAGCATAGAAGTGGTGTTTTATAGAGAGGAAGTTGATGATGATGGTGGACAGGGGGGAGGTGTAAAGAGTGAAAAGAACAAGGCCAAGGACAGATCCTTGTGGAACACCACAGGTCAGGTATGCAGGTTGAGAGTAAGTGCCATTGATGAGAACAGTTTGTTTTCTGTTTGATAGATATGAAGTGAACCAGGAGAGAGCAATGTCAGAGATGCCAAAAGTATGATGAAGTCTAGAAAGGAGAATACCATGATGAATGGTATCAAAGGCTGCAGACAGATCAAGGAGTGTGAGGAGAGAGACTTTGCCAGTATCAGTTGCAAGGAGGAGTTTGTTGAGAATGTGTAGTAGGGCAGTTTCAGTGCTATGGCACTGGCGGTAGGCTGACTGGAAAGGATTGAGGAGATTGTTGGCAGACAGGTGAGAGTTCAGCTGGTTGAGGACGACTTTTTCAAGGAGTTTTGACAAGAAAGAGAGATTAGAGATAGGCCGGTAATTTTTCAGTTCATTTGGGTCTAAATTGTGTTTCTTGAGGAGAGGGTGAACAATAGCAGACTTGAAAGAATCTGGGACAGTTCCAGTTTGGAGAGAAGTGTTGATGATGTCAGTGATGAATGGGAGGAGCGTAGGGAGACAGTCAGAGTAGAGAGAACCTGGAAGAGGATCCAGTTCGCAGGTTTTGAACGACATGGATCTGATTGTGTTGAGAATTTCTTCTTGTGAGACTGGGGTAAAAGTAGTAAGAGGTGTGCCAGAGAAGGAAGGGTCAGGTGGGCATGGTTGACAGGGTGTCCTGTCAAGCCTGTCACGAAGAGTTTGTATTTTGGTGGTGAAATACTTGGAGACTACAGATGGGAGTTCTTCATTTGTGTGTTTTGTTGGGAGAGGTAAATCTTTTCGTGATTCATGGTTGTAAAGAGTTCTTTTGAAGAAGAGGCATTCAGGATTTTGGTTTGGAAATAGCTTGTTTTTGCAGATGCAATGAGGGTGGATACTTTTGTTTTAGAGGCTTGGAAAAGTTGCCTATGTACAGTGAGTTTGGATTTGCGCCAGTGGCGCTCTGCTCTGTGGCGGGCACGTTTTGCACAGGCAATCTCATGAGTGAGCCAGGGGGTAGCGGGGCGGTCAGGTAAAAGACGGGTTGTGGCTGGAGCATGAGTGTCCAGAAGATGGTGGAGAGTAGTATAGAATTCATCGGCAAGGTTATATGACTTTTCAGAAAGGAGACGGAAGGCATCAGATGAAAATGTGGAGAGGTCGATAGATTTGAGATTGCGTCGAGTCACTGTGCGCATGGTACGGGAAGGAGGAGGAATGTCAAGAGAACAGAGACTTGCAGAGTGGTCAGATTGAAGGGCTGAAGTTAGACGGGTAGAAAGAATTAAGCAGTTGTCAGTAGCTGAATTGTGGTGATCACGAGAAATGATCCAGTCAAGAATGTGACCTTTTTGATGGGTTGGTTCAGAAATGTGTTGAGTCATATTGTGATTGGACAGAGAGTTGATGATATGTCTTGTGTCATGACGGTGAGTGTTGTCATAGTGGACATTGATGTCACCTAGAATGATGAGATTTCCAGGTAAAAGGCAGTAGTAGTCAAGTAGTTGGTCAAAGTCAGAGAGAAACATGGATGTGGTGAGCTTGTTGGCAGAGCTAGGTGGAGGTCGATAGACACAGGAGAAGGTGATGGGGTGAGGGGTGGATTGGAAGGATACTTCAACGTGCTCGAAAGAAGGATGGAAGAAAAGCAGAGATTGCGAGAAAGACAGGCGGGAATGGAGTGAGTCGTTGTAGAGGATGGCGATACCACCACCTCGGGATGAGCGATGGAAAGAAGCAAGCCTGTAACCACTCGGAGTGAGACTCGCATGTATAGGTTCATGACCAAGTGGGTTAAGCCATGTTTCGGTGATAAAAGCAATGTCAACATGCTCATCTGCGATAAAATCAGCAATGACATCAACTTTGCCATCAGTGCATGTTGACTGAGCGTTAAAAAGGCATAGTTTTAGTTTATCACAATGCGGCGGCCGAGGTGGAGACGAAGGCAGCACCGACGGGACAGAAGACGAAGGCGACACCAGCGGGGCAGAAAGATGAAGGCAGCAACGACGGGACAGAAGATGAAGGAGGCACCCGCAGGACAGAAGACGAAGGCGGCACCAGTGGGACAGAAGACAAAGGCAACACCAGCGGGAGTAAATGGAGAAGAGTTGTTGTGGCATTTGCTACTGCAGTTACCATCGAACTCGATGGTGCTGATGGATGACCGGTCAAACACAGGGACTAGTGTTATGAAAGTGATAAAAAGATCAACAAGCTCACTGACAAACACAACGCTACTCACAAGGAATACTGCACCGACAAGATCTGCGATAACAGGAAGCCAAAATACAAGTAAATAATGCAGCTTTTCCAACGAAAACTGCCCCAGATGAAGGACCAGTGATGTGTATTAAAAGCTGCAGAACTCCAAGACTGTGGCTGTTGCCAACGACATGAACTCATTTCATATTGGCATATGTGCAGTGAGCAGACCGAAAGCTTCTGGCTCAACGCTGATCCATACCTTTAATTATCCTGCTCATAGAGAAAGCTGACATCATATTGGGCTGAGGACTTTAACACCCTGTTGAACAGAGATTCGTCAATATCTTATGATGCCATTGCAGCATTCCCCCAATTGCCAGTAGAGGAATTTTAGCAGACCCAATGTCTAGTACCGAGATTATCAAAGCTTTGAAGCAAACTACGGTTGGGAAAGCATCAGGAGCTTACGGTATTACCAAAGATATCTTCAGGAATGGACACAACATTATCCTGGAGAAAACGATAATCATGTACGGCAGATGGCAGAAGAAAGAGTTCCTCAAGACTTTAAAAATATTATGATCGTCCACATTTACAAGAAGAAGGGCGGCAACAACACCTTACGCGAAAATCATCGTGGGGTATCGTTCCCGTGCATTGTGGAGAAGATCCTTGCCTGAATTATTCCTGAGTCATTATCACCCATGCAGCTAAGCCTATCATTCTTGAGTCTCAGTGTGACTTTCATGGTGGAGGAGGCATAAGTGACATGGTGTTTGATATACATCAGCTGCACGAAAAGCGTCTCGATCAAAACCAGGAGTTCCTAATGATGTAGATTGTAGATCTGACCAAAGCATTTGATACCGTTAATTGGATAAGCATGTGAGAAATACTACGAACGATTGATTGCCCTCAGAAGTTTGTCTTGCTGACTGCTTCCTTCAACGCTGGCATGATGACAAGAATATACAGGAATAGGAGGCATCTGAACCCTTCCCTGTATAGAACGGAGAAATGTGTTCCTATGACCACTCTATCCTCTATGCAGCAGTGCTGACTGACTCATTCAGGGATTTTGATAGAGATATGTACGTTGAGTTCCACCCACATAGATAACGCTTTAAACTG
>CM060306.1:75755511-75768011 GCA_030674185.1 Monoplex corrugatus | reverse complement strand
ACTTCCTGATCAGCCTTATACGATGGAGATGATAGTAGCAAGATCTGGCAGTTTGAGAAACAAAGTTGTTCATGGAGAGGGTAGAGTCAATGCAGACACCAAGGTTTTTAGCTGAATCAGAAATTGGGACTGATGTGTTACATAATGGGAGAGAAAGAGGAGGCAGCTGAGAAAGTTTCTGACGGGTGCCAATGAGGATAGCTTCTGTCTTGTCGTCATTAAGCTGAAGTTTGTTGAACGTCATCCAGTTCTTAATGTCCGAGTAACACTCAGTGGTGCGAGTCAACAGGCGCTGTATATTATCAGGTGAGTCACTGTCTTGAAGTTGGGTGTCATCAGCATAGAAGTGGTGTTTTATAGAGTGGGCGTTGATGATGGTGGACAGGGGGGAGGTGTAAAGAGTGAAAAGAACAGGGCCAAGGACAGATCCTTGTGGAACACCACAGGTCAGGTATGCAGGTTGAGAGTAAGTGCCATTGATGAGAACAGTTTGTTTTCTGTTTGATAGATATGAAGTGAAAAAGGAGAGAGCAATGTCAGAGATGCCAAAAGTATGAAGTCTAGAAAGGAGAATACCATGGTCAATGGTATCGAAGGCTGCAGACAGATCAAGGAGTGTGAGGAGAGAGACTTTGCCAGTATCAGTTGCAAGGAGGAGATTGTTGAGAATGTGTAGTAGGGCAGTTTCAGTGCTATGGCACTGGCAGTAGGCTGACTGGAAAGGATTGAGGAGATTGTTGGCAGACAGGTGAGAGTTCAGCTGGTTGAGGACGACTTTTTCAAGGAGTTTTGACAAGAAAGAGAGATTAGAGATAGGCCGGTAATTTTTCAGTTCATTTGGGTCTAAATTGTGTTTCTTGAGGAGAGGGTGAACAATAGCAGACTTGAAAGAATCTGGGACAGTTCCAGTTTGAAGAGAAGTGTTGGTGATGTCAGTGATGAATGGGAGGAGAGTAGAGAGACAGTCGGAGTAGAGAGAACCTGGAAGAGGATCCAGTTCGCAGGTTTTGAACGACATGGATCTGATTGTGTTGAAAATTTCTTCTTGTGAGACTGGGGTAAAAGTAGTAAGAGGTGTGCCAGAGAAGGAAGGGTCAGGTGGGCATGGTTGACAGGGTGTCCTGTCAAGCCTGTCACGAAGAGTTTGTATTTTGGTGGTGAAATACTTGGAGAATACAGATGGGAGTTCTTCATTTGTATGTTTTGTTGGGAGAGGTAAATCTTTTCGTGTGCCAAGGAGATGATTCATGATTGTAAAGAGTTCTTTTGAAGAAGAGGCATTCAGGATTTTGGTTTGGAAATAGCTTGTTTTTGCAGATGCAATGAGGGTGGATACTTTTGTTTTAGAGGCTTGGAAAAGTTGCCTGTGTACAGTGAGTTTGGATTTGCGCCAACGGCGCTCTGCTCTGCGGCGGGCACGTTTTGCACAGGCAATCTCATGAGTGAGCCAGGGGTAGGGGGGCGGTCAGGTAAAAGACGGGTTGTGGCTGGAGCATGAGTGTCCAGAAGATGGTGGAGAGTAGTATAGAATTCATCGGCAAGGTTATATGACTTTTCAGAAAGGAGACGGAAGGCATCAGATGAAAATGTGGAGAGGTCGATAGATTTGAGATTGCGTCGAGTCACTGTGCGCATGGTACGGGAAGGAGGAGGAATGTCAAGAGAACAGAGACTTGCAGAGTGGTCAGATGGAAGGGCTGAAGTTAGACGGGTAGAAAGAACTAAGCAGTTGTCAGTAGCTGAATTGTGGTGATCACGAGAAATGATCCAGTCAAGAATGTGACCTTTTTGATGGGTTGGTTCAGAAATGTGTTGAGTCATATTGTGATTGGACAGAGAGTTGATGATATGTCTTGTGTCATAACGGTGAGTGTTGTCATAGTGGACATTGATGTCACCTAGAATGATGAGATTTCCAGGTAAGAGGCAGTAGTGGTCAAGCAATTGGTCAAAGTCAGAGAGAAACGTGGATGTGGTGAGTTTGTTGGCAGAGCTAGGTGGGGGTCGATAGACACAGGAGAAGGTGATGGGGTGAGGGGTGGATTGGAAGGATACTTCAACGTGCTCGAAAGAAGGATGGGAGAAAGGCAGAGACTGCGAGAAAGATAGGCGGGAATGGAGTGAGTCGTTGTAGAGGATGGCGATACCGCCACCTCGGGATGAGCGATGGAAAGAAGCAAGCCTGTAACCACTCGGAGTGAGGCTAGCATGTATAGGTTCGTGACCAAGGGGTTTAAGCCATGTTTCGGTGATAAAAGCAATGTCAACATGCTCATCTGCGATAAAATCAGCAATGACTTCGGCTTTGCCATCCTTGCATGTTGACTGAGCATTAAAAAGGCATAATTTTAGTTTATCACAGTCATATGGTAGTGGCCGGGGTGGCGACGAAGGCGGCACCGACGGGACAGAAGGTGAAGGCGGCACCGGCGGGACAGAAGGTGAAGGCGGCACCAGCGGGACAGAAGGTGAAGGCGGTACTAACCGGACAGAAGGCGAAGGCGAAGACGGCAGAGGAGGAGACGAAGTTTGCAGCAGCGAGGTCGAGGGCAGGGGCAGTGGAGGAGACGAAGAAGCAGGAGACGAAAAGTGGCGTCGGGCAGGAGGCAGGTTGTGCCAAAGACGGTGGAGACGTCCACCACGACAGGATGGCGCAGTGCGGGGCTTAATCTACAGTTTTGACAAAATACTCGTAAATCTTGATTTTGGATAAAACAGTTGTAAATCTAGACTTTTGAGAAAATAGTCATAATTTTTTATTTTGGATAAAACATTTGTAAATCTAGACTTTTTATGAAAATGGTCGGAAATCATGACATTTTATAAAACAGGCCTGGTCGTAAATCGTGACTTTTAATACAACAATTGTAAGAATTGACAAGATAGTCCCAAAATGTTGACTTTTGATGATATAGTTTTACATATTGAGTTTTGATAAATTAATCGAGAGATTTGACTGGGGTTTTTTTAAAAAATAGTCGTAAATCTTTACTTTCGTTAAAATTGTCGTAAATCTCAACTTTCAACAAAACAGTCGTTATCCCGGCTTTTGACTAAATGTTCATAAATCTTTACTTTTGATGAAATAGTCGTGAATTTTGACTGTTTACTACCCACTTAGATACACAAGAAAGCTAAAACCAGGATGTTCAAATTGTTGTTCTAACTAAAGACTTGGGCTTAATGACAGATTTATCGATTTTCGTTATGGCTACTTGGAAGGTGATGCAATGGCTTAGATTGTTCGAACGTATTCTTTAAAACCTTATTTGTGTCACATAAAAGTTGAGAAAATCGATGTTAACTGGAGATATTTTTGAACAGATGCTAATAAACGAATATCTAGGGCGTCATGTTTGGTATTTAAGTATTATCAAGCTACTGCTATCATTTTCAAAATGTAAAACCTGCAACGTATTATGTAAGTACATGTACATTACTGCAAAAAGGAAAATTAGAAAATTTCAAGATAGAGATGAAAAGGCTTCACATCAATATTTTAGGACTAGGAGAGGTGAGACGGAAGGGAGCAGGCATGATAACATCAGACAAGCATGAAATTATATATTCTAGTGGGGACGCCCATAAAAGAGGGGTAGGCATAATGGACAGTGACAAGTCAACGTCTATCGAAGGATATTGGGCTACATCAGATTGAAATTTTTAGTCGGATTTAATGGCAAGCAATTTGATAATAACACCAATTAAGTATATGCACCAATATTCACATGTACTGAGAAAGAAATTGACAATTTCTATGGGGAATTAGAAACAGCCATGGCTCAATGTAAATCACAGTACATTACAGTCAAGATGAAAGATTCTAATGCTCAAGTAGGACAGATAAAAGTAGATGACATTGTTGGACCTCATGGCCTTGGCACACAAAATGAAAGGGGAGAGAAAATTGTTGAGAGGGCACAAGTAAATGAATTCATAATTATATATAAAAAAAAAAAAACGCTTGGAATTTTGTTTCAGATTGTGTTCAGTAAAAATTGGTCTGAACCAGAATGGAGGGGGAAAAAAAAAAAAAAAACAAAAAAAAACGAGTATATGTCGAAGTCAGTTATTATCCATAAAGAAAAGCAGGAAATATTTTAATTTTGCAGATAATTCATCGTGTGAGGCCTACTTTATAACTTTGGGAATAAGTAAGGGTGCGGGGTTTTTTTGTGATCATGACGTTTTGTCTTGTAAGACAGGAAGAGAATTCACGCAGGCCGATGCTCTGTTTATACATCACCGGACAATCTGCCGCTGGACACACAGTGCTCCTGCCTGACATGACCACAAAGGAAATTATCTCCCTTACAGCAAACGAGCGTTGATCAAACTTTCCAGCTCTGTCAGACTCTAAATCGAGTCTTCTTGTGTCGAAAAAGAAGGAATAAAAACTCGAGCGTACTTGTTGAGGGGTACAAAATCTGTTAAGTTGTGTGCGATTCTCTCTCTCTCTCTCTCTCTCTCTCTCTCTCTCTCTCTCTCTCTCTCTCTCTCTCTCTCTCTCTCCTCTCTCTCTCTCTCTCTCTCTCTCTCCAGCTCTCTCTCAAAGACACATACATCCCCCTCCCATGCACATGCACACTGACACATACATCCTTGCTTTAAGCGGTTTTAAATCACTGTAGCCTGTCCCCTCCACACCCACACTGTTTTAATGGAAAATAAAGGAGGAAGCCACGTCCATAAAGGAAACACCATCCATCAACCGACGAACACAACCCTACGGTTCAAAATATGTAGACTGCTCTCTTCTGAAAAGATGAACCGAGTGACCCATTTCTATTCCAGTGGACCGAAAGATTAGGGTGTAGGTTATAGATATAAGAGGCGTTAGGTTATCTGTTTTATGACAGTTTTCTCTAATGACTTATCAGACTGAGTGTTAAAGTTATCAAATGGTGTTTACTACATGTGAGATGCGCTCTTCGAGAGGAGCTGTCACAAAAACCAGACGTCGTTTGTTCAGAAATACCAAGAATAGACAAATGGCGGGTTGATGAGGGCAACACCAATCCACATCAGCAAGAAATAAGTGGGCTGGTCATCTGAACATATGCAGACTCACCACTCAAGCATATTGCAAATATATTTAAGGATCAACATACATAATATGACAAAACAGATTGTGGATTTCAAGCAACCAAGGCAGACAAGGAAGACCTAGAATGACAGTGTAAAAGAGACTAATACGTCATATATTCTTCTCTCTTCACGCCTGGAAGACCTGAAGAGAAAAAAATTCCATGCGCCATCAAAGGATGTAGGGTTCTGTTCATCGTTGTGATGGATGGCATTCCCTTTATGAAATAGGCTTTCACCTTTCGTCTTTGCAGACATATGAAACAACGGCATGGCCTTAATGTCGTGTAAAATTTTAACACCTAGTTCCTTTATAACATATTTCTTTACTTCACCCACAAGGTCACTGCTCACACTTGGCCCTACCTCCTCGCATCATCAAAAATGTTACACGTGGACAGATAAAATAAAAGGAAGAAGGAGTAGGAGAAAATATAGAGGTGTTAAAAAGATGGCCAAGGATTTTTTTAGTTTATTTTACTGATTTTCTGTAGGGAGCTATCACATCAACACTGGCCAGTTCCTGCTAGCCAGCTGCTGTCAAGCAGACATAGTAACACTGTTCATAGTCAGTTGCCATCAGATAGGCAGGAGAACTTGGCACACACCGGTGAAAGGGTTTTCTTCCATCTTTATGAGTGACATAAAGAAAATTGAAATGGAATTATCATCACGAAAAAGATGTGGGCACTCCTTCAACATTTGAAGCACACACAGATCACACCAAGAGTGAATTCTTAAAAAAAAACAATATAATGCATCAGCATACGGAGTAATTTCCAGCGGTAGAATACATGTAAAATGATAAATGTGGCCCCAGACCTGTCAAAGCAGGGTGCTGAGGATAAAAACGGTAGTCAGTAGATTTTTCAGCTGTTTTGTAACAGCAGTATGGTGCTTAAGTACAGTAAACCTTTAACTCCTGGGCCATGTAAGTCAGCAGACAAAAACTGTCTATGCTGTAAATCAAATAAGTTACCAACATGTGTCTGGTGCTGGACAGGTTGGATATGAATGGTTACTGCCTGTTCACAAAGCGACATAAACGAACTTGATATGTGTTTAAAGCGACCAGCGTCAGCGGTGAGTACACCTTAATGTACTGAATCATGTTGATCCTAATCAATAACGTATACGAATTTGTAGTTGTACAAGACTGAAATATTTGGATTTGATGATAAGACGTGTCGAACCACGTACTGATTGTCATACACTGGCTTCATACTAAAACCACGTAAGTGCAAATAATGTTTCAGTTTTGAAAATGCCCCCACACAATTGTGCTTAGTTCAAAATGTGAATATGTGTAAGCGCCTGTCGATGTCCTTTGAGCACAAAAAATACGGTAATGAGTTTATCATTTTTTCACGATAATAAAAAAAATGCTCAGCGGTTTTGATGAATTTCTCTCAACATGATTTATTATGAAAAATAGAATATAATACAGAGGGCAGATTTACTTCCATAATTGCAAAAAACACTTGAAATTTTGTCACAAACTGTGTTCATCAAAAGTTGCTCTGAACTAACTGACAAAAAAAAAACGATCACAGATCGAATCCAGTTATTATTCATACAGAAAGTAGGTCATTCTATTCCTAGTTTCATAAATAAAAGTATCTTAATTTTGCCGACGATTTATTATCTGAGGCTTGCTCTCTAATTCTGAATATGAGTAAGAGTGCCATTTTTCTTTCAATCATGACGTTTTGTCTCGCAAGACAGAAAGAGAACTCACATTGGCGGATGCTCTTCTTATACATCATTGGACAATCTGCCGCTGGATACTGAGCGCTCCCGCCTGGTACGACCACAAAGGAAATTATCTCCCTTACAGCAAACGGGCGTTGATCAAACATTCCTGCTCTGTCAGACCCGAAATCGAGTCTTTTATGTCGAAAAAGAAGGAATAAAAACTCGAACATACGAGCGTACTTGTTGAAGAGTAAAAAATCTGTGAAGTCGTGTGCAAATCTCTCTCTCTCTCTCTCTCTCTCTCTCTCTCTCTCTCTCTCTCTCTCTTCTCTCTCTCTCCTCTCGCTCTCTCTCTCTCTCTCTCTCTCTCCCTCTCCCTCCCCTTCTCTCTCTCAAACACACATACATCCCCCTTCCATGCACATGCACACTGACACATACATCCTTGCTTTAAGCGGTTTTAAATCACTGTAGCCTGTCCCCTCCACACCCACACTGTTTTAATGGAAAATAAAGGAGGAAGCCACGTCCATAAAGGAAACACCATCCATCACACCGACGAACACAACCCCACGATTCAAAATACAGCGACAGCTCTCTTCTGAAAAGATGAACCAAGTGACCCATTTCTAATCCAATGGACTGAAGGACCAGGGTGTAGATTATAGATATAAGAGACATTGCAATATCTGTTTTATGACAGTTTTCTCTAATGACTAATCAGACTGAGTGTTAAAATTGATTTATGTGAGATGCTCTCTTTGAGAGGAGCTGTCACAAAAACCAGACGTCATTTGTGCAGAAGTACCAAGAACAGACGAATGGTGGGTTGATGAGGGCAACACCAGTCCACCGTCATATTCATCAGCAGAGAATAAAGTGGTCTGGTTATCCGATCATATGCAGACCCACCACTCAAGCAAAATTCATTTCAGGTTAACATACATAACAATACAAAAGGTATGTGGATTTCAAGCAAACCAAGGCAGTGCGACTTATATGTCGTATAGTATTTCTTCTTTTAAGGCCCAGAAGACTTGAAGATAAGAAATTCCATGTGCCATCAAAAGATGTAGGGTTCTGTTCTTCGTCGTGATGGATGGCATTCAGTTCATGAAATAGGCTTTCTCCTTTGTAAAGGGCATGGCGTTAATGTCATGTAAAATTTTAAACCTTACAACAGCACTTTTTATTTTAACTACAAGGTCACTGCTCACAGTTGGCTCTACCTCCTCACAACACCAAAAATGCTACACGTGGACAGATAAAATAAAACAGAGAAGGAGGAGGAGAAGAAAATAAAGATATGTTAAAAAAGTGGCACAGGATTTATAAGTGTATTTATCTAATTATCTGTAGCGAGCTTTCATGCTATCTGTAGCGAGCTTTCATGCTATCTGTAGCGAGCTTTCATGATATCAGTAGCGAGCTTTCATGCTATCTGTAGCGAGCTTTCATGCTATCAGTAGCGAGCTTTCATGCTATCAGTAGCGAGCTTTCATGCTATCAGTAGCGAGCTTTCATGCTAAGACCGGACAGTTTCTGTCACGTTAACACCGGCCAGTTGCCGCAAGCCAGCTGCTGTCAAGCAGACACAGTAACACTGTTCATGGCTGGTTGCCATCAGATAGGCAGGAGAACTTGGCGTTTACCAAGTCAAAGGGTTTTTTTTCCCTCTTCATGAGTGATATAAAAAACTGAAATAAAATTATCTTCACAAAAAAAGACATGGATACCCCATCTACAATTGTAGCACACATGGATAATATGAAGACTGAATTTTGAAAAGAAAATGTAATGCAGTACCTTACGTAGTGATTTTCAGCAATAAGTTACATGTAAATGCATCCAGGGGCCTCAGAACTGTGAAAGCTTGCTGAGCGTAAAAACAGTAGCCAATGAACTTTTGAGACATCTGTAACAACAGTATGGCGCTAAAGTCGAGTTTAACTTTAACTTCTGTGTCCTGTACGCTGGCATACGAAAATTGTGTATGCTGCAAATCAAATCAGTCACCGACATGTGTCTGGTGCTGGTTGGTATGAATGGTTACTGCCTGTTCACAAAATGAGATTAAAGAACTTGATATGTGTTTAAATCGACCAGTGTCAGCGTGACTACTGAATCATGTTGACCCTAATCAATAATACATGTACATATGAATTTATAGTTGTACAACACTGAAACATTTAGAATTGATAATCAGACGTGTTGCATCACGTAGTTTGTCCTACATTGGCTTCATACTAAAACTGTTTAAGTGCAAATCATGTTTCAGTTTCTAAAAATGCCCCCACACAATTGTGGTTATTTGAAAATGTGAATATGTGTAAGTGCCTGTCGATATCCTTCTAAGCACAAGAAATAATGAGTTTCATATTTATTCACGACAATAATAAAAAAAATGTTCAAAATGCGGTTTTGATGAATTTCTCCCAACATGATTTATTACGAAAAATATAATAGACTAAAGACAGCTGATTTAATTCCATAATTGCAAGAAACACTTTGGAATTTTGTTGCAAATTGTGTTCATCAAAAGTCGGTATGAACTAAACTGACGAAAAAAAATCGATCACAGATCGAATCCAGTTATTATTTATACAGAAAGCAGGTCATTCCATTCCTGGTTTCATAAATAAAGGTATTTTAATTTTGCCAATGATTTATTATTCAAGGCTTGCTCTCTAATTCTGAGAGTGCGTAAGGCTGAGGTTTTTCTTTTGATCATGACGTTTCGTCCTGCAAGACAGGAAGAGAATTCACGCCGGCGGATGCTCTTCTTATACATCAATGGACAATCTGCCGCTGGATACAGAGTGCTCTTGCCTGGCACGACCACGAAGGAAATTATTTCCCTTGCAGCAAACGGGCGTTGATCGAACTTCCTGCTTTCAGACACTAAATCAGGTCTTCTTGTGTCGAAAAAGAAGGAGTAAAAACTAGAGCATATGAGCGTACATGTTGAAGGGTACAACATCTGTGAAGTCGTGTGCGAATCTCCACTCTCTCTCTCTCTCTCTCTCTCTCTCTCTCTCTCTCTCTCTCTCTCTCTCTCTCTCTCTCTCTCTCTCTCTCTCTCTCTCCTCTCTCTCCACCTTCTCTCCCTCTCTCTCGCTCTCTCTCTCCCTCTGTTTCTCTCTCTCAATCCCTCCTTGTTTTTTATGCTTTCTGCCAATGATATCGTCTCTTTCTCATATTCTGTTATTGGCTTGCAAAATCAATTGAACTTGTTATTTCATACCACTGGAAGATTAGGACTAAACAATGCTCCTGTAAAGAAAAGTTATTGTTTTAAGAAAAAAGGGGGATATCTTTCAGCAAAGGAAAGACAGTTTTAGGAATGTGTGAAAATGGATGTTGTAAGTTTTTATAACTGTCTTGGCATAACCATGTCAACAAAACTGAGTTGGCATATTGCCGCTGACAACCAAAGAAGTGCACAAAACTTGGCAAAAAGAAAATGAAAGTAACACTCAAAGAAGATTGAACATAAAATGTCACAGCATATGAACTCGACGTAAAATTACATATAAAAAAAAAGACGTCATACTGAAATAACGTAATACAAATTGAACGCAGTCATCGAAGTAATAAGAATTTTTAGTCAAGCTGACTGCCATCGTTAAGGCAAATAGGAACCAGAACTACACAAAAATTAGTCAAAACGCGGATTTGATATTACAAGACAAGACAAGACGAGACGAGACGAAATATAAAAAAAAAGGCGAGACAAGATAAGACAGGTGCAACTTTTCAGCCAACTGGCCTTTGTCAAGCCTAAATAAAACACAAAGAAGAACTTCAGAAAATTTGAGAAAAAAAACAACAACCAAATACTGCTTAATACCAGTTTCCTGCAGGAAGTTGGTAGATAGGGTGAGGAAGTCAAAGAGTTAAGTTTTTGCAGTTGGTGGATAGGGTGCAGGAGTCAAAGCGTTAAAGACTGAAAACTGAGAACTTAAGCCTATAACTGGCACCAAAATCCTGACAAAACTATTTCCCATATAGCACCATTAACCCTCTGACTCCGAACCCTGTCCACCAGCATCCTACATTGCCAACCATGCCAGCAAAGCAAAAATTTAACCCTTTGATTTTCTCAGGAAGCTGTGGATCGGGTGAGAGAATCAAAGGGTTATGTTTTTGCAATTAGTGGTAGGTGCGGGAATCAAAGGGATTAACGTAAGAACGTTTATTACATACAGAACAAGATCGACTAATTGGTGGGCCAACGGGAACTGCTTCTGGATACACGCTCTCGATGCATGACTTGGTCACATCACTGTCTAAGCGAATATTCTTCAAAACTACCTGAAAAAGGCAGTCATCGAGGTTGTATAGAGATGGTGCTGGCTGGAAAATATCAAAGACTGAACCAAAAAGGCAGTCATCGAGGTTGTATAGAAATAGTGCTGGCTGGAAAATATCAAAGACTGAACCAAAAAGACAGTATCGAAGTTGTATAGAAATAGTGCTGGCTGGTAAATATCAAAGACTGAACCAATTTTTTGAATATCTGAACTGTTTGTGGCTACACCTGAAAGAATGAAAGAGAGAATACTTCTGCTGCTGCGTTCCACTCCACACACACACACACACACACACACACACACACACACACACACACACACACACACACACACACACACACACACACACAACGCACACACCACAAACACACGCACGCACATACCACAAACACACACACACACACCACACACACTCTCTCTCTCTCTCTCTCTCTCTCTCTCTCTTTCTTCTCTAAATACAAACACTCAGACAAATACATACAGATACACACTCACACATACACATAACATACACAGAAGATTACATTACATTACAATCTGAGGATGAATACCAGAGACACTAAGAGCTGATGGAATGGCACCGACACATTTAATTTCAGAACAACTCAATGAAGTTGCTTGTGCAAGAGGTGTACGGTGAATGAGGAGCGTATTGTATGGATACCAGGATGTTACCTGCAAAGAAAGAAAAATATAGCACTACTACTACTACTAATGATAATAATGATAATAATAATGATAACAATGATAATGATAATAATAATAATAATAATATAACAGGAACAATAACAATAATAATGATAACGATAAGAATAATGACAATAATATAACAATAATTATAATAATAATCTCTGGCTTACTTCTTGCAGGTCTGTGCCTGGCAGTAGGAGTGGTCCTGTTCATCTCTGCCATCTACGACGAGCTGGGCTACCATTCTCAGACGACGGGTCACTCACCTAAAGACTTCAGCTACCACTACGGCTGGTCCTTCTACGTGGCCGGCAGCGCTTTCGTCTCCTCCGAGCTCTCTGCCGTCATGTGCGTCACGCTGTATCTACGTCACAACGCGCGCGTGCAGGACATGGTCCGCATCATCCCTGGCCTGGAGAGCAAACTGGAGGAGGACCTGCAAGAGGAAAGGGAGGAGGAGGATGAGGAAGGAGAATTGTATCGTCTGGAAGGAGGAGTAGGAAGAGGGGCTTCGGCTCGAGGTGCAGCTTCTGGCGAGATGGATTATCTGAAAGTGGAGGCTGCGAGTGCTGGTCATGATGTCATTTGGTAAAGGAACGTAACGAAATATATGTGTGACGTGACTTAACGCAGGCTGACGTCATAAGGTTGTGGTTTGTTCCGTGATACGTCGATTCAGTGATGTGTGTGTTTTCGTGAAATTGACGTCATGTTGTG
>CM060306.1:75725511-75733011 GCA_030674185.1 Monoplex corrugatus | reverse complement strand
TTTGAAATATTTTACTTTGTTTTATGTTATTTCCTTTTATTTTGTTTTGATTCACTTTATTTCATTTTATTTCATTTTATCTTATTTTGTTTTGTCTTATTTTATTGTATTTTATTTTATTACGTCTACACACTCGTGCATTCACACGTGCGTGCACATAGAGACATACACATACGCACACACACAGTACTTCAGTTTCAGTTTCTCAATATGACGTCAGATGTCAGGCGCTCAAACTGAATTCCATATGCACTATCATCACAGGTGCCATGTGATGGAGAAGATCCAAAATGATCACGGCACAATCCTTAAGCCTGCACATAAACCGATGAGCTAGCCAGGTCCTGAGGCCCTACCTAGATAATTTCATAACCCTGAGGTCGTAGGGGAGCTAGATGACAGAGAGCTCAACTTTTCCCGGGGACAGCACCACGAGGGCGGCGGAAAAAGTACACACCTGTCTTGTCTGGTTTATTAAATACGATGCTGATTCTATTTTCATGATTTTCTAGTTCCTGTTTGCTTAAACGCGGGTGGTCGCACTCATTTTGGATTGATCTTGCATGTCACTCGTGGGAATATTCATTGCCCACCATCGAACACAACAGGGGTAGCTTACTAAACTCGGTCAAAAAAAACTCCGGATTTATTATAATGATGAAAATGGACTCTTCCGTCGATCTGACATATGAGAGAGCATTACATGTTCTTGGTGCCTGGTGTGGGTCTCCATGCGGGATAACAGACCAATCCTGGAGGCATATGTTCTTTCACAGTCCAGCAGCCCAGAGTTGTGCTCTCTTCTTTCCATCTTCTATCGAATAGCAACCATACTGCTCTGCCAGAGAGTTAAATGTGATTTCGCTCTGTGTGCACTGCTGTCTAGCTTACTCTGTTGCAGGCACTACCTTCTCAGCTGGTAGTGTTGATGCTGCTAAAGGAAGTGGGATTTAGAGCAGATCTCTTTAGTGTCTTCCATGATCGCGGTGCCCTCTGGGCATTTCAGATGTCCATACATGAGCATCTTTGGGATGCAGATGTCTTCCATACGAATAAAGTGTCCTGCCCCAACGAAGTTGACACTTGATAAACGAACTGAACACTTGGCAAGATACACTTCTTCAGAACTTGGAGGTTAGACATTGGAACTTGCCACGTGGTTATCCAGATCTTTTCCTTACATCATTATGGAACTTTCCAGCTCAGCCGTTGTGAATATGCTGTCGGTAGATAACCCTGACGTTGTAGGTGAATGAATTGATACAGACTTCTTCACCTTCCTTAGAAGCCAGTACTATGGGAGCAGTGCCCATCTTCTCTCTCTCGTTGTTTTATGCTGATCAGGATTAGGTCCCCATTCACAGCTGGGTGGACTGGAGGTCACATGTATAAAGTGTTTTCTCGGGGCCAGATTAAAAAAAAGTACACAGTGGCACAGAGAAAGAGAGACAGACAGACAGAGACACAGAGAGAGACAGAGACAGACAGACAGACAAAAAGAAAGACAGAAAGAAAGAAAGAAAGAAAGAAAAAAGAAAGAAAGACTGAAAGAAAGGCTGAAAGAAAGACAAAAAGAAAGACAGATGGACAGACAGAGACACAGAAAGACTGATAGAGGGAGACACAGAGAGAGACGCACACACACACACAGAGGACTGATACATCAGATTAAAAGACAAAATAAATCATTCAAATCTACAAGTGCAGCAAGTTCTTTTTTCTCAAGTTACTTAATTGCGCATAAAAGTTCTTTAACAAACGTAAGTTATGACAAAATAAAGTGGAAGTGAAAGATGAAAGTCAGTGTCATGATCTAGTGACACTCAGACACTTGGCATGGCCTAACATTGCACAAAGCAACAGTAACACGGGAGTCTTCTATTTTCTTTCACAAAAGCGTAATGCCTGAAATGCTTATTTCATGTTGAAAACTACTTCATTGTTATAAGTAATAATCCACCTGTATTGTTCTTCTACGTCTCAGTAAACTTCAGCAAAATAGATAAATAAATAAATAAATAAATAAATAAATAAATAAATAAATAAATAAATGAATGAATGAATGAATGAATGAATAAATAAATAAACATATAAATAAATAATAAATAAATAACTAAATAAATAACTAAATAAATGAGTGAGACGTGGACCTTGTATGCTGGTCAGGAGAAGAGGTTAAATAGTTTTCATATGAGGTGTTTACGAAAAATTTTGAAAATTAAATGGCAAGATAGAGTCCCGGATACAGAAGTGCTCAAAAGAGCTGGCATTCAGTCACTATATCCCATCCTGCGGTCTCGGCGTCTCAGGTGGCTTGGTCACGTTGCGCGCATGGATAACTCCAGAATCCCCACGCAGTTACTGTATGGGGAACTATCTGAGGGCACGTCTAACGTTGGATGACCCAAGCTTCGCTTCAAGGACCAGTGTAAAACGTCCATGATGGAATGTTCTATCAATGTTGCGAACTGGGATACGGTTGCCCAGAATCGAGTGGGGTGGAGAGCTGCTGTTTTCGCTGGAGCAAAGAGCTATGAAGAGGACAGAGTCGAGCGCGCTATAGAGGCCAGACAAAGACACACATGCCCCACGGTGGATGACTCCACAGTATACCATTACTGAAGTCGTTGTCAGAAACCGTGCCGATCACGCATTGGTTGTTTTAGCCATGAGCGTCGCTGTGTTTTAAGACAACTAATTTTCCGCCGCCGACCGTCGCCATCGACGAAAAAGGCCACAAAATAAATGAATAAATGAATAAACATATAAATGAATACAAAATAACAAATAATGAAACTCTGCACTGAAACATTTCTTTTGTCATATATCAACCACGGCAAAACGAAAGTCGTGCACGTCGGCCACGACACCATTCCCCGTCTAATCTTTTTCCAGTCCGGCGAGGTGGTTCAGACATGCGAGCAGTTCAGTTACCTCGGAATTGACACCTCGTCTCCAAGTTCAGTGGTAGACGAACGCTTCGCTAAAGCATGGGCAGTGATAAACAAATTGAAGCCGATTTTCAGCTCGAAGGCCGATGACCAGATCAAGATTAGACTTTTCAAGGCGGCAGTAGAGAGCATCGTATGCTAACGGTCTCGAGTCCGTACCTCTCTCGAAATTGATCGACTCTTCCCATCGGCGTATGATCCGCTCGGCACTCGGCATCTACTGGCCAGAGAAAATCTCCACCAAGGCGCTCTACTCTCGGACTAAACTTCGAAAGCGCCGACTGAGACTGATCGGGAACAGCCTTCGAATGCAGACAAGGTGTCCCACTCCCCTGGGTGACATATTGTCTGCCAACCTCAGCGACCGTGTCAACCTTCGACGTGGACAAGGCAGAACTCTGACTCTGAAGGCTGATGTTACGAATGATCTTGACCTCCTCGGCGTTCCCCCAGCAATTGTCATGAACATGAACAGCATCCAATTTTCACAGTTGATTGTTTCATTTTAATTTGCTGAACGTTAAATATATACATATATATATTTCACGCTATTCAGTCTAGTGGCATCACCTTTGTGCCGCTCATCATTTAAGGCTCTCTCATCAAACCCGGTATCCTTTCAGTCACAGTTGGAGTGTGGGGGGGGGGGGAGTATTTTTCAAGCTAGAGATCAGTAGTAAGTTATCATGAGGCCACTCTGCAAAGAAGACGAGGCACTGACCGTGGGCTATCTCTCTAGATCACATCAAAATGTCTCTGAATCTAGCGAAAAGCACCCATATACCATACATGGTCTGATCCAGGAGGGAGTCTGCATTGTTGTCCACTTACAGTGCTACTGTTCACTTAAATGCCACAAGCGTTCACATATCATGTCAAAAGTGTTCATACATTATGTCAAAAGTGTTTATGAATCATGCTTAAAATGTTCATATATCGTGTAAAAAATGTTCGTATATCATGTCAAATGTGTTCATACATCAAATCAAAAGTGTTCACACGTCATGTCAAAAATGTTCATTCGTCATGTCAAAAGTGTTCATACGTCATGTCAAAAGTGTTCATACGTCATGTCAAAAGTGTTCATACGCCGTGTCAAAAGTGTTCATACGTCATGTCAAAAATGTCTACACATCATGTCAAAAGTGTCCATGCGTTTTACCAGAAGGGTTCATGTATCATTCCAACCATGCCTTTGCATTATACAAAAGTGTTCCTCTTTACATAATGCAAAGGTGTCTGCGCATCATGTCAAAAGTGTTCATACGTCAGGTCAAAAACGTTCATACATCATGTCAAAAGTGTTCATACTTCATTTCAAAAGTGTTCATACATCATGTCAAAAGCGTTCATACGTCATGTCAAAAGTGTTCATACGTCATGTCAAAAGTGTTCATACATCATGTCAAAAGCGTTCATACGTCATGTCAAAAGTGTTCATACATCATTTCAAAGTGTTCATACATCATGTCAAAAGCGTTCATACGTCATGTCAAAAGTGTTCATACATCATGTTAAAAATGTCCATGCATCATGCCAAAAATGTCCATGCATCATGCCAAAAATGTCCATGCATCATGCCAAAAATGTCCATGCATCATGCCAAAAATGTCCATGCATCATGCCAAAAATGTCCATGCATCATGCCAAAAATGTCCATGCATTATGACAAAAATGTTCATACGTCATGTCAAAAGTGTTCATACGTCATGTCAAAAGTGTTCATACATCATGTTAAAAACGTCCATGCATTATGCCAAAAATGTCCATGCATCATGTCAAAAATGTCCGCCAAAAATATCCATGCATCATGCCAAAATGTCCATGCATCATGCCAAAAATGTCCATGCATCATGCCAAAAATGTCCATGCATCATGTCAAAAATGTCCGCCAAAAAATGTCCATGCATCATGCCAAAAATGTCCATGCATCATGACAAAATGTCCATGCATCATGTCAAAAATGTCCATGCATTATGACCAAAATGTCCATGCATCATGTCAAAAATGTCCATGCATTATGCCAAAAATGTCCATGCATCAGGCCAAAAATGTCCATGCATCATGTCAAAAATGTCCATGCATCATGCCAAAAATGTCCATGCATTATGACAAAAATTATATATCATGTGAAAAGTGTCCATGCGTTTTACCAGAAGAGTTCATGTATCATTCCAACCATGCCTTTGCGCTATACGTAGTGTTTCCTCTTTACATAATGCAAAAAGTCTCTACGCATCATGTCAAAAGTGTCACACAACATGTCAAAAGTCTCATTAATGATTTCCAAAAGTTCTGTACATCGTATTAGAAGTCTTTATATCACGCAGAAAGTGTCCATACATCATTCTTAAAATGTCTATACATCTTCCAAAAGTATCTATATATCATCCCAAATTGTTTATATATCATCTCAATTTATTTATGCTTTATACCAAAAGCCTCGTAGTTTTGTTGTTGTTGTTTGTTTGTTTGTTTGTTTTTTTCACGTACAAGCATCTGCTAGAATATGTTTGAAAATATTGCTTTAAGCAAAAAATGTTCTCCACAGAAGCAGTTTGTCTAAATTTGTTTTTCAATGCAGTTAACAAATCATAAAAAGCGTAACTATAATAATAATAATAATAATAATTACAATATTTATATGGCGCAAAAATCTCGATAAAAATCAAATCTAAGCGCTGAACATACACTTACGCACGCGCGCACACACACGCACACACACACGCACACATGGCTATAAATGGGGGAAAAGAATAAAAGCAATGGAAAATTATAGAGAGCATATTATATACAAATATATATTACAATGTGATTCCCCTCCGAGTGGAGACAGGCTACAGAGGGGGGATGAGTGAAGTCAGGATTTTATGCAGAGGAGAAAATGTGAGTTTTGAGAGCGGGACTTGAAGGAGACAAAAGTAGGTTGCTGACGGACAGAGAGAGGAAGTTTGTTCCAGGAAAGTGGACCAGAAACAGAGAAGGCTCGTGGACCATAGGTATTGAGCTTGGTGCGTGGAAAGCGAAAAGTCAGAGGATCGGAGGCAGAGCGGAGGGTACGTGAGGGAACATAGATCTCAAGTAGGCTTGACAGGTAATCGGGGGCTGCGTTATTGAGGCTTTTGTAGCACATGGTGTCTAGTTTGTACTGTATGCGCTTTGATACAGGGAGCCAGTGAAGTTGTGCCAGGAGAGGAGATATGTGGTCAGCTTTTTTCTTTTTGAGTACAAGGCGTGCAGCATTGTTTTGAATGCGCTGTAGGATGTGAATGGTGGAGGCAGGAAGACCAGACAGGAGTGAATTGCAATAGTCAATGCGAGACATTATGAAGGAGAGAACGAGTTTTGCAGTTGTTTCCACAGAGAGATACTTCCTGATCAAGCTTATACGATGGAGGTGATAGTAGCAAGATCTGGCAGTTTGAGAAACAAAGTTGTTCATGGAGAGGGTAGAGTCAATGCAGACACCAAGGTTTTTAGCTGAATCAGAAATTGGGACTGATGTGTTACGGGCTGTTTGAAGACACATACGAACCAGCAGCAGCGCACTGCGATAGCAGGTGAGACGTTGGATGACCAAGGCCAGGAATTAAACCATAGTGCCGAGGACATCCACGCTGACGGTTCTGATGCGGATTTTGCACAAGCTCTTAACGCCAAACGTGGAAAACTCAATTTGCCGCCTGCCGGTGCAAAAGAACAATGGGAGAAATTAGATGAGGAACTTGTCCTTAAGCTGAATGCGCTAATAGGGAACAGTACGCTGGAACACAAACTTGACACATACGGAGACATCATATACTCTATCTGCAGGGACACTTATGGAGTGAAGCAGCCAAAGACAAAAACGCCTCCCCAGAAATCCAGAAGACAGCAACAGATGGAGAGCATCCGGAGGGAGAAAAGGAAGCTTAAAAAGCGAATGAAAACTGCCTCAGAATTCGAGAAGCAAGGGCTCCTGGAACTCTGGAAAGATCTGAATGCCAAACACAATGCTCTCAGCAAAGTGGAATCAGCAAGGCGAAGAAAGAGCAAAAAGAAGAAGACTCAAGATCGTTTCTTCAAAGATCCCTTTGACTTTGCAAGAAAGCTGTTTGAACAACCCAAATCAGGGACTCTCACAGTGGGCAAGGAAACCCTAGAGCAGCATCTCAGGGAAACATATTCCGATTCTCAGCGCGAGGCACCACTTGAAATCCAAAATCTGGTTTGGCCTGCAGCGCCAGAAGGAAAATTCAATAACAAACCACCAACACTGGATGAAGTGAAGAACGTAGTAAAGAAAGCCAGAGCCAAGTCAGCACCTGGACCAAACGGAATACCATACCTGCTCTACAAGAAATGCCCAAAAGTGCTCGAGTGGCTCCACAAGATGATTCGATCAGCATGGAGGAACCAGAAGATCAGCGACCAATGGATGAGAGCTGAAGGAGTGTACATTCCGAAGGAGCAGAACTCTAGCAGCATCAATCAGTTCAGGCCAATATCACTTCTGAACGTCGAGGGGAAAATCTTCTTCTCTGTTATGGCAGCAAGATTGACAAAATAC
>CM060306.1:75668011-75720511 GCA_030674185.1 Monoplex corrugatus | reverse complement strand
TAGTTACACTGTCAGTCACACAAATGCATGCTTGCACATACACACACAGAGACACAGACACACACACACACACACACACACACACACACACACACACACACACACACACACACACACACACACACACACACACACATGAACATACATGAACACATACTCACAGCTAAATAAATCAGATGTACACTTTTGATAAACAAAGTAACTTAATTTGTTCATGAAGTTGTAAGGCAAAGGCAGTGAGACCTAAATTCTTATGTCCCAACTTGTAGAACTTAGCTAAGTGCTACTGCTAGTTAGCTAGCTACTGCTATATTACTGTAACCATGTGTGCATAGCATGATAGACCAAACATGAAGCTGTGACCAGCTATGCAAGAACAGAGAAAGTACTAAAATTCCATCCCTTGTCATGCGAAAAGCCAAACATACATAATAGTTCAAGACAGACATATAATAACACTGTACATGTATGTAAACAAACTCAAGCTTACTCAAATTCACACACACGCACACATGCACACACACACGCACATGCACGCACACACGCACGCACGCACTAAAAGTAATACTAGTAGTAATAATCATGACATACATCAGGTGTTTGTACAGTAATGATTTGCCCTTCCTTGTTGTTATACATCAGATAGTTATGCTGTTGTTTTCATTTTCTTTGGACCATGTGAAATAATTTTCTAGCCAGTCTTTATCAGTTTTGCACAGTTATTGATGATATACTCAGATATTGTGCAGATCAAGGTTAAACAGCATCAGAATTTATTAATTATCTGCTGACTTTTTGTTGCAGCATATCCGCGAGCATTATGGAGAAGATCCTGCTGGATATAATAAGAATTTCTCTGACTTGGATCAGTTGAGACAGGTGAACGTAATTTACGTAGTTAATACACTGATATTGACAACATATTTTTTTGTTCGTTTGTTTGTTTTTTGAGTACATTGATTATTTGATATTGATAATGATAATGCATTTTTAAGAGAATTGAGTTTGAATCGATTACTAATGAATGATCTTGTAGAGTATAACTACTACTGTAGTCTGTAATATTACTGTAGTACAAGTAAGGATCTCTTAATGCTGAGGTTGCACTATAATACACCTCCAAGGCTAATCCTACCTTTGGAAGGCTGACCGAGAGGTTGCAAAAGACCATGGCATCATGCCCACCAGAAAAAGCACTGTGTACAGAGCAGTAGTCCGTAGTGCCCTGCTGTACTGCTACAAGACCAGGACCTTCCACAGATGGCACATTCAACAGCTGGAATAGTTCCACCAAAAATGTCTGTGCAAGACCTGTGGATATATGTGGCAAAATTAATAGCCCAACCATCAAGTTCTGAAGAAGTGCGGCATGTGGCATACCAGGTATCTACATGTAGAATGTCAGTTTGTTAAGACTGAGCTTCATTGGACATTGCCCATATGGAGTTTGGAAGACAACAGCACCCTAAAGATGGGTCTGCATGAAGAACTGAAGCAAGGGAAGATCAGTGAAGATGCTAACAAGAAACACATGAGGGTGTGGATGGGATCCAGGGCACCAGTGCCTTGTCACTCTTAGGACGATCATCTACCAAGCTCCCAATGCCACTCGATAACCATTTCATCAAGCAAACAGTGGAGGGAGAAGGGGGTGTCCATGCATTACATGACTCATTTGGACCCAATCATCAGTTACCTTGTTTACAAACTGAATAACAAGATGGGGAGATGACAAATCTCAGGATGTAGCCAAACAACGCACATCAGGCCCAGCATGCCAGATATCTAGAGTGTCAGTTTATTAAAACTAAACTTTATTGGACATTGCCCATATGAAGCTTGGAAGAAACAGCATCTCAAAGACACTTCTGTATGAAGAACTTAAGCAAGGACACCACAATCAAGAAAGACCAGTGAAGATGTTAACAAGAAACACCTGAGGGTATGGATGAGATCCAGAGCACCAGCGCCTTGCCACTCTAGGGACAATCACCTCCCAAGCTCCCAAGGCTAGTTGATAACCATTTCATCAAGCAAAGGGGTGTGGGGAGGGGTGTCCATGCATTGTATGACCCATTCGTACCCAGTCATCAGTTACTTTGTTTACAACCGATTGGCAAGGTGGGAGGTGACAAACCAAAGAATGCGCACCAACCAGGCCCAGCATGCCAAGTATCTAGAGTTTGCCCATATACATGTAGAGCTTGGAAGACAACCACATCCCAAAGATATTTCTGTATTGAGAGCTGAAGCAAGGACATCACAACCAGGGAAAACCACTGAAGGTGTAAGGATACTCTGAAGGCTGATCTCATCAGCTGTGGCCACGCTGCCAACTAGGAAGACATTGCCCACAACAGAATGAGTTGGAAATAGCAGTTCATCATCATGTTGGGCACGATCACATTTGAACAGCATAGAACTATTTAACGAAAGAGGGACTGTCGGAAGCAGAACAAACGTTGCAGAATTTCTTCCCATGCTGTGGAAGAACTTGTGTCTCCAGGATTGGTCTTTTTTCTCACCTGTAGATGAAGATCCACACCATGCCATAAGGACCAGTATCAGAGTATGCTTGTTCATCCATTGGATCAATGGGAGAGTCCATCATCATCACTACTACTTGTCAGATTGTTTTATTCAACTGTCATGGATGCTGATCATAATATTTTGTATTTTTGTAGTGTGTTCATTTTCATTCGTTCTTTGATTTAATTTGTGTGTGTGAGTGTGTGTGTGTGTGTGTGTGTGTGTGTGTGTGTGTGTGTGTGTGTGTGTGTGTGTGTGTGTGCGTGTGCGTGATTGCGTGTGTGCGCATATGTTTTTGTATATATGTGTGTGTGAGTGAGTGTGCATGTGTAAGTATGTGCAGTTGCTTTTGTAATCTTTGTCTCAACTTTAGTTGTTTTCTGTCATCAAATGGTTGATTGTTCTCTTCCCCACCACTCATCTAATTTTAGCCAGATACTATGATACACATTGCTAGTACTGCTTTTTTTTAATTACAGTTGTCGATTTCTGTTTTTAGGCTTGAAATGCAAGAAAAAATTGCCATGTCATTAGTTATGTAGATCTTGTTGAGAACAATGCAGATGTTGGGATTTTTCTGTAAATGTTCCTGAAATGTTCTGTCTGTGTATATTTATCCAGAATGCAATCCATGTTACCCGTGACTTTGTTGGCTGTGCAACCTTGAAGAGATACTATGCCCAGCTACATTTGATGAATGGACGCTTTCCCATGGGGGAAGGAGGAGAGGCTGCCATAACATTTACATGGTAAGTGTGCATAAAATGTATTAAGTTTTCTATGGCCTTATTTTGAGGGATTTTTGGTTTTACATAACTAGTTTTTTACGTAACTAAACTAGGAATTGAAAACTTACCAAGGCACCAGTTTCGGAATGATTGATACAATATACAAGACTTTTAATGATCAAGTAATCGATTAAAGTTAAATTTTAATTAATGCACACGCAATAAAGACTTTAGTTTGTTCATATTTAAGGATGTTGAGGAATCAGTTGAAATTAACACATTCTACTCCAGGTTCAAGGTGTGTTACCCTCTACCTGGAGCAGCACTACAAGCGGCTGCTGGACTTGAAATTAGTGTGCATCTCTAAAACACTTCTGTCGACGTAAACAATTGGGCTGAGAAAGAAAACTTTACAAGATGAGAATACACAAAACTGGAAAAGTGCTTTGGTACGAGTCTACTCATACCTGGTTTAAAGTAAGCGTGGAATGAGAGATCTCACACCTGGGGTGGAATGAGTTAAATTCTGATAAGGACACGCTGAAATACAAGGCTTCATTTCGTTAATGCTTTGGGTGTTGTGTTGATTGTTGTCTCATTTTTGATATAATCTCTATATTTTTTAGCACATATGCTGTGATCCTACGTAACTCAATATATCTATAGTGTAATACTAAATCACTTTGATTGTAAGTTTTATATAAGTTCTGATTGTCTGTCTTTGGAGAAAGCGACTGTGACAGTGCTATTCTGGTGATAGCAGCAAACTACAAACAGAAAAAAGAAAGTACTTATACAATCATTTATTAACAAGAATTGTTTTTTTCAGGGAAGATAACCAAACAGGAAGAGATCACATCATAGCTGACATCAAATTTGAGCAGGCCTGCATTCTGTACAATATTGGAGCACTGCACTCCAACCTGGGTGCTATAGATACAAGGCAGAATGCCGAGGTTAGTGCTATATATACTTTTATGTTTTTTTCTTTTCTTGATTGTGTGGTTGCACTTCAGTTTGTCAGTCTAATGAATAGCCTACTTTACAAATAATACAATTGATAGACTTCTGCTAATTTTTATAGCCTAACTAAAGGACTTTAAAACAATGAACACAAGGTTTTGTGTTGGGACATTATAAATCTGTCTGTTACATTGTGTGTGTGGGGGGGGGGGAGGGGTAAGTGTTTGTTTGTGTGTGTGTGTGTGTGTGTGTGTGTGTGTGGTGTTGTCAAAACACAGAAAGAGAGAATATCATGTCTGTTAACAGTAACTTGGGTATAATTTATTTAGGCCTTTTTTTCTATTCTCTGAGAGAGAGAGAGAGAGGGGGGGGGGGGAGAGAGAGAGAGGGTGGATGCACACCCCTCTGTTCGGGCAAACCCATTTGCCATGGCTCTGTCACAGTGAAGCCTGTCGAGCACATAGTATTTTTAGTAGTAAGCTCGCCCATCGTGGGGTGAGCAAGTCTACACAGTGACATGCGAATTAGCATGACCTTGGACAAAGATGGCAACAAACTTACTTCAACTCACAACTGAAAATCACCTTCAGAGTTTTTTTGTTTTTTTTTTAAATACAACACTATAGATAAAACAGAGCTTGATCTATTGATTGCTGGTCTCAGTCTGCGAATGCAAACCTTGCTGAGCTGAAACTTGCACAACGTTCTGTAAGGTGTAGTGGATCTACTGGCGTTGGCACATTCTGAGATTTTGCTGATGTGCTGGTACAGATTGCCATGTAATTAGTTCATATACAGCCATATTTGACATCAGACTGATGTCATATTACGCGTGTGAATAGAAAAAAAAAAGTATGTATAGTCATATCCCAGTGACGAGAAGTTAAAAAAATGATGACTGAAAATTTTTCTGATGAAAGAAAGCAAAACTTTGGAAGTGTCGACCACAGCTTGAAACTGGTGCACAGAAACCTCGTCGGGATTATACCTTCTGTTACAATAATTCTCATTGGCTGCAAAGGTATGATGTGATTGCTTCATGATTATAGCCATACTGACCAAGATAGTGAAGCACTCCAAACAAATTGCGATTCAGAGCACAAACTGTTACCATAAGTGGGCTCAGAACAGTGGATTTTCAACTTTCCTCATCAAATAACTATTTCCATTTTCACTTTAAATTTAAATAAATGAAAAGACGTTCATGCACATCTTTGTTTATTTCTAATTCACATTAGACTAAACATAAGAGTGCAACAGCAACTAAAGAGATAGTAGTATTTGATTCAGCTGAACACACACAACACACACACACACACACCACACACACACACACACACACACACACACACACACACACACACACACACACACACCCACACACACACCACACACACACACACACACACACACATACACACACACACACACAAGGTCACAAGGCCGGCCCCAGTTTTGGGGACCAGAAAATGTTCACTGCACTGCAGTCCACTCTGCATTGCTACAAGAATTATCTCATTCAATTTTTGTCTCTCTTTCTGTCTGTGACTTCCCTGCTGGCCCTTCCTTCTTACATTTCTGTTTCATATAATTCAAGTAACACATAGCTCTCTGTGTAACCCACGCACAAGTAATTAAATGTATAAAACATTCATGAGGATTGTGTTATTTATTATGCATTATCTGTATTTATATCTCAGGGCATGAAGGTGTCCTGCACTCACTTCCAGTGTGCGGCATGGGCATTTGAGCATCTTCGCGATCATTTCGGAAGCTCCAGTATGAGCACTGACATGGCCCATGAATACCTGACCTTCCATGTCAACGTTATGCTGGTAAGTTGGTTCTCTTGTTTATTTTGTAATTTGAGAAGGTAGGCCAGTTCCTGGTTTTGTCATTGTGTCAATGTGAAATGAAAAAGTTAATCTCCTCCAAAGTCAGTGTAGTTCGCTAAACAGTCTTCTAGTTACTTTCGATCTCTTGTCATGGGACATGTATCAGGAAGAATGTTGTGTTGTAAGGAGGGGTCTGCTGTCATGGATTAGTGTGAGTTCTGTTGGGCCTAGATTTTTTCATTTCTTGTCCTTTTGTCCCTCCCCCCATGGGAATGCCAGGGGTTCTTTCAGTATAAATAGTATCCTCACCCTCTAAAAATTCTGTTCTAGAAATTTTCTCTTTTCTGTCACTGTCTTTGTTTCTGCCTTGTCCTTCACTTTCTGTCATTTTTTCGGCCTTGTTGGTCTATTCACCTGTATGTGTTAAATAAAGTCTTACATATTTTCTCTTAGGATTGATAATTGGGTACATGCATTAAGTGCATTTTTGGCTCAAGGGAAATGAAATATGTGGAAGCAATTTTAGGTAATTTAGGCCCGTTTTTATATATATATGTTTTAGTGTTTAGTTGTGTTTTAGTTTGTATTCAGGTATGTCTTTTTAAATCCCTTGTGTGATAAATTGGACGGAGTGGTCAGCGTCAGGGACAACTCCTTAGATTATGTGTGCATTGATATGTGTGTACTTAATTTTCTTTTTCTTTTTTTTTCCTGTTGAAGTATTGTGCATGTTTTGAAACAGGTTATAGCACTGATATGGCTCCATGCAATCGGTGAGCTTTAAACAGAAAAATTGATTTCTTGTCCCAACTTCTGCACGGTATCAGTGGTTTTGATCCCACGCTACTCATTCCTGCTTCACAATACAACACCAACCTCAAGTTCATGTAGGCAAAGTCCCAAGGTCAGGAAGTCCATGGGAGCCAGAGATGTCATGCTGCAATATGGCCACCCACCAGAGGAGATCCTGTTCTGCTGTTGAGTCATTTCAGTGGAATTCAACTGTGCCTGTTTTGATTCAACTCACTAATGATATAGCCTACTAATCCTCTTGCTAATGACTGTGATAACTCTGTCATAGAACCAGACTGAGTGAAAGACTTGTCCCTATCTCAACCTGCACCCACCTGGGCCTGAAATTTGTTGTTATTGAGAAGCAGTCCCAGTATCCTTTTATTTTTCTCATTATTGTTAAACTTGATAACACTTACTGAGTTTGGAGTCTGTTCAAGAGGGATTTTGTGGCACTCAGACGCTTTCATATGTGCTCCACCCAAATCTACCGGCAGTCATCTTGGAGACTGTCTGAGATTGTGCAAAATTATGTCTGCTGGCAAAGTCTTGAAATGGAAAGGAAAAGGGGGAAGAAACGATGTTTGAAACACTGAGCTGACACTCCCAGAATGATGGAACCATTAAGATGGGCAGCAAACAGGCCAGTTTTTAATGTTGCTGATTGGAATAGAACTTGTAATATCAGATCTCGAGTCCATGGCCTTATCATGGAATGAACAAACCAGCCCGCATGGGGTCAGTGGCTGGTTGATAGTTGCTGTGCAGTGAATGTCTGACAGCTCCTATTGAGAATGAGATAACTGTAAATTTCACTTTCATTATGTCAAATATTTCAGCTTCTTTATTTTGTTAGTTTATCTGTTTACTTTATTCATGATAAAGAAGAAAAAATTAGGTTGTGTGTAATATTGATGGGAGACCTTTTGTGATGTGAAACAGCATTAAACTTAGTGCTGGTTCATTTTCATCCAATCCATTTTTCATATATTTTATGTTATTTTCTGTTGTTTTATTTTGCTTTAATTTGATTTGATTTAATTTTGTAATTTTTTTTTTTCCGTTTTGATTTAAAGATGAGGTGCACAGATACACATGTCATTGCAGTGTAGCCTGGATTGTTCCAGTGATAGACTGATATGAATACATGTATAAGATACAAAACTCATAGATGAGATAAGAGCTTAGGACCTGGCCAGCCCATGGCTTTATGTGCCGGTTTAAGGCTTGTGCCATGATTGTTTTGATCTCCTGTATCACATGGCATCAGTGCATGCATTCCAAGCGAGGAGACATCATCTTGAGGAACTGAAACTGAAACTAAACAAAAAAAGATATTGATATAAAAGAAGGAAGGATTTAATTGCAGTACAGCTTTTCATAGTATTGGAGTTACAAAGAGACATTACATCACCGTTGGTGAGGAAGTCTTATCTGTAATTAGCGGAGACCACAGTGATGAATTAAATAATTACAGTATTTCTAATAATGTCAGCCCATTTGATAGTTTACTTAGAAAAGAAGAAACATTTTCTTCTTTTCTCCAGCCCTCATTTGTCCTAAATCAGGCTGGTTTTATTGTTGTTTCTGTGTGATATTCTTGTTGTTGCTGCATTTTAGAGTTATGGTGTATTCACATAGTCATTTGTTCAAGCATCCTTCTTTGTTGTAGTTGCTGCCTCATAAACAAGAAAAAGACAAAAACAGAAATAGAACACATTTAATATAACAAAACAAGACAAGCACACATTTTCAGCCAACTGCCCTTTGTCAAGTGTATACAAAACACACAGAAGAATAAATGCACAACATTTAACACACACACAAAATAGCAAACAACTTCTGAGGCGTAGCGTCTTGGCAGGAAAACTTTGCGCCTGTCTTTTGGTATATTAAAAACGCATTCTTCTTCTAGTTCTGTGTTTTTCTGGTTAATATTCGCCTATTGGCCGAAAAAATTGCACCTGTCTTGATTTGTTATATTTAATACGTATTCTGCATCTATTTTTGTGTTTTTCTGGTTCATATTTGCTTGAATGCAGGCAGTGGCTTTGATTCAGATTCCTGCTTTAGTTCATCCAATTTCAGTCAGTCTTGCTAAATCACTTGTGCTACAATTTGTATCACAAATCACATGATTACACTGTGTTTTCTTTGAACGCCCCCCCCCCCCCCCCCCCCCCCCCCCCCCCCCCCCCCCTTCTGGAAATTCTATGCTGGAAAGTTCTTCTTTTCTGTCACTTTCTTTCTTTCTTTCTTTCTTCCTCGTTTGCTTTCTGTCATTTCTTCCTATCATTTTCTGCCTTGCTGGTCCATTCACCTGTATGTGTTTGATAAAGTGTTACATACTTTCTCTTAGGATTGATAATTGTGTACATGTGTTAAGTGCATTTTTGGCTCTAGGGGTATGAGATATGCGGAAGCAATTTTAGACAATTTAGGCCCATTTTTATCTATGTTTTACTTTTTAGTGTCTTTAGTTATGTTTAAATTTGTTTGCAGGTATGTTCTTTTAAATTCCCTGTGCAATAAATTGAATGGAGTGGTCAACACCAGGGGCATCTCCTTAGGTTATGTGCGCAAATGTTTTGATATGTGTACTTAATTTTCTTTTCCTTTTTTTTTTCTCTCTTTTTTTCCATGTAGAAGTATTGTGTGTTATGAAATGGTTATAGCCCTGATATGGCTCTACGCAGTCAGCTGGACTTAAAACAAAAATAACAATAAGAAAAAAATTTTGAACGGGTTTCAGGCCCAAGCACAAGAATGCATCTTGGAGAAGTCCATGATTGACAGCAGGAAGAACACCATCACTGCCAAAGTGTCAGCTCAAGTGGTCGAATTCTATCGATTGTCAGTGAAAAGCTTGGACCAGTGCAATTCTGAACAGATCATCAACTCCAGAAGTTACAAGGTATGCAGCTGTTTTCAGATTTAGATCATGTGTGTGTGTGTGTGTGTGTGTGTGTGTGTGTGTGTGTGTGTGTGTGCGCATATCAATCTTAACTTTCAAGTTATTTTTTAATCAGAAGTGTATGTCTCTTGAAACTGTGTTCATAATATCTTTTTATCACAGACATTATTTCTGTACTATAGAAAAAGAAAAATTCATTAAAAATCTATCATAGGGTTTGGAAGAGATGATTTTAGCAGATCACAAGGCGGTACCCTACCTATAATGACATATTATTGATAATAGTCTTGGGACATAATTTTTCCTCATCTTCTATAGTTCATCCACTTATATAAATGTCTGATTTCAGCTTTAACATCTATATCGCTTTTGAATGCTTTTGTTTATTTGCATATACTGTTTTCATCTTACCACAACTGTTTCAGGATTGGAAGAAGCGCATAGAGCTAAAGATCGCCTTCTATCAGTGCATCACCCACTACTACATGGGCAAACAGTCAGAGGATCAGCAGAAGTGGGGAGAACGTTTGGCTTATTTCCAGGCTGCTCAGGACAAGCTTAATGAATCTGTCAAGCTTGCCAAGGTTTGTGTTCTGCAATATGGTCAGTTTTAGAATCCACAATGCAGGTGTGCAGTCTTATCAACTTTTTGAACACAGATCAAGTCACCAATTTCTTTGTGAAAAATGTGTCAGACATGCTGTCTAAGGCAAGTACAATACAATATTTTTATTTATATAGCGCAAAATCTTGATAAAATCAAATCTAAGCGCTAAAACTGACACACACGCACGCACGCGCACACACACACACACACACACACACGCACACGCACACGCACATGGCTATAAATGGGGAGAAAGAATAAAAGCAATGGAAAGTTATAGAGAGCATATTATATACAATTATATATTACAATGCGATTCCCCTCCGAGTGGAGACAGGCTGCAGAGGGGATTGAGTGAGGTCAGGATTTTATGCAGAGGAGAAAAGGTGAGTTTTGAGAGCGGACTTGAAGGAGACAAAAGTAGGTTGCTGACGGACTGAGAGAGGAAGTTTGTTCCAGGAAAGTGGACCAGAAACAGAGAAGGCTCGTGGACCATAGGTATTGAGCTTAGTGCATGGAAAGCGAAAAGTCAGAGGATCGGAGGCAGAGCGGAGGGTACGTGAGGGAACATAGATCTCAAGTAGGCTTGACAGGTAATCGGAGGCTGCGTTATTGAGGCTTTTGTAGCACATGGTGTCTAGTTTGTACTGTATGCGCTTTGATACAGGGAGCCAGTGAAGTTGTGCCAGGAGAGGAGATATGTGGTCAGCTTTTTTCTTTTTTAGTACAAGGCGTGCAGCATCGTTTTGAATGTGCTGTAGGATGTGAATAGTGGAGGCAGGAAGACCAGACAGGAGTGAATTGCAATAGTCAATGCGAGACATTATGAAGGAGAGAACGAGTTTTGCAGTTGTTTCGACAGAGAGATACTTCCTGATCAGGCTTATACGATGGAGGTGATAGTAGCAAGATCTGGCAGTTTGAGAAACAAAGTTGTTCATGGAGAGGGTAGAGTCAATGCAGACACCAAAGTTTTTAGCTGAATCAGAAATTGGGACTGATGTGTTACATAATGGGAGAGAAAGAGGAGGCAGCTGAGAAAGTTTCTGACGGGTGCCAATGAGGATAGCTTCTGTCTTGTCGTCATTAAGCTGAAGTTTATTATATGTCATCCAGTTCTTAATGTCCGAGTAACACTCACAGAATTCCATTTGGGACAAGACTCACGCGCGTGCACAGGGGGATCAGTAGGGAAGCACTGAGAGAGAATGTGTGTGTGTGTGTGTGTGTGTGTGTGTGTGTGTGTGCGCTTGTGTGTATACTTGTGTGTGTGTGTGTACTTGTGTGTGTGTGTGTGTGTGTCTGAGTGTGCTTGTGTGTGTGTGTGTGTGTGTGTTTGTGTGTGTGCACTAATGAATATGTGTGTGTGTGTGTGTAGATGTAGATGTGTGCACATGGCATGTGCTTGCGGTATTTAAGAGACATATTTATAGTGTGTGCTAGATTTGAACAGAAAAGACAGGAAAGTTTTATCAAAATGATGTCAATGAGGCTGACAACAAAATGTTATTGTTAGTAAAGGCCTAAGAGGAAGGCTTAGGCCAGTTATTTGGGTAATGTACAGATGGTGCATTGTGTTTCCTTTTTGTATGTATACTGAATATATACATCAATAATTGAAGTGTTTTCATTAAGAAAAGATTTGTCCATTTCAGAATGAAGTACCAGAAATGCAGGAAGCGCTGAGGTTCGCTCAGGATGTCGTAGGAGGAAAGTAAGTGTTTGTTACTTGTTCAACTTGCCTTTATTTTATGACAGTTTCAGAGTAATATTATTAGGTACCGGCAGCCAAAAATTAAACTTCTGAAAAGGTTATTAACACTTAAATTTCTGAAAAGTACAAGAAAAAATAAGCACAATGCAAAAAAAAGTAAGTCTCTAGCTGTGTTAGGTCCAGAGATAACACACTTTGAAAACGGCAGTTTACGTACGTTTTCGCCAAATGTAAAATGTAGCAAATCTGCAGGAACCTAAATTTTCCAGAAGTCCTCAGACAGAGAATGTCATTCCTGATTTTAATTCTTAACAACATAAACTACATAAAAAAAGCGAGCATACAAGTAGATCTGTTCATACATTTACACAGCAGTGCTGCAAACTTCATAAATATGCCATTTTGTCAATGTTCGAAATTGCATGACAAGCCATTTTTGCACCTTCATTACACAAA
This sequence comes from Monoplex corrugatus, assembly GCA_030674185.1. Taxonomy (NCBI): domain Eukaryota; kingdom Metazoa; phylum Mollusca; class Gastropoda; order Littorinimorpha; family Ranellidae; genus Monoplex; species Monoplex corrugatus. Next base: position 75,707,973 of record CM060306.1, on the reverse strand, counting down.
AATAAGAAGACAGAATTAGCTAGAGTTTACTTTTCCTCAGAAACAATGTTATTGTATGAATCTTGAATTTTTTGGGGCAGCGTAAAGTGACAAAGTCATGAGTTATATGACTCCAAAAATGGCAAAATATCTCATTTGAACGATGGAAAAAGCATGGTTCATGTACCAGACCAAATTAAAACGCACATATTTCGCTTATTTTTTGATGGATTTCCTTCACATTTTGCATGTGAATCAAATAGACAGAAAGCTACCAGTAAATTATTTACAAGCTTAGTTATATTCAAGATGTAAGATATTTTGTATGCATTTGCACCCAAATAATCTGAGTGCCCATGTGTTGGGCCAACTTAACCCTCTCCCATTTGCATAGCTCGCAGTGAAACTTCCCCTAGTATTCGTGGTTTTTCAGCTTTTTTCAAGGAAAATATGGTTCATGTACGCTATACAGCACTACTCAGCTGTCATTTGCCGTAGAGCAACAATTTTTGGAGGAAGTGTTTATGAGTGAACATACTTTGGTTTGTATGTCAATATGTGTGTCTCACTTGTGGATGTCGTGTCGTTGTCCCCTCTATTGTCACATGTCACAGGTGTTTTCGAGGTGACATCATGATGTTAGTAAAGATACACGGTGTAACATGACATACAGACGTTTGTGAGTTACAAACAATACAGAAGAGGCCTACCTGAACTTGTCCCATCACTCCCGTCACTATGGTAATCCATCTGAATTGTCAGTGTCACCAAATCCATGTCACCAACTATACGTGTGTTTATAGTCAAAGAACAGGAAAAGCACTACAAACTAACACTGTTACACAGTCTACTTTGTACACTTTATGGAGAAAAAACAAATAGCTATATGTATATATGTATGTATCTGAGAGTACAATCGTGTCGGTCACTGCCAGTGTGCTGGTTGGTTGTCATTTTATCTGAGTCATTTCAGTGTCACAAAATTGTCAACTTTCAGGTGCAGATCCTAACTTGTTTGCTTGTAGTTATTGGTTGTTGTTTTGGTGCACAAGATTGCTGTCATGGTAGTCCCTAAAACAGTCACGGCCGACACGACACAGTGGAACTTGACAAAATCCGCACTGAAATGACGTTTCTACCTGTCGATTTGTGGGTGTCAGTCGCCCTAACGATGACACACTGGCGACAGACTCTTTTGCATCCTTCTATCTTGATCAGCTTGTGGTGGTTGATTGTTTGGACAGCAATCGGAGCCTCGGGGATTTGTTTCCACTTTCCTGTTGTCTTCTTACGGCAAGTAAATCCACCCCTCAGTTGGTCGGCGACATCAGCTCGAAAGGCGAGATGATCGTACCTTTTCTTGACAGGTGGATCGTGTGTCGATTTCTCCCAGGTGAGAAAAGCCTGAATAATGCACAAGTTGACAAAGGAATTGAAGATGTATTTCCACCATTTCTTATTTTTATGTCCCACGGGATAGTAGGCCATGTACTGGTCACACTTGTCAACACCACCCATGTACTTATTGTAGGCAGCGATGACAGTGGGGATCTCTTTGTCACCTACGGTTGATTTGCCCGGCGGCTGATTGGTGCTGAGCATGTAGATTTGGTGTTTGTCTTTGTACACGGTGGCCATCAGAGAACTTTGTTGCACCTGTAGCAGATCACCTCTGTTGGGTAGTTTGGCCGCCTTCACCTCGTCAGGAAGTCCTTTGCGGTTTGGCATGATTGTCGCACAGTTGCATAGGTCTCTTTGCTGGACAGGTGTTTCAAAAGGGGCACTGACGAGAAAAAGCGGTCAAAATAAAGGTGCCTGTGTTGGTTGTAGTAAGCTGAGGCCAATTTGTCGACCACCTCCTCCCCCAGGCTGATGTTGGTATTTTGGCGGCTATGACGACCCGTGTAGATGTCAAACGCCACACAGTATCCACTTTCTGCATCACACAGTTGCCACACCTTGATCCCCCACTTGGTAGGTTTTCCGGGCATATAATGTTTGAAAAACACCCTCCCTTTGTACCCAATCATTGATTCATCAATGCTCAAGTCACGGCCAGGGTTGTATCGTGACTTGAACAGTGGCTGGATAATATCAATGAAAGGCCTGATCTTATACAGAGGGTCGTAGTTCGCACTGTCACGCCCAGGTGTGTTCGATGTGTCACGCAGGTGAAAATACTGATTGATTTTCAGAAACCTTGTCTTAGGCATAATACTGCTAATCCAAGGGTCTCTGAATCGTGGATCAGTCGACCAGTACATATCAATCCGCGGTTTACAGTTGATTCCCATCATAATAAGGATCGACAGGTAGGCACGTATTTCAGTTGATGATATATCTCTCCACAATGGATCACTGGCCAAGCCTCTAGCTACGATCTTCTGTTGTGCATACTTGTTAGTCTCCTCTGCCGCCGTTTGAAAAAAAGATTCCGGTAGAAATAAAAAAAAATAATCCAAAGGTTTTGCATTCGCGGGCAATGCGTGTGAAGGGCCAGTTTCGAGATGGAATTCGTTCACACCGGCTTGCTACAGCAGCACGTCGCCACGTCGTCTGCAAATCCGCTAACGGCACATTGTCTTCAGGGTCGCTTTCTTCCTCGCTTTCCTCCTCATCATCATCTCCTTCAGCAACATCAATTTCTACATCTGATTCTGCATCTTTTTCTTTTTCCATCTGCTCCATTTCTCTCAAAATAATTTCTAATTCCTCCTCTGTATACTCCTCCCATTCTACTTCTTCGTGCTGTGCCCCATCTTTCTCATTCACACATACACAAGAATGGAATGCGGTCATTTCCTTCTTCTGTCTTGTGAATGATGCCAGTGGTGGCTTCTTAATTTAGTGTTAATGGTTCATTGGTCCTCCGTGGACCTACCCGCCAAATTTCATTCATACAGAGTGAGCTAGTTCAAGGTTACAGCGTGATGGAAAAGTACTGGCCATGTGTGCAAACATGCGGCTGGCCGCAGCTGGAGTGAACAGATGCGGGAGAGCTGTGTTTGGCCGGATGCAGCCGGAGTGAATGGGATAGGGTTAAAACAGACATAACTCACATTATGTCTTGATGGAATCTCCTGAAATTTTGCATGTGAATCAAATACAAAGCTACAGCTTCACTCTTTACAAGCAAATGTTGCTAATATACGATATTTTAAGATTTTGTGTGCATGTACTGATTTAGTCTGAAACAATGTGATCTACAGATGACTTTGTATCATACTAGCACAGAAAGATATCCTTCTCAATAACATAATGAAACTAAAATGTGTAACAGCAGAAGATACATGCCTGTCAATGCAGTATACTTCTTACAGCCATTTCTACACTCATTCCTAATGTTTATCAATAAGTTATTTTCATCAGTTATTTCGCAGTAACATGCATCTTCCCATATCCACAGACAAAGAAATTTTCAATGTCTGGTCTATCTACTGAAAATCTCTCCGCTTCTTTTAAAACTGTCTCAATTTTTGTCTTCAGATTTAGCCCCTAAGGTGATGATTAATCAGTGTTACTAATTTTTGAAACAAAAGCCGTGTTCTCGTCCCTCGACTTATCATACTCAGTTCTCAACAGTTTTAACTGTTGCAGTAGTTTATTAGTGAGTGTCTGCTGTTGAAGTTTTGGTGGCAGTGATGGTTAATTTCATCCACAAAAAATCATCATTGCCTTGAAAACAAATAGAAATAAAATCCAAATTATTTCGTAAGTATTTTCTTTAATTTGTGCCAGCTATTACTTTTGAGAGTAAAGTAACTTATATTGTGCCATTACGGCATTAGAAAGGCTCATTGGACTTTGTGGAGCTATGTGTCCGTGTTTGCCTGATGCTATATAGTGTTCTGATAATGTGTGCGTGCCTGCGTGCACGCGTGTGTGACTGTGCAAAACAGCCATTTGCTGTTTCTTCGCGATGATAAACATTGTCGAATCTGATGCGATAGACACTGCACTCGCGACCAACTTCCGGTTTGAATTTCTGGCCAAGTACTAGCACAAATATGATGATTTCGATGTATTAAAACAAAATTTCCATCGTATTCATTAAATACTAGCAATATTAACACCTTTGGAAAGCAGTCGCTTCACACAGTTTTACCTCTACTAGTTCCAGGTCGCTTAAAAAAAATCCCTTGGCATAAAACATCAAACCGGAGATCGTACTTTCTATTCTTTGCTTATGCAGGCTATACCTGCCGCGGATTTCTTTTAAAATCTTTCTAAATAAAGAGAAACATCAAAAATAATTCACTGAATCAAACTTCGTAGTCAATTTTCAGAAAAATCAGTCGATGTTTACAACGTTTGTCCTTCAGCTTGACGATCACAAGTAGAAATCGTTGACTGGACTTTCAGCGATCGCTTTGAAGGCCGCCATGATTCGAGGTTCCCGTACGCTAAACTGGCAGATCACGGTTACTCGCCGCAGACATCCTGGCGCACACCCCGTAAACGTCACATCTCACAGTTCCGTATACCGTTGGAGTCAGCAAAAAATAAGCTATTTGCGTATCCTGCGGGAACAATCTAATTTATTAAGGAGGTCCTCAGATATTCTTCTTCAAAGTTTGCCAATATTTCGACCTTTAGAAGACTAACAAACTAATAATCTTATAAATAAATATTATACGGGAATGAAGGACAGGTTTCGACCTGTCAACTGTACTAATTTGCATGAAGGTAGTCCTGTATGACCCTATAATTTAAGTTGCCGTTAACCGGTCACCCAAACACTGCAGTGAACCAGTCGCCATTACATGACATGCAGTGAAACTTCGTCGGTCGGCGTGGGTTTTTTTGGCGCAGATTTTCGTATGGGTGCATTTATAACAAAAACAAACAGCACAGATCGATAGAGGAAAGAACAATCTTTATCTTCATCATAACAACTTTGTCATTCATGTTCATCTGCAAGAATATTTGACTGATAAACATGTGCAATTTTTCCACTGACTGACAAATTCCCGCATTGCTAAAGAGAGGCTGCTGGTACCTAGTATTATGCTGTTTGTGTGTGTGTGTATGTGTGTGTGTGTATTGGTGTGTATGTATGTGTTGTGTGTGTGTATGTGTGTGTGTGTGTGTGTGTGTGTGTGTGTGTGTGTGTGTGTGCACGAGCATGCATACTAGCATACATTTGATGGTCATATTGTTTGTGAGTTAGTGTGTAATGAGGGATCTGGATCATGATTATTTATCACTTTTGATTGCTGTTTTTCTACTGTTCAAAAGGACTACTGATACTCGGAATTTAAAGTGTATCGTTCTCATATAGGTGCATTTCCTATATCGTTTTGACCTTGTTATGTGAGTGGTTTGGGGGGGGGGGGTTATTGTTGTTGATTTTTTGTATTCTTATTTTTAAGGAATGTGTTTTGTTATATATCATGTATGTTAACTAAGTGTATATTAACTGTATTTCACAGATATTCAAGTACTGAAAAGCTCATCAGACTTGTTGATGACATAATTATCAGTACTCATGGTCATAAGTGCAGTGCTGTGCTTGGTTCTGTTCTGTTTGCTTCTTGAATTTCCTTCAAGGTGTCTACTTTCTTACGCTTGATTTCTATATTTTATGCGGTCTTCTTCATTGTGTGTACTTTATGCTGTGTGACGCTGCCGAAATATTTGATAGTTAGCTCAGATCTGGTGCAGTCTTAACACATTTCTGACCACAACAGACAATTTGTCAGCTGCATGAAATTCTGCCTGTAGTCTGCAGCCGACAGATTGTTGGTTGTGACTACCATTTAAAGTTTTGGCTGTTGCTGGGGACAACAGAAGAAGGCAGGACTTGGCCACACAAAAGTTTTAGGGGAAAACTCTTTGAACTTCATGTAAATGTGACATTTTCTTGTTCATTCAAAATTACTACAAAGCGAATTTTTGCACCTCTGAGTAAATGCTTAACAAAATCTTGGACAAACTGAGCACTGTGGATAATGAAGATTCGAGAGATGATTCTGACAGTAATTTTGGCAACAGTTCCGTTGAAAATATTGTCAAAAGTAGTGGTGACAGTGATGTGTTGAATGTCAGTGATGGTGATGCTCATTCTTCATTAGTGAACACCATGAGAAACAACAATGAATACATTTGTGGTGCCATTAGGAGCCTGTATGTAGGTGTGGTCAGATTGAATATTCAAATATAATTTTGTTTTGCAATAGGTAAATGCACAATATATGGAGCAATCACTTTTACATAATCTCATAAAGTTTTGAATCAGATCTGTATAGAAACTAGGGATATAAGAGGATTTTATTTGACATAACCTATTGCATTGACTGCAAGAAAAAATTGGGCATATATTGCAGGTCAGAAATGTGTCAGTAGAAGCTCCAGTAATGTTACAAATAAATTTGTGATGCATGTTTCATTTTCAGGTTACAGTCAGCACAGAAGGACAATGATTTCGTCTACCACGAGAAGATTCCTCCTCTTGACAGCTTGCCAGAAGTTAAAGGTTCTTTCAATTTTCTGTTTTCCTGAGAGGTAGAACCAAAGTGTGTGTCACTTTAATTTAGTTGAGGCACATATTTTGGGGTACTGCAGTGTCTGCTATTTCCTCTGGAATTGCAGAGGGTTTTTTTTTTTCAGTTCTCAAAAATCAACAGACATAAATGCTAAAAGAAAAAAAAAGATCTGAAAACGGTCACATCTTGATTTTAATAATTACATCTTCACTTTAATAATCTTTTGACCTAAGAATTGGTGATAAGTTGCATTGAAAGAAGAGGCATAAGGAAATACCAAAACGGGATAAAATATCCTGTTGTGGACTTAACATTCACATGGTAGGTTCCTTTCTTGTTCTACCAGAATGAAAATACAGGAATATTTACTCAGGGGTTTACTCAAGAGGGATTCATAACACTCAGTTTCATATGTGCTCCATCCAGTCTGCCATCTGTTATCTGGCTGATTCCTTAACTCAATGGAGTCGCAGTCAAATAGTGCTTGTCGACCCCTGAAATCGCATGTTTTCGGCCATTTTTAAAAAAATAATTACAAAATAACCAGACAAGATAGAAACAAACAGTAAAGTGCAAAAGAAAGGCAGAAGCTTGCTACATTAGATTCTACTCACAATTTGTGTGCTGATTTCCCACTTGAATGTAGAAATTACTCCAATTAGGGTATCCAAACAGCATTCCGAACAAAAGTTTTGAACCACATGATCGACCACATAGCGATGTCACTTAAGCCAATGCTAGGGACAAACTCGTATCTGAATCCAACAAATCATCCCTATCTTCGACAGATAATTCACCAACAATATCTAATTCATCATCAGATCCTTCAGCTTGGATGATATCGATCGCCTCTTGCACAGAAAACATACGCCGGTTTCGAAGTCGCCTTGCCGCCATTTTGAAAATAGGTGAATACAGATTCGCTTACTGACTCTAGAAACTTCGTTAAAACAAAGACTGTATGATGATTAGATATGGTCTAAGGGAAGCAATCGATGCATAGATGATTATACTTTGACTTTCAGGAGTTTTCTCCCTCGAATACTGCTCATGTTATAAATAAAAAAATGGCATTTTCCGACGGCACCAGCCTGCCGTCACGACTAAGAATCGCGGTATAGATGGGCGGCAGCAGACTGCCATCAAGAGCCAAAGAGCTAAGCCTGCATGCACAGAACCCTGTGCACTGGCAGTGTCTGGAAATAGAAGAGGACAGGCCCTATCAAATACTAAGCTGACACTGCCAGAATGATTAGTACATTAAGATGGACAGATAAGATGGGCAGTAAACAGGCTGATTGTTATGGTGTAGGCTTGGACTGAATTGTAGAAATTATATCCAGGTCCACAACTCCATTACAAGAGCCAGCCAACCAAAACAACCAGCCTGCTTAACTCTGGCCCACTTTAGGATTGAACCCATGACCCTAGTGTTATCACCATGATGCTCTTACAGACTGAGCTGACAGGGCTATATTTACTCAGGAATGTTCACCTGTTGGCGTCACTGGGTTCAGTGTTTGGCTATTGCACTTATTGACATCACCATGGGCCTCTAAATGGCTCTGTCTTGTGAACAACTTCTTGAATATTTAGGCCACTAATGTTGGTTATGTTGTCGATGTATGAGATTGGAGGTCTGCCTTTCTTCCTTTTTGCCTCTGTTTTTCCTTGGCAAAACACCTGCCATGAGGTCTGTGTTCTTGCTACGTGACACATGACCAATGTATTTTAGATTCAGGAATGTACTGCATATATTAATTTTATGATACTTTGTCAGAACCAGCGTACATGATCAGTACAAGAACATCTTTCAAAAGAAAGGTACATATGAATGCTGTAGTCTTCATGACGCCATTTTGACAGTTGCTTCAAAGGCGACCGCACAGTGATTTCACTGAATTATGTGATAGTGGGACCAAACTTGGTTTCAAACACAAAGGAGGAAGTTGACCACATAACTCCAGTTTTACTTCCTGCAGTTATCTTTCTTTCAAGTCACATTGCAAGTGGGAAAACATGCGGAAGTTCTAACGTACTTCCCAGCATATTACAGTGCAACCATGTGATGAAACAGGCAAATTGCCATGTACCGCACACCCAAATAGTTAATAAAATTATGATTTTATTATGTAATGACTTTTACTCATCTCGCGAAAAGAATCACAAACACAGTCCTCAACCTTAAACAGCTTCACACAACAGAACCAGTTTCGCTGTGCCCTGTTGATCAAAAGAGATGATTGCTTTTGTGCTCCTGGCTTTCTGAAAATTGTGCTGCGTTCCTTACTTTTTTAACATGGAACTAATTTAGAATTATTTCCTTCCACTTTTGGTGGTCTAAGGTAAGGAACTGTGGTATTTCTTATTCTGGCAATGATAAAAATGAAATTGGGAACACCTAGTGTTGTATTGGTACCTGTAGAAATGGCAGAATTCTTGTGCTTGGAGCTGCTGGCTAAGGCTTTTGCTGCAATGCTTATTTAATGACTACAGAAGTTCCTGAAATGCTTCAGACTGAACATGATTTCATTGAAGAAACTGCTTAGACTTGTTCACACAGTTCATACAATGTTCCTTTCTATATAATATGTGCAGCTATGAATTATGCACATTAACCCCTTCAGTGCTAAGTACATTGTTTTGCTACTGTATGCCTTTTGCCAAGTGACTTTTGCTTGGATAGAGTAATGATTAACAAACAATTCTAGCATGAAAACTATTGCATGAAAGTAATCATAACCAACTTTTCAGAAAGGGAAATGAACAAACTATCCTTTTTATGATAGTTTAAAGTGTATTTGACGCTTTGGTTAGTGAGGAATAGGCTGTAAATCAGCATAAATAAATTTCACACAATTTACTCTTATACATGTGATTTTTTAAAAAAAATCTAAGAAAATTACATTAGTAATAAAAAATATAAGAAAATGTATATATGAAAGCAATGGAGATATGTCTTCAAACCCTATATGCATATAAAGTACTGAATAATAACACACACACACACACACACACACACACACACAACACACACACACACACACACATACACAGAACTGTCAATATCACTATAGTGAAAAGACGTAATCAAGAACAACGAACACACAGAGAATACGTACAGATCACCACCTGTTGCACTGGACTTTCCTGTTTGAGCTGACCATGCACAACACAACATGCAGTAATGAGACACTGACTAGATGTGCTGGCACATTGCCAAGGCTCAGTGATGTAAACAACACGTCCACCTCATCACTCTCTCCCTCTGTGACCTAACCCCATGGGCTAGTAGTTGCCCAGTTCAGTCTGGATCAGTGACAGTTTATGTAAAGCTTGTCTCAACATCTGCGTTGATGAAGTTGCTAAAAGTCTTTGGCAACATGCTATCTTTCTCACAGTACTTGGCCCAGGGAAGCTTTATCTTCAGCCATTTTAGAAGCAAGGCCAAAATCTCTGATGGGGTAGTTGCAAAAGTGGCAGTGCAGTGGCCGTAGCAAAATGTGATTGGCTGCTGACCTCATGCATGAATTATGTGATTCATGTGAACTGGGATTCCCCAGCTTAAAAATAGAGATAGGAAAATTCCTGATGTGACGTGAACATATAGATACATCCTTGGCAAATGAGGTGACGCGTTATGGTGATGTATCTATACATCCGTGGAACTCTAAAAGTTAAAGATCCTGTAAGTCAGGTCAGTGGTGGCTTATGGAAACGTGAAAAGACCCTGCATACTTTTTTTTCTAAAACTTTACCTTTCTTTTCTGATGCTCTATGTGTAAATCTTCTTGTATTTTATTATGGCTTTCAAAGATAGTGTTTTTTTTCTTTGCTAGCTTTTACAAGTGAGCAATGTGTAGGACTAGGAGAGAATATTGCCTTCGACAGCAGTGTAGAGTTCCAGGGTCTTTTTTGTTGTTGTTTTCTTGTTTTTTTGTTGTTTTTTTGTTTTTTGTTTTAGGGTTGTTGTTTTTTTATCAATCTGTTGAAGTTTAGTAAACCTTGCCGTTGGATTTCAGGTGCTCCTCTTGTCAAAGGAATCCCCTTTGACCCAACAGACCCAGAGATTGTTGGGCCAGACATTTTTCAGAAACTGGTACCTATGGAAGCTCATGAAGCATCTTCCATATACAGGTAGGTGATTAGTTTTATCGGTAAAGGTGAGAAGGTAAATCAGAAAGGGAGAGAAGATTGGTGCTTACCTTGTAATACTGAAAAGTTGAGATTTCGGGCACCTCATCCTTTATCACAACTCAGGTTGTAGACAGACCTTTTCCTTCCCTTTAGTATTTATTCTTTTCTTTACCCTTTCTTCCCATCCCTTTTTCTACATCAGATCAGTAGCCACAGAATTTTGGATAATTTTTCACAATGCTGCAGTTGTGATCATGATGAGGGTTACAGTCATGATTCTGTGGAGCTCCATTCTGGAATGAGGCTGCTTGGCAGGACTGGACTACATGTTACCTTCATCATATATTCTGGCATCAAGCGTGCCCTGGAGATACAGACACCTGTGATGTTACTCAGAATAAATTTTAACAGTATCTTCAGAGGCACATCTGTGAGTGGAGCATGCTCCGAGTCTTCATTGAGCCATAGCATCCTCAAGTAGGTAGAATCCAATTAGGTTTTAAAAGTCCCATAGTGATTGAGGGGACAGTCTTTATCTTTTTACTGCTGATGCAGGTATTTATGATTGTAGGCTCATTTATGAACACTGAAAATGAGATGCTTTGATGGTGTAGTGTAGTGTAGTGTAGTGTAGTGTAGTGTAGTGTGTGTAGTGTAGTGTAGTGTAGTGTAGTGTAGTGTGGTGTAGTGTGTGTGTGTGTGTGTGTGTAGTGTGGTTTAGTGTAGTGTAGTAGTGTTGTGTTGTGTTGTGTAGAGTAGTGTTGTGTAGTGTAGTGTTGTGTAGTGTTGTGTTGTGTTGTGTAGTGCAGTGTAGTGTAGTGTTGTGTAGTGGAGTGAGTAGAGTGGAGTGAGTTTAGTTTAGTTTAATGTAGTGTAATAGTTCTGTGTCCTAACTGATTTTTCTGTGGTGACATTTGCCCTGCTGTTGCTGGGAAATGTCTCTCCATAAGGGAGACCATTTCATGTCTGTTGACTTGGTTGAAGCTGTGTGTGTGTGTGTGTGTGTGTGTGTGTGTGTGTGTGTGTGTTGTGTGTGTGTGTGTGTGTGTGTGTATGTGTGTGTGTGTGTGTGTGTGCGTGTGTGTGTGTGTGTGTGTGTGTGTGTGTGTGTGTGTGCGTGTGAGTGAGAGAGGCTGTGGGGGAATGTTTCTTCATATCTGTTGTCTGTCTCTCCCCACCCCATTTTTATCTCTTTCCACTCTGAAGCGTGTACATTACAGCGTTACTTATGCTGTTAACTTGCCTCATGAGCAGTATTACCCAAAACTTCTATCGTTTCAGTGAGGAAAAAGCCAAACTTCTGCGAGCTGTCATGGAGAACATTGAAACATCCAACGTGGAATTAGAGTAAGTACTTGAACAATTAATATTCCCTGATATATTATTTTTTGTACTGGTCTTTTGTTCCTGTTACATTGAAATCTCTTGTTGTGTAGGCAAAAAGTTGTTGATTTGTCAGTTTTTGTAAGCACTGTAATAAAACGCAAAATTTGAAGAAATAATGAAAACAAAACACAACAAAAAAACAGAAATGGACGAAGAGTGAAGAAAAAGGTGGTAGTTAAGTGTAAGTGATACAAAATGAGACTGGTCAGTGCAAAAAATGAGACTGGTCAGTGCATATGGAATTTATTTCAGGCATGGAGAGAGACAACATCTTAACCCATTGACTCCTATACCCTATCCAATAATCCAAAATCTTAATCCTTTGACTCCCTCACCCTATCCTTTTTGAACCAGTTATTCAGGATTGATTGTGATGGTAGGAGATTTAAACATGGCCATTTTTATGTGTTGCAGACAATTTATGACATCACTTCAGATTGACTCCAGCATATTTGAACAGCTGCCAGACAGGCTTCCCCAAGACTTGTTAGAGAAATGTGCTGCCATGAGTGTACGCACTAACGCCATTAAAGATTTGGTGGAGGCCATGTCAGGTAGGTTACCAATAATGTTTGTTATGGCAAATAATAGTAGAGAGAGAGGAGGAGAAAAAAAAGAAAGAGAAAACTGAGGGAATATGAAGCAGTGTATTTGGATATATTTTGTTTATATCATTCTTAGTACATCACAAATAATAGTCATCATGCTTTGGGCGTGGACAGTCAACAAGCAAAGCCAGAACAAGATTGAGGCAGCCGAGATGTGGTTTCTAAGAAGGATGTTGAGAGTTCCATGGACAGCAAAGAAAACAAACGAGACAGTCTTGATGGAGGCAGACAGAAGTAGATCGTTCATAAACAAGATTAGGAAAAGGCAGGCAACATTCATAGATCATTTTATGAGGAAAGGGGAATTGGAACACCTGGTCACAATGAGAAAGCTGGAGGGAAGGAGAGCACTGGGTAGACCCAGGGAGAAGATGCTAGATGGACTTGCAGAGTGGCTGAAGACAAGGAGGGTGGAAGAGATGCTTGAGGCAACAAGAGATAGAGACAGATGGAAGTCCATAATCGCCAACGCCATGCTGCAAGGCACCTGATGATGATGATAATTTGTTAGTGTGTGTGTGTGTGTGTGTGTGTGTGTGTGTGTGTGTGTGTGTGTGTGTCTGCTATGTATGTGTGTATTAATACAGTGTTGGGTATCACCCTTTTATATGATGCCTGTAGATGCTGCTGTGCATTAACAGATATTCATTTATAGGGTTGTTTTCACATAATTGCAATATTTTTTAAATCCATGGATCGCAGTATAAATGCAAAATTAAGCAGTTACGAAAACAAAAGCAGAAGAGCAAGTTTGTACATTTACACATCATCTCACATGGTACCAGAGTGCTTAGTTTGTTTCTGCCCAGTACTGAGAAAATATGGTGTAAAGGAGATCTGTGAAATTTGAAATTTTACCATAATTGTAGAATCAAATGTTTTGATATTGTAGGGAAAGGGAATGTCAGCTGATTGCTTTTATTTATTTATTTAAATTTTTTTTTTTGCTTTTATTTATTTATTTATTTATTTATTTGTTTGTTTATTTTTTCTTTATTTATTCACTTATTCATTCATTCGTTCGTTCATTCATTTATTCATTCTTTCGTTCATTCATTCATTCATTTATTATTTATTCTTTTTATTTAATTTATTTTGTCTTTTAGGAGTGTCAGGACTTGCTACAGAAGCTGAGATGAATATCAAAGAAATCCAGGACACGATAAATGAAGACGCCCAGAAAACAGAAGATCTTGAGGTGAGATAATTCCACTGTTTTTATAATCAGAACAACTCATGAGTGTTGGGTTTGTTGTGCATATGCATTTGATTATTATTTATTATTGTCACAAGTATCATTTTGACTTCATTAAAAAACTCTCTGCTACGAGCGTCGGGATTTCCCGATCATGTCTCAACAACGCTTGTCTACAAGTGTCAGAGAATCCGACTTTGAAAATTCACGGGGCTTTCGGTATTTCCGTTAACCGAAACTAATAACCAGAAATAGATTCTTTGGTCATATTTAGCCTCATTTCAGGCCATGAGGCCATTGTACTACGCAGTTGGTGTGTGGACAGTGCAAAGTTCACGACCCAGTATCTCCGCAGCGAAGCAGACGACGGAAAAGCAAATGGCTGAACAATACTCAACAACTCAGCGCTGTTCAACATGATCTCTTCCTTCAATGTACGTGGAGTGTTGGATTTTTATGAAATTTCATTCAAAATGTGACTGTAGGAACTGATGTATTGACCTGAATGTATTTTGTAAGACATTTTTCACATGAAAATTTCTCTAATTTTACTTGTACCATTACTCAGCAACCATGAGGGTTAGACAGTTGAAATTTCAGCATTTTGTACATCAGTCGTTTAATATATGACCTGCCAAATTTCAAAACTCTGTTTTCATTTGCTTGTATGAGAATTTTTCTCGTGAGCAATACAAATGCTGCGTATCAGGGGAACGACAAGGGGCATAATCGTACGTAGCGAGTAAGTTAAAAGTAGTACATGTTGTAGCAGTAAGTATGGTAATGCCCCCTTGTTGCACTTTGTTGCTGTCAGGAATTCCGTTCTTTTGTCTCAAGTTTATTTACTCTGTTTTTAAAAGAAAATATGTTTTGAAGGGATATAGTTGGTGTGTGTGCCTGTTTGTGTGTGTGTGTGTGTGTGTGTGTAAGAGTGTGTGTGTGCGTGCATATAAGAGTGTGTGTGGTGTGCGTGTGCGTGTGCGTGTGTGTGTGTGTGTTGTGTGTGTGTGTGTGTTTGTGTAACTTATAAAATCTTGTTAAACTCCTTGGTCAGATATTGTTTCACACCGAGTGGACTGGATGCAGCATGCCTTAATTCGCGTTTTTTCATCCTGTTCATGGAAACTGGTAAACAAATGCTGTATCTTTATAACAGTGAGTAACTAAACGACTACAGTGTTGTGCGTTACAGAAACAGTTTGGCAAAAAGACGCCAAGTTCGGTGCTGCCAGGCCTGATCAAGGACTGCGAGGCTCACGCAGAGAAACACAGCCAGGGTAGTCAGCTTAACGCCAGTCTTCACGCCGCCATGAATGCCCACATCGCTAACCTCAAACTTCTGGCTCTCCCACCAGAACAGCTGCAGGCTCAACTGCCACCAGCTCAACCCCCCAAAAGTGAGTGCTGAGTGCTGTTTGTATTTGTAAAAATATCATTGTGGTTAGAATTGGTGGCTTCATACTTTGGCATGCAGTTGTATTGATAATGAAACTGTCATTGTGGTTAGAATTGGTGGCTGGATACTGTGGCTTGTTGCCATCTGCTTTTCATTTTTAAGCCTTTGGTTGTTAACAGTTTTATAGTGTTATATGGAAGGGAAATATACTCACCTTAGGACTTGAGTACTGTTACAAAAACACAGATATAGACGAAATACCTACTAGTTTTGATCTTTGGTTTAACAAATACCTACTAGTTTTGATCTTTGGTTTAACAGGGTTTAAAAAGACATGGAAAAAAAGACATAAAAAGGAAATGTGGACACGTTTGGAAGACACAAACGATCAATGAAGTAAATGAAAATGGGCAAAGAAAGTAGGCTGCTGTCATGTGGAAAATAGCGTATGAACTTGTGTTATCTGTTATGTGTCTGTGGGTTCTTGATGTGTCATAATACTTGGATTCTTGATGTGTCATAATACTTGGATTCTTGATGTGCATACATAAATACAACATTACAATAGACACACATACATACAACACACAACACACACATCACACACACACACACACACACACCACACACACACACACATACACACACAACATAGCAGATATACACACATCACAACTTACACACACACACAACATACACACACACACACACACACACACACACACACACACACACCACACACACACACACACACACACACACACACACACACACAAGGGCAGATAAAAGGATATCAAACATTGATCAAACATACCTGATCATATAATTTCCCTGCTCAGATCCAGAAGATGAAGAGGTGATGACAGAGATGCGGCGTTTGCTGAGCAAGGTGGAAGAGATGAAAGTGCAGCGAGGTACGCTGGAGAAACAATTTCGGGATGACATTCAGAAGGATGACATCACCACAGTCCTCATGGCAGTAGACTCTACTAAGGATGTAAGTGTTTTTGTGCATGAGCATAGCAGTTTCGAATCAAAGCTGAGGTTAGCTGCATCATCTCTCCCGTGGGGATGCCGGGGGCTCTTTCAGTAGAAATAATATCCCCACCTTCTGGAAATTCTGGAAGTATATATGAAGAATGAAAGCGCTAATACTGCATATTTTTCACTACATACTGTTTCACCCTGTCAGTGTTAGGAGCTGGGACTTGATGATGTCCTTGCAGTAAGAATGTGGACACTGTAAGCACTTGTGCCATCTGAGCCAGCTGTATTTTTTGATCCAGTGTTTTATGTAATGTTGCAGTCCATCTACAAAGACCAGCTGAAGAAGCATGACACACTTATTGGCTACATTGGTCAGAACCTCAATGCCCAGGAAAACATTCTACGAGCCCTCACAGATTCTAACGCCAGATTTGCAGCTCTCAGGCAGGCTATTGGTCAGCAGTCTGCCCAGTAAGTGTTTGCAATTTTTACTGGCTTCCCTTTGATACATAAGGTACATATTCACATTTATGCTTACCCTAGCAAGCACTCGCATGCATCCACACAATTCAGAAATACAGAAACTCATGCCTCTGCACACAGATCACATATCATATCATTCTGAGGTTGTCTGCGAAAATACTTTTTGTGTGAAGTATGATAGAAGGATTAAAAACTTTGGAAACTGGCTTGGTTGTTTGGTTAAGTAAATATCTCACTTTTAAATGGGGTGAGATGAAGATTGATCAGTTGTCAAATGATAGGCCATCCATATTAAATTACTATTTTTTTCTTTCAAAAGAAAGAACTGGTTACAGGTGAGAGATATTACAGATGGTTGATCCTTATTTGGATGCTTTGAATGGGTAAAGAGTTTTCCCTGGAAAAATTCTGTGGAAAAAAACTGTTTTATTTGCAAACAAAATTACTTGCATGCAGATAAAAAGAAAAAAGTGAGTGGTGTTGTACTTTGACATGTTTTCTCTGGAGAGAGCAACTTGCAATCATGCAGACAAATTTTATTGTGAAAAAAAAAATTCTACTCTAATCCAAACCAAGTACCATCGTCATATTCAAATTTGAGATAATTAAAGCAGAAAGGGAAAGGAGTGAGATTCATCCTCAAACAGCTGGTCTGAGAGTAGTGAGGTCTCTACGACTTCATGCTATAGGACCAGCTTAGGGTTGTGGGATTACCTTTGAAATCTCTACCACCTCATTCCTATAGACCCAGCTTATGGTTATGGGATTACCTTTGAGGTCTCTACCACTTCATTCCTGCAGGACACAGCTTACGGTTATGGGATTACCTTTGAGGTCTCTACCACTTCATGCCTGTAGGACTGGCTTATAGCTATGGGACTGTCTTTAACTCACTGACGACGTGGCTAAATGGACCCCGGCAATTTCCTGAGACGCACTATTTTTAGCAGTTTTACAAAAATTCTGAGCCCCTTCTATTTGCAATAAAAACATAAAGTTATACATTTTTAGAAAGCTCATTATGTCTATTTTTTAGAATGAAACCAACTTGTATGAGTAATTCAGGTAAACTTTCCAAAATGTCAGGTCAAAATGCTATGTAAATACAAAAAAGAAAAAAGTTCTGAAGTCAAATTTACGCACATGCAACATTATGAAATCAGTTCATTGTCAAATATTTTCCTACCTTTAGTCTTTTTGGGTCAAATGATGGCAGGAGAAGCTTTGAACAGTAAAATTTCAGTCAGTTCGATCCTTTTCATAGTCACTTATGCCACAAAATATAAAAAGATTATCAGTTACAGTCACTTGGGGTACGGCAAAAACAAGCCCAATTCAGACAAGGAAAAGTGTTGGCAGACAGTCTAAGGGAAGGAACTGTGTAGTGGAAGGTTACAACTTGATGACTGGTTGATTTCCCTTGAATAGCAAGGCTGCTGCACACAGTGAAAATTAATTACGTCCGCCGCTTCCCTGGAAGGGGCATGTCGTTTATGATGTCACAGACGACCGCTTCATATGAAGCGGCTCATCGTTAGTGAATTAATGGCTCAACCACATCATGTCCATAGGACCTAGCTTAGGGCTATGGGATTATCTCTGAGGTCTCTACCACTTCATGCCTGTAGGACCTAGCTTAGGGCTATGGGATTATCTTTGAGGTCTCTACCACTTCATGCCAGTAGGACCTAGCTTAGGTTTATGGGATTACCTTTGAGGTCTCTGCCACCTTGTAGCTGTAGGACCTAACTTAGGGCTATGGGATTATCTTTGAGGTCTCTACCACTTCATGCCTGTAGGACCTAGCTTAGGTTTATGGGATTACCTTTGAGGTCTCTGCCACCTTGTAGCTGTAGGACCTAACTTAGGGCTATGTGATTATCTTTGAGGTCTCTACCACTTCATGCCTGTAGGACCTAGCTTAGGTTTATGGGATTACCTCTGAGGTCTCTGCCACCTTGTAGCTGTAGGACCTAACTTAGGGCTATGTGGTTATCGTTGAGGTCTCTACCACTTCATGCCTGTAGGACCTAACTTAGGGCTATGGGATTACCTTTGAGGTCTCTGCCACCTTGTAGCTGTAGGACCTAACTTAGGGCTATGTGATTATCTTTGAGGTCTCTACCACTTCATGCCTGTAGGACCTAAATTAGGGCTATGGGATTATCTTTGAGGTCTCTGCCACTTCATGCCTGTAGGACCTAAATTAGGGCTATGGGATTACCTTTGAGGTCTCTGCCACCTTGTAGCTGTAGGACCTAACTTAGGGCTATGGGATTATCTTTGAGATCTCTACCACTTCATGCCTGTAGGACCTAAATTAGGGCTATGTGATTATCTTTGAGGTCTCTACCACTTCATGCCTGTAGGACCTAGCTTAGGTTTATGTGATTACCTTTGAGGTCTCTGCCACCTTGTAGCTGTAGGACCTAACTTAGGGCTATGTGATTGTCTTTGAGGTCTCTACCACCTCATGCCTGTAGGACCTAGCTTAGGTTTATGTGATTACCTTTGAGGTCTCTGCCACCTTGTAGCTGTAGGACCTAACTTAGGGCTATGGGATTATCTTTGAGGTCTCTACCACCTCATGCCTGTAGGACCTAGCTTAGGTTTATGGGATTACCTTTGAGGTCTCTGCCACCTTGTAGCTGTAGGACCTAACTTAGGGATTACCTTTGAGGTCTCTGCTACCTTGTAGCTGTAGGACCTAACTTAGGGATTACCTTTGAGGTCTCTGCCACCTTGTAGCTGTAGGACCTAACTTAGGGCTATGGGATTACCTTTACCGTTTTTGTCACATTTGGATAGAAAGACCAGTTCATTTGGATTAATACTGATGGAAATGACAGTCAAATGGATAAGATGTCTTACTTCCAGTCGATAGGTCTGACTTCAGTACTGCCTTGGTACCTTTCACCTGGTGGATAAAAGGTAAGAAAAAGAAATCCTATCCTTTAAGTAAACATGAATCCTGTCCAGGTACCTCCCACCTGGTGGGTAAAGGGTGAAGATTTTTCCTATCTTCCAGGCCAGCGTGAGTGCAGACATGTTAGTGCCTAACCCCTCTCGTGTGAATATGCACACAGAACATCAAATATGCATGCTAAAGATCCTGTTAGTCATGTCAGTATCCAGTGGTTTATGGAAACATGCAAACACCCAGCAGGCAGACCCATCAAAGACTGAGCATGCAGACTATGCAGCAACATACTGTCTGCATAATGATAGTGTGGGCAAAGACAATGTGTGCACACATGCATGAAAAATCAAAATACTGAAAAACTATACATGTCTTTTGGTAACTAGAATGATTATGAGACAAAGACAAAGATCATTTTTGACATATATTGAAGAATCCATATCTGCGTAAACAGATGACATAAACTTGTGTACATATGTTGTTATTCAGACGTGAAGGAATGATCAAAGACCTGATCACCTCCTTCGAGAAATACGAAGAGCTGTTGGCAAAATCTAAGAAAGGCCAGGAGTACTATACCCGCCTGAATGAAGCCGTGACCAAAACTCTTGAGAGATGTCGCAGCGAATGCAAAGTGCGCCAGGAAGAGCGAGACCTCATTGCGTCAAAGTATGCCCCTAAAGGTTAGCATGGAATGATCATCTCACTATCTTAAAGTATCATCATACCTAAGTATGCACCTAAGTAAGTAAGACCAACAATAAATGCTTGAGATTGTCAGTCAAATCAAGTCAAAGAATTTATCAGAAAATGTGTCTCTTGTGTTTGTGGGTATGGGTGTGTGTGTGTGTATTTAACACAGAAATAGGTTACAGATAGACACATTCTGTTAGACATGCATCTGTATCATACGTGCCAGTTGATTCATACTTCATTTTTTTAAGAGTAAGCCAGGTGAATTTCAGCACATGAAAAATAGGCAAAGATTTGATGATGATATTGTTGTGTTTAACAAAGTTTGAAAAATGCCTCTGAAGGCACAGATGTAGGAGATTTATATACTGATACTTGTTAAGAAAGAGGAGCAATTTGAGGTTGTCTGACAGTAATCATTTTGTAGTGTTTTGTACTGTTGATGCGAATTAGGGAAATTGGCTGAATTTTCACAGCTGAAATTGTCTGATTTGTAATTAGTTAAAAGGGCTTTGCACTTTTGATGTGAATCAGGATAGTTTGTTGAATTTTCAACAAGTTTTTGAAATTGTTGAAAAAGTATGAAATATCTGGGTTGAAAAAGTAAGAAATTTGTGGGTTGAAAAAGTAAGAAATATCTGAAGACCTTTCCCTGGTTACAGAAATCCACTTTGTGTTTTCATTTTCTTGTTAAGATCCATACAACATTAGTTACTCTGGCAATAGATGGATATTGAATCAGATTTCATGTTCACCTACGAACGCTTGGATACAGGTCTCCTTCTGTCCACAGTGCCACCTCCGTCTCGACCAGTAGCCCCCAAACCAGGGCAAGCAGGCACACCTAGCACCCCCACCCAAACTACAGCCATCCCTGCCATGCCCCCTGTCACCTATCCTTCCCAGATGCCTTCAGGAGTCACTCTTCCTGGTCCAGCAGGCTCTGCAGCTGTGCCAACATTTGAAGGACCAAAACTGAAAGACTTTCTCCCATTTATGAAACCCCAGAGCTTTGGTCCAAAAGCGCCGTCATCTTCTCCCCAACGTTTGCCCTCTGGTGAGTTGTTTTCAATGGGTAGTTATTTGTCAGAGTTGTCGGGCTGTTTGGTGTATTCAAACATTAAGTAAATGCCAGACACGCATGAAAATAGAACAATTACATACACTTTCATAACGAAACAAGAAGACATAAATTTTGTCTTTGTTTTTGTTAAGTGTTCACAAAAGACAAGAAAAAATATCCTCATCTTATTTGCATTGCTGCATGGTGTTGGCGATCATGACCCTTCATATGAATCTATCTTTTGTTGCTGCAGGTATGTCTCCTTCCCTGTTGTCTCCAGCCACTCTGCAAAACTGTCTAATATTTTCTCCGTAGATCTATCTGGTGCTCTGTTTTCCTCTAGCTTTCCTGTTGTGACTAGATGCTCCATTTTTGCTTGCCTCATAAAATGTCCTATAAATGTTGCATTTCTTTTCTTAATTTTCTTCATTAATGTTTTTTTTCTGTTTCCCTCTTTCAAGATTGTCATGTCTGTTTCCTTTGCTGTTTCATGGAACTCTTAACATTATTCTTAGAAACCATATCTCAGCTGTCTCAATCTTGTTTTGACTATGCTTGTTGATTGTCCAGGTGTCACATCCGTACAACAGTTTTGGTTTTATGTAACTCTGGAAAACTCTTTTCCTGATGTCAGTTGATAGGCAGTTGTTCATAAGAATGCTTTTCATTTTCTTGAATGCTGTTTAACTTGGCCATTTCTGTTGGATATTTCTAATGTGCATCTGCTATCTGGTGAAATGACTGTTCCCAGATATTTAAACTTATCACTTTGTCTCAGTGTTGTGCCATTTGCTATTATTTTACACAAGGGGATTTCTTGTTCTTTACTGATTCCTTGACTGCAGTCATGTTACTATTTAGCTCTTGTTTATTTCTGTTTTCTATTTCCATTATATTCACAAGATGTTATAGGTCTTTTTCTTTTTCTGCAGTTAGAACTGTGTCATCTGCAGAACAGTGATTGTTTATCGTTTTTTTCCTCCCACTCTTACCTTAGGGCATTCTCTTAGGTTTCTCATAATGGTTTCTCTTTAAAGTGAACACAGATCTGGTGACAGAACACATCCGTATCTACCTCTCTTTATGATGTTTTGAACAGAGCATAAATCATTTTCTACTCTCTTTGCTGCTGTTTGTTACCATTACATATCCCTTCTTATTCTTAGAATTTTTTCATTGATATTAAGTTTTCAAGTTGGTTGATCAATTCTTCATGTCTTACCTGATCAAAAGCCTTGGTTTTCAACAAAACATAAATATGAATCCTTTTTTTAACTCAGCTGATCTTTCTTTGAAATTACTTAGAATTATATGTCATTAACAGTTACAGCAAAACATATAGGTAAATCCTTATTGAACTCAATTGATCTTTTTTTTAAAGTACTTAGGATATATAAGTCATTAACAGTTTTCAGCAAAACATAAAGATAAATCCTTATTTAACTCAGTTGATCTTTCTTTGAAAGTACTTAGGATATATATGTCATTAACAGTTTTTTAGCAAAACATAGAATATAAATCCTTATTTGACTCAGTTGATCTTTCTTTGAAAGTACTTAGGATATAATGTCATTAACAGTTTTCAGCAAAACATAAAGATAAATCCTTATTTAACTCAGTTGATCTTTCTTTGAAAGTACTTAGGATATATATGTCATTAATGGTTTTAACAAAACATAAATATAAATCCTTATTTGACTCAGTTGATCTTTCTTTGAAAGTATTAGAATATATATATATATGTCATTAACAGTTTTCAACAAAACATAGATATAAATCCTTATTTGACTCAATTGATATTTCTTTGAAAGTACTTAGGATATATATGTCATTAACAGTTTTCAAAAAACATAAATGTAAATCCTTATTTGACTCAGTTGATCTATCTTTGAAAGTACTTAGGATATATGTCATTAACAGTTTTCAACAAAAAATAAATGTAAATCCTTATTTGACTCAGTTGATCTTTGTTTGAAAATATTTAGGATATATATGTCATTAACAGTTTTCAGCAAAACATAAAGATAAATCCTTATTTGACTCAGTTGATCTTTCTTTGAAAGTACTTAGGATATATATATATGTCAACAGTTTTCAACAAAACATAGATATAAATCCTTATTTGACTCAATTGATATTTCTTTGAAAGTACTTAGGATGTATATGTTATTAACACTTTGGCATTGTCCGCTGGCTATTTGACCTACTTCCCTGCAGAGTGCCAGCTGCCACTGACTACTTTCCCTGGAAACATGCATTTTTAGGCCACTTTGAATTAATTTTCAAAGGCGCCCCAAATGACTAACATCAACATGTAGGGTATGGTTAGAAAGGTAATTTAATCCTCTTTCAGGATATCTACAGTATAATGTTTGTTCAGACATGCTTTGAGGTTATTTGTGCAATGAAATATCGTGGTTGAGGAGCATTTCAGACAAGCTTTTCATCCATTCAGCAGATGTAAACAAAACAGAAAAAGATCACCAGTTCTCCATGACTTGTATCATCTGATCAGAAGCTCAGAAAAGTACACACACACACACAAATAGTCCACAATCCTGAGTGAACAGCGACATTGCGCATTCGCAGGGCGCTCCATTTTGCCTTTGTTTCAGTGAAGCACGCGGTTCGGGTGACGTTTTCTCGCGCCCAAAAAATTCTTCAAATAGACTATTTACTCGGGAAATCACTCTCACAGTATTTAGAAACGTTACTTGATACTATAATAGAGGTACCCTAACGGTTTCACGTAGGAATTTTGTAACGCAAGACGCTAGAATCCTAGCGTTATGTTGTCAGCGGCGAGCTTGCTGAACGCTATACCCCTAGCGTTCCGGCGCCTGCGGTTCTCCGCGAGAATGCTAGCGGCTAGCGTTACAATGTGAAAAAGTTAACAGTTTTCAACAAAACAGATATAAATCCTTATTTGACTCAGTTGATATTTCTTTGAAAGTACTTAGGATATATATGCCATTAACAGTTTTCACAAAACATAAATGTAAATCCTTATTTGACTCAGTTGAGCTTTCTTTGAAAATACTTAGGATATATATGTCACTAACAGTTTTAAACAAAACATAAATATAAATCCTTATTTGACTCAGTTGATCTTTCTTTGAAAGTACTAAAGATATTTATGTCGTTAACAGTTTTCAACAAAACATGAATGTAAATCCTTATTTGACTCAATTGATCTTTCTTTGAAAGTACTTAGGATATATATGTCATTAACAGTTTTCAACAAAACATAAATGTAAATCCTTATTTGACTCAGTTGACCTTTCTTTGAAAGTACTTAAGATATATGTGTCATTAACAGTTCCTTTTCTGTCAACAAATCCACACTGATTTTCTATTCTTCTCGTTTGATTCTGTTCTTTGTCCTCATCAGGATTACTCTTGAAATGACTGTCAAGCTGATTGTACGATGTAGCCCCTACTTTCTTTGGAAGTGCAGTGACAGTTGACTTTGACATATCTGTAGGGATTTTTGGGGTGTCATCATTTTCATTTGGACAACTATTCTTTTTTCAATACCAGATTCATCTAGAGCCTCAATCATTTCTATAGTAATATCATCTGGTCCTGGGGTTTTTCCCTGTTCCATCTTCTTCATCGCTTCTCTAACTTCATTTTTATCATCAATGGTTCTTCAGAGTTCTCTCTAATGACGTGTTCCTCCCTTCTGTTGTTGTCAAAAAGGCTGTCAACGGACTCTCCCCATCTATCTAATATTTTGTCTTTTTCCATATTAATGTACCATCTTTTGATTTTAAGAAACTAAATTAATTATATTTAGGATGAAAACTACAATTAGATAACTTCCGTGATGTTGCCAATTGCTGTAGTGTAGTGAATATCGCAAGGGACTACCAACTGGAAGGTTAAAGTTTCAAATCCCCATCAGTCCCTTCAAAAATCATTGTGGATTTTTCAGCCCAACCAGCTTCTGTCCAGAGTTGAGTATGCTATGGGGTTCCTGGGAAAACTGTGACCACACTGTAGAGTCTCTTCCATTTCATGGATGCATCATTAAGTGTGTTGCTCAAAATTTCTGACCTATAGTACAGGGCCTGGTTGATGCCAGAATATGTTATGATAGTAAGCTTAGAGTACAGTCCTGTTACACAGTCTCCAATCACTTCACATACCTTGTCCCTCCCCAGTAACATGGGAGTAAAAGATCATTGGTAGACTCATAATCTCCACCCTTCACAAATCTCTAAAAAAGACATCCAGTCTTCTCCTTTTTTTCATCCCTTTGATCATAGGTGTATGGGTTGACATTTATTTGATGTTCTTATATCCGCCTCTGCCATTTATGCTGTTGTGAAGTGCTTAGGGCTCTTGTGATATG
Organism: Monoplex corrugatus; assembly: GCA_030674185.1. Classification (NCBI taxonomy): domain Eukaryota; kingdom Metazoa; phylum Mollusca; class Gastropoda; order Littorinimorpha; family Ranellidae; genus Monoplex; species Monoplex corrugatus. The sequence continues at coordinate 75,682,284 of CM060306.1, read as the reverse complement.
AACGCAGTACAAGTAGTCATTATTGTTGTTGTTAACTGTCTGCAGTACTTTTCTTCTCACCTACCTTTCACAGTCTATTGGTCCTCAGGTTCTCCAGACCCTATGCTGAGCGGGCCCCCTTCTCTGGCATCATCAACCTCTGGCTCACCCCAGCACCGAACACTGACACAAAATGCCTCCAAATGTACCAAATGTCGGGCCGCAGGGTCCTTTGGGGCCAGAGACACGCTCTGGCATGCCTGGCACCACTCCTGATGTAGCCTCTGCCGGTCAGCTGCCCTCTGCTGCCAGGTTGGATGATAGTTTTTTGTTTTGAATTTACCACACAGTCATGGATGAATGTCCTGAATGGAGCATTTTATGTCTACATGATAAATAAAATCACTTCGCCAGACATAGATAAAGATTGCTTTGCCAGGTGTATTTATTGGTTGTATGACTTTTGGCTGGTAGGCACATTGAATAACAGAAACAAGACTAAGCACTATCTTTGTTAACCCTTTGACTCCTGCACACCTCTGTTGGGTTGCCAGGAGCTCTTTCAATTTAAATAGTATCCCCACCTTCTGGAAATTCTGTGCTAGAAATTTCCTCTTTTCTGTCACTCTCTTTGTTTCTGCCTTGTTGTCTTGCTTTCTGTCATTTCTACTTACTTTCTGCCTTACTGGTCCATTCACCTGTATTTTTTCGATAAAATCTTACGTACTTTTTCTTCGGATTGATAATTGGGTACATGTATTAAGTGCATTTTTGGCTCTAAGGAGGTGAGATATGCGGAAGCAATTTTAGGTAATTTATGCCCGTTTTTATATATGTTTTGGTGTCCTTATGTATGCTTATATTGTATTCAGGTGTGTTTTTTAAATTTCCCCCGTGCAATAAATCAAACGGAATGGTCCTACGCCGGGGGCATGTCCTTAGATTATGTGCACGAATGCATTGATGTGTGTACTTAATTTTCTTTTCTTTTTCTTTTTCTTTCCTGTTGAAGTTTTGTTGTTTTGAAGTGGTTATAGCCCTGATATAGCTCTGCGCAATCGGCTGCGTTTTAAACAACAATAAAAGAAAGAAAGATGACTCCTGCACCCTTCTTACCAGCACCCCGCATCGTCAACCATGCTAGCAAAGCAAAAACTTTAACCCTTTGACTTCCTCACCCTATCCACCAGCTTCCTGCATAGGGTGAGGGATAGGGTGAGGGAGTCAAAGGGTTAAGTTTTTGCATTGGTGGATAGGGTACGGGAGTCAAAGGGTTAAATTAAAAAAAACTGCCTGCATAATATATTTTGCTGACTGAGGCCACATGAAAAGGCAAGAAGCAGTTATTTACTGACTGCTGCCTTTCTAAGCTGGGGATTCTGTTGTGTACCATATGCTTGCCACCAAAACACCAGTTGCAAGGTGATTGTATGGTGGTGTTACATGAAATCATGACGCTCCTTAGTGAATGTTCTGTATGGAAAAGATGTCGGTAAGCTTCTTTTGCAAACAAATGAATCATGTGAGCAGTTGTGATAGGGTAATTAGTAGAGAGGATATGTAATATACAGCAAGGATGAGCAAACTAGAATATGACTTAGCTTTATTGAATTGTCTTCAAGGGGGGGGGTTGAGAATATCAAAAAAAAAAAAAAAAAGGTAACCATTTTTGATAATGAGCATGGGGGATAATTCTAGTTCTTCTTGATTTTGTAAATCCTGTTATAAGAGTTGCTTCCCTCTTACCTTTAATGCATCTTTTCCTATGTAGATACCAGGGATTCTTTCAGTATAAATAATAACCCCTGGAACTTTTGTGATAGAAATCTATTCTTCTGTCTGTAATGACAGTCAGTTATGCAGGGTGGGGAGAGGTAAGGAGATGTCCTGTGTGGTATCAGTTTAAATTTGCTTTGACATATCTAGAACATAGGCAGGTATTTGCCATGGCCTTTTGGTTGGAGAAAGAAGTTTTACCACCCTATCCTGTCCTTGAAGTGAATAGATGGAAGGGATGGTATCTTCTTTGAAGGATTCGTATTTATCAGTGTATGTTATCTTGGAGTTATCAATGTTGATATGTTTAAAGTATAAGATCAGCCATATTGTGTGCTGCAGGTCCAGCAGACCAGATTCCCATCAGCCATACGCTGCTCCCCCTCCTGATGTGACAGCCAACCTGCCAGTCAACCCAGAATTTCAGCCACGCCACGGCAGTCTGCCAGATGTGTCCAACCTTCCTCCTCATCTAGCTGCTCAGTTGGGGCCTTACGGGGGAGCCTTTCCTGCAGCTGGGAGAGGGCTAGCGAGCAGCGATGCTTCAGCCTTGTCTTCTAGTGCAGAATCCCTAACCTCAACAGGGTCCTACCAGCAGGGTTATTTGCCAGGCAGACCTCCCGTGTCCCAGCCAATGATGCCTGCCAGTTCTGGTGCGGTGCAAAATGCAGCTGGCTTGTCACAGATGACAACCGCTCAGCACCCTCACATGCAGCAGTTTCAACCTCATCCTCCTCATTCTCATCCTGCTGCTCAACCTCAGCCAGGAATGTCAGGGCAATACCCCGTGAATTACGGGGTCCAGGGTCACCAGTCTATGGTGAGGCCCTCACCAAGTCTTTCACCTTCTCCCTCTCCTGCCCCATCTCCAGGTTTGTCTACTTACCCTCAGCAGGCTGGGTACAGTCAGGGTGGGCATTCCTTGCCACCTCATCTCGCTCAGTCGTCTTCACTCAGACCAGGGACACCACCCCAACTGGGACAGGTACCAACTTCTCAGCAGCCCCAGCAACCTTTTCAACAGCAACAACAGCAGCCATACCAACAGCCTAATCAGCAGCAGTATTATGCTGGTGGGGCACAACCACAGCAGACCCTTGGATCACAATATCAGTCCCTGCCACACCAACAACCTGGTGTGCCTACACAGCCAGGACCTCAGGGTCCTGTCAGTAGTCAGGCAGGTCACCACGCACCTCGCACCATGGAGGTCTATAACCAGCCAGGTCAGATGACTGATGCCAGATCCTTAACACCTGGTCAGCCACAGCCTTCCTCACAGCTATCTTCTACAAGCGTTTCAGCTACTTCAGTAACAGGATCGTCTTTAGGGCAGCAGCCATACAGCCTGCCTTCGACTAGTAATCAAGCACCGTATGGAGCTACCTCCACCTCCTCAGGACAAGGTATAATCAGCTCTAGTCATGCTTCGACTTCAGGACAGTCACATCCAGGTGCTTACTCAGTGTCAGTAGGACCTACACCAACCTCACAATACCAGCCCCAGCAACCTGCCCAACATCAACAACTCCCGGGAATGATGCCTCAAGGTCAGCCTCAAGCAGCTGGCACAGCCCAGCAGCAGTTTCCCCCCCCACATTCCCAGATGCAGCCCAGTAGCCAGCCTAGCCAGCAGGTGTCCCAACAGCCATTCCAACAGCAACTGGGAGGTGCCCACTTGAATCGTAATGCCTCACACATACAGGGTCAAGTTCCTGGACAAACCCAAGTCATGCCACATGGTCACCCTTCAATGCCCGGTCAAGCACAGAACATCAGTGTCAGTATATGCCGGGAACCCAGAATGTGGGTGCATTCCCAGGAGGGATGGCAACACCAACAGGAACACAACACAGCCACCATCAGACAGCACAACACCCCCAGACATTCCAACCTCAGCTTCAGCAACAGCAGCACAGACCTCCAGTTTCAAGCACTTATCAGGCTGGTTATAACCAAGGGGTTCAGAAGTTTGGCACTCAGCCTGTGGCCTCAAATGTGGTCCCTCAAACTGTAGCCAGTACCGGTGGACATTCGCAGACTGGCTTACCTCAGCCAGGCCAGGTACCTGTGGCAGGTGTTCAGGTTTATCCGGGACAGCAAGGTTATCCTCCTGGTCCCAAGTCACAGCAGATCCCACAACAGCAGTTGCCCCAACAAAAACAGCAGCAGCCGTTTCCACAACAACAGCCCCAGTATTCCCAGTCACAGTTCCCCCAGCAGCAACAAGGGGTACAGCAACAACAGTTCCCACAACAACAGCACCAACAGTTACCCCATCAACAGTTACCCCAGCAACAACAGTTACCCCAGCAACAGTTACCCCAGCAACAACATTACCCCAGCAACAACAGTTATCCCAACAGCAGTTGCCCCGGCAACAATTGCCCCAGCAACAGCAACTACCCCAGCAACAACAGTTACCCCAGCAACAGCAGTTACCCCAGCAACAACAGTATTCCCAGCAACAGTTTTCCCAGCAGAAACATCCAGTTCCACCACAGTCGCAGCATCAGCAGTTTCATCAGCAGTACCCTCCACATCCGCAACATCCCCAGCAAGCAGCGCATCCACAGGCTCATCAGATGCAGGGTCAGCAGATAAGACCTGCGAGTCAGCAGCAAGCCATGCCAGGACAGCATCCTCAGTCACAGTTTCCTCAGCAACAACAGCCATATCCACAGTACCCTGCTCAGCAGACCCAGCCTCAGTTGCCCCCAAAGTCCAATCTGATCTTCCCCGCACCCCTTCAGCCCTCAAGAGTGCAGTCCACAGGTGGTATCCCATCTCACTCCCCAACTCCCCCACAAGGGCAGGGAGCGCATCATTCTCTTGCTCCACAAGGCTCAGACCTCCATTCAGCGCCACCTCCCCAACTGTTCAGCAGCCCCATTCTTCTCTCCCTCCCACTCCCTTACCCAACAGAACAACAGCGCTGGTGCTGCCACTGCCTCCCCCCAGCCAAGCCTGATGTCAAAGCATAGCCTTACTTATCAGGAGTCACTGGATGAGCTACTGTCGTCTAGTCCTGAAGGGTCCAAGCATACAGCCATCCCAGCCCCTATCATCACACCCAAAGTTCTGACTGACCAGGAGAAACAGCAGCAGAAGGAAGAGGCCATGATGAAGGGGGCCATTGTGGAAGCTGTCAAAGATCCTTATGCTAACAGTAGTGTTCTGAACAAGCTGGTGTCCGATGTGGAAGCTTTCGGAAAATTTGTAGACGACCTCTCCATATCCATCTTGGGTGTGTCGCGTCTGGATACAGTTTGGAAGGTGAGAGTTTTAGGCTGTTACTAGTGTTAATGATGTAGTCTTGTGTGTATTTTGGTGGATGGAGTGTGTGTGTGTGTGTGTGTGTGTGTATTCTTGTGATGTCAGTACTAATTTTATATTAACCTGACAATACAGAATAGTTTACAGTTGTGGTATGTGTTATGAAAATCATGCTTGTAATTATTTGAAGAAGAAAATTCATTGTCTGCTATATGGTGCTCTCAGTATTCCTTCAAAGCTTGAGTGTTGAGGGACAGACTTGATTCTTTGTGGACTTGTTACATGCTGTAGATGTATGTTTCTGTAGTTAATGGTGTGTTTTTTATTTAACACCATGCCAATGCATGTGACTGTTGGATCAAAGCTAACACAAAACAGTTTGATCTATTAAGCATTTAGGGTGTCATGATTTTGCTTTTGGTTTGAGTGGCATCAGAGCGGCAGAGTGCCAGAAGTTACAAGTGCATAATACATTAGTTGGTGATGTTTATGACTATCAATTCAATAGCACAGACACATGGCTAGCCTTAAACAGTAACCATGGCTACATGATGAACTTGAGAAACATGTGTCTGACACTAGTAAACTAGGGCAATTAACTGTTGTTCACTTCTGTGTGTACTTGATGTCCAGACAATTTAAAATGGATTAACGAGTCACTGTGGTGTAATGGTTAATGCAACGGACTACCAGCTGGAATATTGTGGGTTCGAATCCCTACCAGTCCCTTCAAAAATCATTGTGGGATTTTTCAGCTCCAACTGGCTCCTACCCAGAGTTGGGCATAATATGGGCTCATTGGGAAGACTGGGACCACGCAGTCGGTTTCATCCACCTCATGGATGTGTCGTTGAGGGTGTTGCTCAAATCTTATGACCAGCACTGGAGGTGTCTATATCTCTCGGGCCTGGTTGACACCAGGATATATTATGATTGTAAGCGCAGAGAGCACAAAGGTAACCTCCCTGAGTGCAATGATCCTAAAAAAAATTTCTTTTAAAAAGAAAAAGATGAATTAACAGGCAGAAGGCATAATTGTCAGCTTAGATAATAGTCTTACCGATTCATAAGATCAACCCTTAACCTGCCACAGAATTTGCCAGATAACAAAAACTATTTGCCAAGAAATTTTCACACACACACACAAAAATAGGGCTGCTCTTGGAAGAAAAAAAATTGTGATTTAACTCTGAGCTGAAATTAATGAAAATAACTGTCCATTCAGTTTCCTTACAGAAAATGTACATTTTTATCTATTTTAGTTAAGAATCTAATCCACAATATTTAGCAACAACATCAAACTCAGTTCAGCTGTCTGGGTCAAGAGTACAAACTGGAAGTTAGGGTTCCTCATCTTCCTAATCATCCTCTTCCAAAGAATCATCAGATTGATGTTTAGTTTTATCTTCACCAAGCAAGCATATGCTCTAATTCTTGCTGAAGTCAGTTAAATTTATGATTTGAGGGTGTTTTGTGTTGTTCATCCTCATGTCCGGCCAAGGTGTCACCATTTTGCTTGTTTGGCATAGTTGTTCATACTCAGTACAGCTTGTAAAATTGTTTGGAAAATACTTTCCTGAGTGACATAATGAGTTTCTCAGTTATCATTAGATTTGAAAACCTTGATTAGTCTAAAGTTACCGAGTTAATGATTCCAAAACAAAAAATAAAGAATTTTCACAAATTTATACATGACATAAGTTCTGGGTTTCCATGACATTATACACAGGAGCAGAGACCGTGTCACCTGGAAATCCTTCCTGACAAAGAGTGGAGCTCCCATTGTCATCCAAGGTGATGGAGATGGATGATGATGATGATGGAACTCCTGAATGGCAGTTAAGGCAATGCCAGGGGTGTGAATTATCTGCTGCTCTGGAATGGCTAGCATGGTACGCCTAAAAAGGTTAAGAATTTAAAACACATTTAATATTGCTCATAAATGATTGCAGTGTACTGATTTTCCACATTTTTTGTTTGTTTGTTTCCAGAGCTTGATAGACAGTCAAGACTATGATGTGAAAAAGCAGTCAATAGCAATTGCACGGTGCTACCCCATGAAAAATAGAGACCCTGATATAATGCCATGTGAGTATCACTGTCAGTTCATTTTTTTTTTTTTATCTTTGTGTCTGTCATTGTGCATGCATGTAGTGATGAGATGTTTTTCCCTACTTGCCTTTCCGTTTGTGTACATGTGTATGTTTATTTGAATTTTGATTGCAATAATCAGTGCAGTCTGTGAAACGATTGTGTGATGAGTGTGCCTTTTTGATAGTACGTCTGATTTGAAAGGAGGAAAAATCTCTTAAGAGGTGAACTCTCCTCTCCCGCCACTTTCACCCCCATTAGCATACAAAGAGACAAATAGCGATTTATGTTAGAACTGTATATTAGCCTTTCTTTTTTTTTTTTTTTTTTTTTCATTTATGGTAAACAATTCTGCCAAGAAATTCTTGGACATATATTTTTATGGACCATTAACTTGCCGCCAGAGATTGTCTGTGTAACAGAGAATGTTTTCTTTTAAACAAAGAATATCTGTTGGCTCCTAACATTTCCCACAGTTTCCTGTGAAGAAAAAAAAGTAAATGCAGTAAAATGCTGCACAAACGCAACTTTATGAGTGTAGAAAAGGCTGAGAAAGGAAAGCTTGGCACTGATTTTATTACATTTTTCATATATGTACCACAGACTTCAGTTATCTTCTTTCATACATTTATCACAAATTTTAGTGGTTTAACTTCATATGACAATCGCGACTTCAGGAATTGTATTTCATATGTCTTTCACAAACTAAAGTAATTGTATTATGTATGTCTATCACAAACTGTGCCTCATGAGAATGTGTGATTGGAGGGGGACCATGCATTGAATATTAGGGGGAGAAAAAAACTGATGGTACTCCCTACAGAGACTGTTTTGTATTGGTAGTACCATGAACCATTAGTTTAAACAATTTTGTGGATCCACATGGGGCTGGTCCATAGAAAAATATCAGTGTAGGTGGATCCAACCTCACAGCAGAATGAGTCTGTTGGCTATGACCCATAGTGGACTGTATAGCTTTGTTGGCTATGACCTGTAGTGGACTGTATAGCCTTGTTGGCTATGACCCATAGTGGACTGTATAGCCTTGTTGGCTATGACCTGTAGTGGAGTGTGTAGCCTTGTTGGCTATGACCCGTAGTGGACTGTATAGCCTTGTTGGCTATGACCCGTAGTGGAGTGTGCAGCCTTGTTGGCTATGACCTGTAGTGGAGTGTGTAGCCTTGTTAGCTATGATCCGTAGTGGAGTGTGTAGCCTTGTTAGCTATGACCCGTAGTGGACTGTAATAGCCTTGTTGGCTATGACCTGTAGTGGAGTGTGTAGCCTTGTTAGCTATGACCCATAGTGGAGTGTGCAGCCTTGTTGGCTATGACCCGTAGTGGAGTGTGTAGCCTTGTTAGCTATGACCCTTAGTGGAGTGTGCAGCCTTGTTAGCTATGACCCGTAGTGGAGTGTGTAGCCTTGTTGGCTATGACCCGTAGTGGAGAGTGTAGCCTTATTGGGTATGACCCGTAGTGGAGTGTGTAGCCTTGTTGGCTATGACCCGTAGTGGAGTGTGTAGCCTTGTTGGGTATGACCCGTAGTGGAGTGTGTAGCCTTGTTGGCTATGACCCGTAGTGGAGTGTGTAGCCTTGTTGGGTATGACCCTTAGTGGAGTGTGTAGCCTTGTTGGCTATGACCCGTAGTGGAGTGTGTAGCCTTGTTGGCTATGACCTGTAGTGGACTGTATAGCCTTGTTGGCTATGACCCGTAGTGGAGTGTGCAGCCTTGTTGGCTATGACCCGTAGTGGAGTGTGTAGCCTTGTTGGCTATGACCCATAGTGGAGTGTGCAGCCTTGTTGGCTATGACCCGTAGTGGAGTGTGTAGCCTTGTTGGCTATGACCCGTAGTGGAGTGTGCAGCCTTATTGGGTATGACCCGTAGTGGAGTGTGTAGCCTTGTTGGCTGTGACCCGTAGTGGAGTGTGTAGCCTTGTTGGCTATGACCCTTAGTGGAGTGTGTAGCCTTGTTGGCTGTGACCCGTAGTGGAGTGTGTAGCCTTGTTGGCTATGACCCTTAGTGGAGTGTGTAGCCTTGTTGGCTATGACCCTTAATGGAGTGTGTAGCCTTGTTGGCTATGACCTATAGTGGAGTGTGTAGCCTTGTTGGCTATGACCCGTAGTGGAGTGTGTAGCCTTGTTCAGTTGTTGGCTATGACCCGTAGTGGAGTGTGTAGCCTAACGAGTAAAACACCTGCCTAAGACTTCAGAAACCCAGTTTGACTCGTGGATCGAGCAGGGATTTTCTTTTCTTCTCTCTACTAGAATTAAAATTGTGGTCTAGGTGCTTGTCTTTTGGAAGAGACGATAAACCACAGTCCTTTACGCAGTGTGGACTCAGCGTACCTAGAGATCCCATGGCAACAAGTAAGTTGTTGATGGCAAAAATTCTGTAGCAAAAGGTTTACTTTCAATGGTAAACAGAAATGCGTGCATACAGGGTAAAAAAGAAAAAGAAAATTGAGTGGCTCTACATTGTGACAGCACACTTTCACAAAGAGTGCAGCCTGAATTTCATGTGATAATTCCATTGTGGAAAAAAAGAAAAAGAAAAGAAGTTGTGGTATCAGCTGATAGAGTTTCCCAGAGAAAGAAAATAAAAAAGCATTGAGTATTGTAGTGAGTAAACAGTTCCACCAAGTTTGGTTTTGGTGGTATGAGGGAGATATTTATCAATTAATACTGGCATGCACTGGTCTAACAGAAACTTCCTGTCTCACGACACAACAGTGTACTTGAAAATCTTAAAGATAGTACCAGGAATGGAATGAAAGTTAGTGCAAACTACTAAACTGAAGGTTTTAAATGGATACATATATATGTATATATAGATTTTCCTCTCCTCCCTTCTATTTCCCATCCCCTCAGGAGGAGAGGGGAGGGGAGTCCATGGTTTTTTAGTGGTGAAAGAAAATGCAGGCATTAGTTGTTATCTGAGTTTGCACTTTTGGTCAGATATTTTACTTTATTTCATGACTTTATTCTTTGACCCACCCTTTGGGGATGCCGTGGCCTCTTTCAGTATAGATAGTATCCCCACCTGGAAATTATGTGCTAGAAATTTCCTGTTCTGTCACTCTCTTGTTCCTGCCTTGTTCCTTTGCTTTCTGTCATTTCTTCCTATCGTTTTCTGCCTTGCTGGTCCATTCACCTGTATCATGTGTTCGATACAGTCTTATGTACTTTTTCTTAGGATTGATAATTGGGTACATGTCTTAAGTACATTTTTGGCTCTGGGGAAAATGAGATATGTGGGAGCAATTTTAGTTAATTAAGACACATTTTAATATATGTTTTAGTGATCCTACTCTCAGGTAAGTTCTTTGACCCTTTTGCATTTTGTATTGTAACATGGATAGCCAGATCTCTCTACTATTCAAATTATTTGTCTACAGTAATGCAGATAGTCCAACTGTGTCAATCCATTAAGCGATAAACTGAACCTTGGTCTATGTTTTTATTGTTTAACGTTATTGAGGATAGCAGATTCTCAAAGTGTTCCTTAAGTGTGCCAAGATTCTGGGTCAGTATGACATGGAAATGCTCCAGGCGTCTGTGACTGGTTGTGGCTGGTTTGATATAAGTATTGACAGCTTGTGGCTGTTTGGAATGTGAAAGGGGTTTTAATGAGGTAGGTTGGTTCTTAATGTCATGTTTTTGCACACACAAAAAACAGTGCACTACAAGGCAGCACAAGAAGATCGTTGTCAATTGTGTTTTTCACTCTAGTCGCCCCCTCTGTATCTGTCTGTCTGTCTGTCTTTGCCACCTACGTGTTGTTCTTGATTGTTAAAGTTTTACCATGTATTGATATTCTTCTGTGCTTCCACTTCCAGGTTTTCTGTCACTTATCATATTTCTCTTCATATTTTCTTGCACTTGTGTGACCTTACATACCGTGTATGGTGTGTGTGTGTGTGTGTGTGTGTGTGTGTGTTTGTTGAATAGGTGGGGATGGGGGTTGTTACACTTTATCTGTTTATGTTGCGTTGTCACAAGCTTGAGCATCTGTTTGCATTTATTTCTACTTAGTACACCTCACAGATTTGGGGGTTTTCTTTTTAGTGAATGCTGCAGGAGTTAGGATTGATTTCTTTTGTTCTGTCTGTATTTCTTTTTATATTTTTTTTTTCCTCCCAGGTATATTGCTTGGTTTGTTAAAGTGGTTTGGTCTGGTCTAACTTTTGCTGTTCTGCTGCCGCTGTAATCAACACATCTGTCTGTTTTCGAATCGGCCATTTTTTTTTTTTAAAGAAAGAAGGAAGCTTAATTTAAATTTACTGGAAAGAGAAGTCTGCTTCATGTGTGTTTGTGTATGTGTCTGTCTGTCTGTCTGTCTGCCTGTTTGTCTGTCTGTCTGTCTGCCTGCCTGCCTGCCTATCCGTCTGTCTGTCTGTCAGTCTGCCTGTTTCTGTCTGTTGGTCTGTCAATGGGTCTGTGACAAGAATGTGTGACAAAGTTTTTCTGAGCCCTGGATGGGTGAATTTTGGTCAAAGGTGTGGGCTGTTGAAGAGTCATGAATTGATGAAATGGTAAGTTTGAAAGTTAGAGATCTCCAAGGTGATTGTCACATGGACCAATAAAGTGTCTAAAATCTGCATGTCTTGAGGAAGATATGTGGACAGCACTTTCTCATGAACTTCTGAGAGTTTTATTTTTCACTGTTGTGATGGTCTACCATTGTCCTTGAGGTACATAACTCTTATTCCAGCTGAGGCTTTTTCAACATCACAGTCATCTTGAGAAGTACAAATCTGGATTTTCTACAGTGTTTCTTTCTTTTTTTTTTATGTAATAAGGGAGAGTGTTAGAATGGTTTCTTGTGGCTTCTTTTCTTGTTTGTTTGTTGTTTGGTTGGTTTCTTTGTTTAGGGATGTTTTCAGTGTTTTGTAGTTTTTGTTTTGCTTTTATGGGAGATTACTTGTAATCTTCAGTCTCATGGTTGTGTTATATGTCGCATCTCATGTCTTGATAGTTGGTTTGTGTGTCATTGTTTCTGTTTGTGTCTTTGTTTGTTAAACATGTGGAAGGCACTAATGGTAATATGGTAGAAAAAAAAGAGAACAGGAATATGTTGATATATCTTATGCACAGAGTAAAAAAAGTATGCTGTATGCAAAAGACAACAAGTCGATTGTTCTTCTGCCTAAATTATTGGTGATACACCCATGTGGGTGAGGACTTTTTATATATACAAGAGCATAGAGAGGGATATACTGTAGGAAAGAGGGTCAGAACACAGACAAAAGGAAACACCAGACTCTTGTAATGTCAAGGCGCAGTTTGATGCTTTTAATTTTCAAAAAAAGAGAAAAAAAGGAAAAAAAAGAAAGAAAAGAAAGGAGAAACATGGAACAAAGCAAAATAAAAATTTCGGTATTGAAAAGAAAGAAACTAGGCATTGATTCAGATTGATCTGGACTTCAGTATGACATTTGTCTCCCTGTGTGTCTGCAAAGTGTTCTACTTCTAGAGAACGCTTCTTGGCTATGTATTTTTTAAAACTATTTTTTCATCAATTCATGTCATATCTTCTTTGAACTGAGTGGGAAACATTTATGAGTTTTAATGCGTATTGAAGAGTTTGAGGGTCCTGTGCCCTGAGATGTAGAAATGATTATAATGTCAATAGTGTCTCAGCTGCTTTTCATACACTTTACTGCTTTGAGGGTTTAACCCTATGACCCCCGCATCCTGTCCATCAGCATTCTGCATTGTCAACCATGCTACCAAAGCAAAGACTTAACCCCTTGGCTCCCTCACTCTATCCACCAACTTCTTGCAGGAAGCTGGTGGATAGGGTGAGGGAGCCAAATGGGTTAAGTTTTTGCAGTTGGTGGACGGGGTGCGGGAGTCAAAGGGTTAAGTTGGGCATGTCATCCATTGGGTTGCCAGGTGCTCTTTCAGTATAAATACTAAACTAGCATTCCCACATTCAGGAAATTCTTTCCTAGAAGTTTCATCTTTTTCATTTACTCTCTTTGTGTCTGTCCTTTTTTTTTTTCTTTTTTTTTTTAAATTGTATTACCCAGGAGAGATGTTTATCTGTGTGTCGGTCTGTTACTGGAATGTATTTGCATGATATTCTGAACTGTTTGAAAATTGATCTTAACCAAAATTTGGTCAAAGGTGTGGGCCATTGAGAAGTCATGTCACATGAATGCTTAAGTTTGAAGGCCAAGGTGTGTAACACTGTATGTCATGGTCTCACAGACTAGAACAGTTGTCTTAGATTATCACTTTTTGAGGAAAGTATGTGAGCAGCACTTTCTCAGGAACATTTGACGGTATCCAAATCTGTGACAGTCTACTGTTGTCCTCAATGCACATCAGGATTTATCACATCTGAAGCTTCTTACATTGTCTGAAACAGAAGTTTCAAAAATTCAAAGAGTTAACTGTACACAAACTTAACCCTTTACCTCCAGCACCATACCCACCGACTGTGAAAACATTACCCTTTGGTTTCCTCGTTCCATCTACAAGCTTCCTGCAGGAAGCTGGTGAGTAGGGTGAGGGAGTCAAAGGGCTAAGTTTTTGCTTTGCTGGCATGGTTGACAATACAGGATGCTGGCAAACAGGGTGCAGGAGTCAAAGGGCTAAGAACAAAAGTTGTTCTCTGTAATTATTTCTGATTTTCCTGTGATAATTTTCAGTTGATGTGCAATAGTTTGGCTTCAGCAGCAGAGAGAATATCACAAAAATACAGTGAAATTACAGTTTTGAGCATCTCCACTTCCAACAGAAATTATCTCTAACAAATTGATAAATACATAATGAAAGGGAAAAGTCTGGTAATATAGCCCTAAGCACTTTTGTTGTTGTTGTTGTTGTTGTTGTTGTTGTTGTTGTTGTTGTTGTTTAACATATGCACTGAAAAGCATCTCCTTGAGCTTTTAATGAATTTATTCCATGCTCGCAAAAAGCTTCTCCACTCTGGATCTTTTCTAAAGACATGGAGCTGTGAATGAGTTAAAGAATAATTGAATGTGCATATAAATATGGCAGTTGCCTTTGGTCTTCCTTTCAAAGTGAGAAGATGAATCACATAGAAATGTTTTGAGGATTGATTGCACTGTTTGAAGTGGTGTAAGACTTCGATCTTCTTATGAAAAGTTTACATGAAGCAATAGTGCTTTTTTGCTTTCCCTGAG
>CM060306.1:75658011-75660511 GCA_030674185.1 Monoplex corrugatus | reverse complement strand
CAACAGCAACAAATAATAATAATGTAATATTTATATAGTGCACCATCCATGAACAAGCTCCTAAGTGCTGTGCACTTTACATAAAATGAATAAAGATGTAAATCAGCAGTAAATCAGTGATATAAGCACGATGGTATGATGACACAGAACAGGAAAAGAAAACATCAATAGTATGTGAACAAAGTTGCATGCGCTAACGCACACAGCTAGAGATAGACATACTTAGATACGCTTGTCTGTAAACGCACACACACGTAAACAGACAAGGACCTTTGCAGGGGTTCATGTCGGCAAAGGCCCCTACACTGACACAGGCTTGCAAGCAAATCAGTGAAACATACACAGACAGCATTATTCCACAGAATTAGTCATATGAGTACAAAAAGAAGAAAAATACGTATGTGTGTGGTGTGTGTGTGTGTGCACGCGCGTGCGTGCACGTACGTGCATGGGCATGTGCACATGCTCTTTTCTTGTGTATTTCAAGAAAGGAGGCGGTTAATGAAGACTGATGCACGCCTTTCTTCTACTGAACCACTTTGGCCAGCCTTTCTGTGTTGATGGTTGGGAGCCACAAGAATAGAAATGTCTGGAATTTTATTGCTGTAAAAAAGCCGTTGCACCAGGGTTCTGTGTTGTCATTGGGAACATTCTGCATTCTAGGATGTTACTTTGTGAAAGCTGAATCTGTTACGTTGAGACAAGGTTTCTTGAGTGTTTGGGAGGCAGGGGTCTGATTCTGCGAAATAGATGTAAACAGTGTAATGTTTGCCAGGTCATAAAACACAGGGGGTTAACCGTTCAGGGGAAGCCAAAATAGCACAAGGCATCGTCAGGTCAGCTGTATTGTCTCATGATCAGTTGGTGAGAATTTAAAGTGGTTTTATTGTGTGTGTGGAGCAATGATGAGACTTTTTTTAATTTTTTTTAGGAATCGTTAAGCATAAAGCAATACTGAAAAAACATGTACAAAATAAATAACTAAATAGATAGATAAATAAATAAATGAATAAATAATGTGTATGGAAATAATTGTCTCATACACACACACGTGTACACTCTCTTACATACTCGCTCACACTCACACACGATATACACTTGTACATGTGCAGATGTGTGTGTGTGTGTATGTGTGTGCCTGCGCATATGTGACTGAGAGTCCTGTTTGCACATGTGTGTGTGTGTGTGTATGTGTGTGTGTGTGTGTGTGTGTGTGTGTGTGTGTGTGTGTGTGTGTGTGTGTATGTGTGCGCTCTCTCCCCCTCCCTCAGGAAGGTACTAATTACACACCAGCAGAAAAGAGAATATCACAAGATTGTACGCAAGCAAATTAGATTATGGTTGATGAAACCCATATTGTGGAGTCATTTTTGTTTTTGGCGGCGTGACCGTTTCCCTGTTTCTTTCACAATTTTATTGTTTATCTTTGGCATCAAAATGGTCACCATATGAACACTGCGACAAAATATCGCGCCACTTTGAATCGTCTGGAACAAGTAGAAGGGGCAGTCAGCCTGTTGTTGATGCCCACTGGCAGTATACTTCGTGACCCTTGTAACTGTTCCTGCACTGCCAGACAGTACAGACCACTATCTTAGATCATAGACATGATTAGGGAGACAGGCAGCTTGCAACGTCTCACCCGGTTTAGTCTGAAGTTCAGTTTCAAGTTTAGTTTCAAGCTAATTCAAGAAGGATTCATTACACTCGAACAACGCCTTACACATTTCATCCAGTCTGCCATCTATAAATTGGCAGAATCCTTGAGCCTGCGCCAAACGCTGTGCACTGGGTAGGTCTTGAAATGGAAGAGGGAAGGTGATACAGTTAGCCTAGCTGATTCTGTTAAGTTGGCTATTTCTAATGTGCATCTACCGTTTGGTAAGATGACTGTTCCCTGATATTTAAACTTTTTAACTAGTCTCAATGTGGTGCCATTTGCTGCTGTATTGCATGAGGGGATTTCTTGTTTTTTGGGGTGTTTTTTTTACTGATTACCATGACTTCAGTCTTCTTGCTGTTTAGCTCCAGCATTTTATTTCTGCTTTTTGTTTCTATTATATTCCCAAGACTTTGTAGGTCTTTTTTTCATTTTCTGCAATTAGAACAGTGTCATCTGCACATCAAAGATTGTTTATCGTGTTTCCTTCAGTCTTAATCCCAGGGGATTCATCTTGGTAGGTCTTGAAATGGAAGAGGAAGGTGATTGGGGGTGGAGAGAAACAGGACTCATGAAACACTAAGCTGACATGACCAGAGTGATTGGATCATGAAGATGGGGATGCAGCAGGCCAGGTTTTATGTTGCAGGCTGGGATTGAACTTAGGACATCAGATCTTGAGTCCATGGCTCTTTTACAAGAGCCAGCCTGTTATGAACACTTGCCCACCAGAGAATTGACCCCACAGTCCCTGCATTATGAGCATGGCATGCTGTGGCATGATCTATTCACTATGCCACGGGGCTGCTGAGCATGCAGACATAACTAGCGTTGCTCAGA
>CM060306.1:75650511-75653011 GCA_030674185.1 Monoplex corrugatus | reverse complement strand
ATGGACAGGAGAAAGAGAAAGAAGAAAGTTAACGACGTCAATAGGTGCTCCTGCGGAGCACCTTTGTCCGATAAGAAATGTCATGCAGCGCAGGTGACACCAGACCGTCAGTCAGCTACTGCGACCAAAATTAAATTCAACACCAAAATAGCAACATGGAACATCAGAACAATGCTGCAGAAAGGTAAATTAGACAACATCAAAATGGAGATGGAAAGGCTTAACATCAGTATTTTAGGACTGGGGGAAGTGAGATGGAAGGGGGCAGGCATGATAACATCAGGAGAATATACAGTGATATACTCTGGTGGTAATTCACATGAAAGAGGAGTAGGCATCATAATGGACAAAGACAAATCAAAAGCAGTTAAGGGATACTGGGCAGTGTCCAACAGAGTTTTACTGGTCAAATTCGGAGGCAAACTTTTTGATATCAACATCATACAGGTGTATGCACCAACATCCGCAAGTACTCAGGAAGACATCGACAACTTCTACGAAGTTTTAGAGATGGCCAAGGTCCAATGTAAATCACAAGAAGTTACAGTCATAATGGGAGATTTTAATGCTAATGTGGGACAGGATAGGGTGGAGGATATAGTTGGACCTCATGGCCTTGGTACACAAAATGAAAGAGGGAGGAAGTGTGTAGAATGGGCACAGATGAATGAGTTCATAGTAGGAAACACCTGGTTTGAGCAGCCTAACAGAAGAAAATGGACTTGGATGAGTCCAGGAGATAATACCAAAAATCAAATTGACTACATCCTGATCAACAAAAGATTTAGAAATTCTTTACTGTCAGCAAAAACACTACCAGGCGCAGACTGTAACAGTGACCACAATCCTGTAGTGGGAAGGTTTAGGCTGAAATTGAGGAAAAGGAAACAGACCAAAAGCAAACTAAACCTTGGACTCTTAAAGTCAGATGAAATGATACGTCAAAAAATTAATGTACATGTTCAAAACAAATTCAGTGCTCTGGAAGACGTTGGTGACAGTGAGGAACAATGGACAAAGTTGAGAAGTTCTATAAATGAAGCTTGTGAAGAAATCCCTAAGGCAAATAGAAAAGTAAAAAAGAGCTGGATGACTAATGAAATTTTGGGCCTGATGGAGGAAAGGAGGAAGGCAAAGAGAAACAAGGAGATATACAGGAAGATAAACAAAGAAATCAGGTATAGGTGCAATGAAGGTAAGGAAGCTTGGCTGAACACAAAATGCAAAGAGATAGAAGAACGACACAAAATGGATCCTCAGGGTATGTACAGACGAATTGAAGAAATTGTCCACAGGAAAAATATATGCACATCAACTGGTTGCTTAAAATTGAAAGATGGCACGCTTATCATGGAAAAAGACAAAATATTACACAGATGGGGAGAGTACATTAAAGACCTTTGTGAGGATGACAGAAACGAAGAACACATTGTAAAAAAGAACTTTGAAGGACCACCCATAATGAAAGATGAAGTCAGAGCAGCACTGAAAAGGATGAAACCAGGAAAAGCCCCATGACCAGACAACATTACTACAGAGATGATTGAAGCCCTGGAGGAATTTGGCATAGAAAAAATAACAGTCCTCCTAAATGAAATTTATGACACTGGAAAAATCCCCAAAGATATGTCAAAATCAATTTTCATTGCATTTCCAAAGAAGACAGGGGCTATAGAATGCGAACTCCATCGCACAATCAGTTTGATGAGTCATGTAACAAAAATCCTGTTAAGAATAATCATGATGAGGACAAGGAATAGAATCAAAAAAGAAATAGCAGAAGAACAGTGTGGATTTGTGGGAGGGAAAGGAACTATTAATGCCATATACATCCTAAGAACTATCATAGAGAGGTCAATTGAGATGAATAAGGATTTGTATTTATGCTTTGTTGACTATACCAAGGCTTTCGATCGGGTACGACATGATGAATTGATCAATCAACTGGAGAGACTCAATGTCGATGGAAAAGATCTACGAATAATCAGGAATATGTACTGGGAACAAACAGCTGCAATGAGAATAGAAAACAATATAAGCTCTTTTCAAAACATCAAAAGAGGAGTCAGACAGGGTTGTGTTTTGTCACCAGATCTGTTTTCACTATATAGGGAAAACATCATGAGAAACCTAGAAGAAGACCCTGGATTAAAGGTTGGAGGGAAAATGATAAACAACATTCGGTACGCAGATGACACCGTGCTAATTGCAGAAAATGAAAGGGACCTACAAAACCTTGTGAATATACTAGAAACAGAAAGCAAAGGAAAGGGGTTGGAACTAAACAGCAGGAAGACTGAAGTCATGGTGATCAGTAAAAATCATGAAATCCCCTCATGCAAAATAACAGCAAATGGCACAACCTTGACACAGGTTAATAAGTTCAAATACCTGGGAACGGTCATTTCATCAGACGGCAGATGCACATTGGAAATAGCTGGCAGAATCGGCCAAGCCAAAACAGCATTCAAGAAGATGACAAGCATTCTTACCAACAAAT
>CM060306.1:75640511-75645511 GCA_030674185.1 Monoplex corrugatus | reverse complement strand
TCTTCATGTGTGCATGGGGGTGGGGGGAGGTTAGATGGTGGGGAATTTAGTGGGAGGGAGGGATAGATGTCAGTCTGACCGTTACCAGGTTGTGGTGATTTGTCTGTATGTGTTTGTGTGTCTGACTGGTGTCTGTCGTGTTGTGGTGATTTGTGTGTGTGTGTCTGATTATCTGTCATTACTGTCTCAGTCTGTACTATCGTTGTTGCTGCTTTTTTTTTTTTTTGTGAGTGTGGTGGTGGTGTTGTGTAGTGTGTGTGTGTGTGTGTGTGTGTGTGTGTGTGTGTGTGTGTGTGTGTGTGTGTGTCTGATTATTGTCTCAGTCTGTGCTATCGTTGTTGTAGCGCTTTTTGTTGTGAGTGTGGTGGTGATGGGTGGTGGTGGTGGTGTGTGTGTGTGTGTGTGTGTGTGTGTGTGTGTGTGTGTGTGTGTGTGTGTGTGTGTGTGTGTGTGCGCGCATGCATGCATGTGTGTGCGTATGTGTGTGCATGTGTGTGTATGTGTCTGTGTGTGTATGTTTGTTTGTGTATAAGTGTGTATGACTTGTAAAATCGTTTTTGTAAATCAGTTTATTTATGTTTTGTGGTCACTCAAGCCCTCTTGACAGTGACCATGACAGACGCTTGGGTCATGATGTATGAACTATGTTCTGAAAATACATATTATTTTTGCAGGACCTAGCCCCATCATGCCCCAAGTTTGTGGTCACTCAAGCCCCCTTGACAGTGACCATGACAGACTTTTGGGCCATGGTATATGAGCTAGGCTCTGAGGTCATCGTCCAGATCACCAGTGAATATGAAACTGGCAAGGTAAGGTGGACATTTATTTTGAAATTGTCTTTTTTGTGTGTGTGTGTGCAATTACATCATGATTGTAATATTCAGGATTTTTGAGTCCTCCAGGTAAGGGGGATATTTCTTTCCATTTTAAATGCAGTGTAAGAAATATGAATTGATTGTAAGAACCAGAAACACACAAAATGAAATCAGAATGCATATTTAATTTAACAAAACAAGACGGGTGTACATTTTCAGCTGCCTGACTTTTTTATATATGCTTGACGTAGGCCAGTTGGCTGAAGATGGCTACCTGTCATGTTTTGTCATATTAAACTCATTCTGATTCTTTGTTTGTGTTTGTGTGTGTGTGTGTGTGTGTGTGTGTGTGTGTGTGTGTGTTGTGTGTGTGTGTTTCTGATTCGTATTTGCTTGAATGCAGACAGTCACTTTGATTTAGTTTTTGAATAATTATAGTATAAAAGAAATTGAATAATCATAATAATGGTCTATTAAATCCTGTGCCTGGTTGGCACAAATGAAGAGGTTGACCACATGGGTTTGAGTCTGCCCCCCCCTTTTTTTTTTTTTTGTCCCATTTCCTACATACATTTGAGCAGTACTCTCAGTGATGCCTCTGTGAAGTGGATGACACTGGGTTACGTGGTCCCAGTCTTTCCAACACCATGCTCAACTCAGAGTAGGAGGAGCTGGTTGGTGCCAAAAAAATCCCACAGTGATTTTGACAGAACTGATGGCATTCAAACCCACAGCCTTTCAGTCAGTGATCCATTGCACTAACTATTGCACCAGTGTCAGCTGGTGGCTTGAGAAAATTTCATGCAAGCATACAAGATTTTTCCCACTTTCCAGGTCAGCATGTGGACAGATCTATTAGTGTTGTAAACCCTCTTCATGTATATCACAGGTAGAACACCAAGAAGGCATGTTAAAGATTCTGTAAGTCATATCAGTGTCTGGTGGCTTATGGAAACATGGACACCCTCAGTGCTCATGTCCACCGAAGACAGAGTAAGTCTATACAGACTGTGCAGCAACATACCACCTGTACGGTATGGGCAAAAACAAGATACATGCATGCATTCAGGATAAAGCAACAGTCTGAACAAAAAAAATTGAAGTTGTTTTGTTATAAACATTGATGATGAATTAATCGTTGAATAATCTTGGTGCTAGTGGCACCATGACTATTTCAGTACATGTGTACCTTTTAGACTGATGCATTCTCCTGTTCCTCTGCACATATAGTACAAATGCATCAAAATATATGCATGCAAATGCAGCACTTTTTTTTCTAAATGAATATTTTGAAGTCCCTGCATAAAGTTTGTACAGAATAGTTTTCTTACACACTTTTCAACAGATTAGAATTCAAAGACTGAAGCCATTAAGTCACTGTTCCTCTATCACATCTATACCATGTTGCTTGGGAAGAAATGATATCAGGGATGAAAAATACACAGCTGTTTTAATTGGTTCTATTATATTTCCCTGCAGTAACAGTTTACATTTTGTTGTCATAAGAAGTGTGATCGTTTCATCTGTTCTTCTGTTGTTTTAGAGAAAATAACCTAACCCTGCACTTGAGCATTAAGCCTCTTGGCATCACAACAAGAGTGATTCAGTTTCACTTCGAGACAGGACATTTTTCCTGCCACGCAAAGAGCCAGGAATGCAACAGAATAGAGTATGCACTTATGAAGGCTCATTTGCGTAATGAAACAAGACGTGCCAGTCTGGGAAGAAGATGCAGTGTTTGGGGGTAGGGGGGTTGGGTGGAAAGGGCAAATAGAGGCAGGAGGAGGGAAGAGGAGTGAAAAGGAGATAGGGAGAAGGGCAACAGCAATTGACAAGTAATTGATGCAGACTGTTATGCAGTGTTACAAAAATGAGAACTTTTCCTTCTTATTTTCTCAAGTTGTTGTATACACACAGTTCTATGAACTCACAGACACATCATGTGTAATTTCATGGCCGAATCAGCCAGTTCTGGTTAAAAGGATGAAATGGATAGGAAAGGCGATAAAACGGGTATCACTGGACAAATCTGTTTGGTCATACGTCTGGGTACAAATTGCCAAGGGAGACGTTTTGTCTGGCACTTATCTCACAGGATGAATAATGCACGCAGACGCTCGTCACGCAGCGAGGCCCATATGTTTTTTGGTTTTTGTTGTATTTTTTTAGTATTTTTTTGCTCTAGGGAAATATGCCAAGACTTTCATGGATATTATTAGGTGCTTTGGTTATTAAGTTCCATAAGGGCTGTCATTTTCTGTCTTCAGGGTCGTTAGCACAGCGCTGTTACCCAATTTAATGAATCAAAGCCTTAAGCTTTGTGAATAGAATGCTGTCACTCAGTCAGATCTGTCATTTCATAAAATAGGCATCAGCAGGTAGTTGTCAGTCCCTGCTTCAGGAGAAAAATTGCTGCATATCTAGTACATGCTTGATTTATTACCATTCACCTCTACCTGTCTTCCTCTGTTTACAGTATTAAATGACCTCTTGTTCATTACTTTGTAATTGTGCCTGTGAGTGTGTGTGTACCTGCAAGCATGTGGTATGCGCTTGGTGCATTCGTGTGTGTCCTGCCATGTGTGTACTTGTGCATACAAGGGCTTGCATCCTCTGTCATACATGCATATGTAACTTAAAAAAAAAAAAAGAAAACAAAACAAACAAACAAAGGGAGAAAACAAGACAGAACTCGGTGAATATTTCAACGTGACATGCCAGGACTTTGTAAAATATAGCCATAGAATCTGGAGCAGCAGTTCAGGCTGCCCTGACATTTTGCTTAGAGATGCAGACGACGAGTGAACTACTTCCAGCTTCCAAGTCTAGTGAACTACTTCCAGCGTCCAAGTCTGAACTATAAGAAAAACTGTTCACACTGAAATGCACATATCTTTGATTAACTTCAATACTTTTGATTGGAAATTTACTAGTCTAGTGTTATTTCATTGATAAAGTTGATTAGATTTTGCACTCAATTGGCATAGAATGAAAAAAGTCCTTACCTTGTTTCTAAATTAGGTTTTCTATCATTTTGCACCCCCAGTTGGTATAGAATGAGAGATTTTCTTACATGTTTTTAGAAATTTCATTGTGCTGATATGTTTGAAATGGTTCAGTAAAATAGTAAAATTATTGAAGAATTTTTGATACAATACACAGTTCTGTAATCAACTCATATAGATATGTCAAAACAAAAAAAAACTCATATAAATATGTAAACATTTTGGAAGGGAGACTAAATCTATGTTAATTGAATTAGCAATTATAGAGTAAGAGTTTTTAATTTAAATAAGGGAAGTTTTTTAAAAATCACTTTTCTTTTTTTTTTTAAGATCAATAACTTGTATATCATAGTCACAGACACAGATTTCGCATTCAATAAGAAGATTGATTGGGTTTCATTGTGATACAGGGCAGCTGCATCATAGTCAGAGAGAGAGAGCTGCCTATCAGATCAGAGTTTTTGTTATTTGTTATTTTTGTTTAAAGCCCAGTCGCCTGCTTAGAGCCATATCAGGGCTGTGACCATTTCAAAACATAAACAATATTGCAACAGGATAAAAAGAGAAAAGAAAATTAAGTACACATATCAGTGTATTCATGCACATTTATAATCTAAAGAGATGCTCCTGGCATTGACCACTTAGTCCAATTTATCGCATCAGGGATTAAAAAACATACCTGAATACAAACTTGAACATAACTAAGGACACTAAAACATTTATAAAAACAGGCCTAAACTACCTAAGTTGCTTCTGCATATTTCATTTCCTTTGAGCCAGAAACGTACTTAATACATGTCCCCAATTACCAATCCTAAGAAAAACCATGTATCAAAGACATACAGGTGAATGGACCAGGAAGGCAGAAAATGATAGGAAGAAATGACAGAAAGCACAGGAGGAAGAAAGAAACAAAGAGAGTGAAGTCAAAAAGAGGAAATTTCTTGCACAGAAGTTCCAGAAGGTGGAGATACTATTTATACTGGAAGAGCCTCCGGCATCCCCATGGGGGAAAGATCAGAGCTTTACGCTGAATTCAGTGGTAGAAATACATATGCTTGTCCATTGTTTTGCTTTGAAAAGTGGCATAAATGGTAGTTGGTCAGCTAGTGCAGGTCATTTTATTGAATTGGCGAACGTACTTTTAGAAAGTGGGAGAACTTCAGGTTGGCATGTG
>CM060306.1:75610511-75638011 GCA_030674185.1 Monoplex corrugatus | reverse complement strand
GTTTTTTTTTTTTTTTTATCTTTTCTTTTAGACATAAATTGGTGGGTCTTGTCCACTGTATGGATGTGTCATTGAGGGTGTTGCTCAAAATTCCTGACCAAGCCACAGGTGTTTGTATTTCTGAAGCCTGGTTGATGGCTGATTTATTTTGAAAGTAAATGTACAATACAGCCCAGTCACGCAGTTTCAGTGATAGATGAAACTCCTCTGCATCATCACTATCATCCTTATTCTCATCATAGCTTTGTGAAAATGTTGTCCCAGATTAAATGCATTTTTAGCTGTAGGGAAATGAAATATGCAGAAGCAATTTTAGATAACTTAGACCCGTTTTTATATATGTTTTAGTGTCCTTAGTTGTGTTTAAATTTGTATTCAGGTGTGTTTTTTAAATCCCCTGTGCGATAAATTGGATGGACTTGTCAGTGCCAGGACATCTCTTTAGACTATGTGGGCAAATGCATTGATATGTGTACTTAATTTTCTGTTCGTATTGTTTTTCTTTTTCTGTTGAATTATTGTGTGTGTGTTGGAATGGATATAGCCCTGATAAGGCTCTATGCTGTCAGCTGGGCTGTAATCAACAGTAAGAAGGGAAAAAAACAGAATCTGTGGGTTTTTTATGTCCTGCTGTCAGGGTGATCTCAGTTTCAGTGAGTTTAGAGATGTGTTGAAGAATTGAAATAAGTGATGTGGTGGTGGGGGGGGGGGGGGGTAGTAATACAGGTGTCATGCAGAAAATGGGGTGGACATGTTGTTTTTATTTTGATTAAAGTGTTCTAGAGATATTAATCGTTCTTTTAAAATTCTAGATGACATAGACAAATCATGAAGATGTATTGCGCCTGTCCATGTGTCTGAGTATGCATGCACTTTCACATTTACATGTGTGCTTTTCACACACTTGCGTGGGCACACACACACACACGTACATGCATGCATGTGCACATGCACACACACACTCACACACACACACACACACACACACTTTCTGTTTGTGTGTGTTTGTCTCTCTCCTCTCTCTCCTCTCTCTCTCTCTCTCTCTCTTTATCGTCTGTCTGCTCTGTCTATCTGTTGTTGTCTTCTCTCTCTCTCCTCCTCCTCTCTCTCTCCTCTCCTCTCTCTCTCTCTCTCTCTCTCTTCTCTCTCTCTCTCTCTCTCTCTCTCTCTCTTTGTAATATAGGATTTTACACTTAGACATAAACAAACGAATATGATGTTATCAACTTTGCTTACATGAATTTGTTTCTTCGCCATTGTATGGCATAAGGAAAAAAATGAAATGCAAATTATTTTGTCTTAGATGGTGGTGTAAATTTGTATGTGTTTAATGTCCATGACTTCTTATTGAAATCAAGTAGAATGTGTAATTATTCATTCTCAGTGTCCCTGTGTTTTCTGTTTTTTCATCAGAAATTTCCAGTATACTTCCCCACAGAGAAAGGCCAACAGATGGAACAAGGGCCGATGATTGTCAACCTGCAGTCTGTCAAGTATCGGCAACTGTGGACTGAACGTAACATCTACCTCAAACACTGCCAGGTACAGGGTTTTTTTGTTTTGTTTTCTTTTGTTTTTGTATTGTTTTGTTGTTGTTGTTGTTTGTGTTTGTTTTTGTTTTTTGTCCAAACATGGTTTTTCTAGATGGAATATTTCTACAAGAATGTGCTGGCTTATTTTCAGAGTATCGTCGCTAAATTTAAATTGGAATATAATCCAACCCTATCAGTTGCCAGCAGGAAGAGAAATTGGAAGTAGGTTGGGATGAATCGGGCATACACTACAAAAAAAAAGAAAAAAAACAACAACAGTATCATGTATGAACAGACTGTCCATGAGGTGCACGCACACAAACGCAACACGCACCACGCACGCACGCACGCACCACACACACACACACACACACACACACACACACACACACACACACACAACACACACCACACACACGCACACACACGCACGCACACACACAAACCACACACACACATACACACACACACACACACACAAACGCATACACATACGAGTGCACACACACAAACACACACACACTCTCTCTCTCTCTCTCTCTCTCTTCTCTCTCTCTCTCTCTCTCTCTCTCTCTCTCTCTCTCTCTCTCTCTCTCTCCCCCCCCCCCCCTATGTTGCCAGCAGAAAGTGAAATTGGAAGAAGTTTGGGATGAATCGGGCATACACTACAAAAAACAAAAAACAAACACAGTATCATGTATGAACCAGAAAAAAAAACACGAAAAAAAGAAACAGAACACATATTTAATACAACCAGACAAGACAGGCACAAATTTTTCGCCAACTGGCCTATTGGATTTAGTATCATGTATGACAAGACAGCCCTGATAAGAAGCCCCCAAGGGAAGATAAAGAGAGGTCAGCCAAATAAGCACTGGCAAAGAAACCTGTAAGTAAACACTTGGAGGATAGGCCTTATCAAGAGACAGGCAGAATCAAAAACCACAGGACAGAGGACTGCAGAGGCCTCTTGTAGTCAGCCTATACTGCAAGAGGGGTGAAAGTCCTAAGTAAGTACTGATGAGTGGAAACTGTTCAAAATTTAAGTCTGAATGACTGATCCAAAATAAAAATGTCAGAAAGGATTTTTCTGCTGTTTCAACAGACTTTGCTTCAGATAACTGGTCTAGCTAACCACCTTGAAAAACGTTTTTGACAGAGATGGGTTGTTCTATAAAGTTTCAGTCATACAAAGAATGTCTGAAAGACTGAAAGGAATAGGGATGGCAGCTATGGCTTCCAGCATCTTTTCTGTTTGTCAGTTGCGTTGCTGCTTCATGCTGTTGTTTGAGGCAGTTTGACATTTGACATATGCACATTTGACATATAATGTATGCACATCATTCTTGTCAGATTATATACAGCATGTGAAAGTTGTATCCATCTTTTCAAAGAAAGCGGAACCTGCTGAATGCAGTACATTAGGCTGTGTGTCATGGTAACGTGATAGTGAGCATGTTTGGTCCACGCTTAGTTACTCAGTTTGTAACTTGTGAGACAGGAGAGGGGTTGCGTTTGGATTAAACATCATTTTGGAAATACTCTTCTCATTACACCACTTTTTAATTTGTAATTTGTGGTTTTAGTGTGTGTGTGTGTGTGTGTGTGTGGTGTGTGTGTGTGTGTGTGTGTAAATGAGTGTCGTGTTATGTTTGTACGAGAGAGAGAGATGCATTTGTTTACTTATTCAGTGCTTATGTTGTGAGATGAGACGCCTTACGATGAGTCACTTTCAGTATCAGTAGTAGAAGAAATAGCAGTAATAATAGAAGTAGAAACAGTAGTAGAAATAGCAGTAGTAGAAATAGTAGTAGCAGTAGTAGTAGTAGAAAAAGTAGTGCAGTAAACAGCAGCAGCAGCAATAGCAGCAGCAGCAGCAGTAGTAGTAGTTGTGTAGTAGTAGTAATAGTAGTAGCAGCATCAGCAGTAATAGTAGTTGTAGTAGTAGCAGCAGCAGCAGCAGCAGCAGCAACAGTAGTATAGATCCACTTGATAAAAGGTTCTTTTTTTCCTGGTTTTTCTTATTAAAAAAGGGAAGAAATTGTAATCAGATTGATTTAGAGGGAAGAATATATGCGTGTGTGTTGCTGTATGTACCAGGGCTGAGTTGGTGTGTCTGTGTGTAGATATATGTGCGTATATGCACATGCATGCTTTTATGTGTCTATCCATCTGTCTGCATGTCCACTTTTCTGCCTGTTTGTCCGCTTGCTGTCTGTCAGCATGTCCAGTTTTCTGTGTGTCTATGAAGAAAATATGTCTTGCAGAATTCCATGATAGTTTATAAATAAATCTATGAAGAAAATATGTCTTGCAGAATTCCATGATATCCATGCTGAGAGTTTTCTTGTTTCAGCCATATAGGCGTTACTTAATTTTATGACCATTGTTTTGTGAAATTATAATAGGCACAATCTTATTATAATTTACACATATATCACGCCTAAACGAATATTATCCATCAAGGAATTTCACTTACTTTTTGTTAGGCCTGATCGGTTCAGCGAACCTCGTCAGACTGTTGGGCAGAGGCTTGTTGTAGAACTATTCAGCTGTGAGAACACTTCTCACTATCCGTGTGTGACCCCATTCTGATTTTCTGTTCATCAGTAGGTTGCTTGGGGCGTTGTGTATTTGGACTGCTTCACTGATTTGTCGGTCCAATGCACTTTTATGTTTGCCTGTCACTGTCATCACAACTCGGGTGTGTTTTCTTCATGTTTGTGTGTAGTATTAACATGTCTATAGAGGACTGAGTCATTATCTTTGTTCTTATAGGCTGCCATGTGTTCTGTCATTTCCCACGGGAGCCTAGGACTACATCTAAGTAGTATGCGCAGTACTTCTTGGGTTAATACAGTCCTTTTGCCCAGAAGTACCAAAAGGACTGTATTAACCCAAGAAGTACTGCGCATACTACTTAGATGTAGTCCTAGGCTCCCGTGGGAAATGACAGTCAGGCACATTAACAAATTTATGATGCGCATGCAGTACTGCGGCTACAGCAAGAAGTTTAAGACCCAAATAGTCAAATTGCCCTGGCAGCTTATGAAAAGATCAGAAACAAAGATGAAGAAGGGGAACAGCCGATGTACAGGCCGAAAGGTTGGAAGAGAGCAGAGAGGAGAGAGGAAAAGAGAAAGAATAAACAGGTATGGTATAAGAAAGGAGGATATGAGAGCTAGTCTTTGTCCCTCCAACACCAAAATCCAAACTGAAGAAAGACTTTGAATGTGAAATCAAGAAAACTAACATAAAGATAAGAGTAGTAGAGACATCAGGGAAGTCAATCAAAAACATCCTCCAGCGATCCCACCCGTTTCCCAACAGAAAATGTAATGACCAACAAAATTGTATGGTATGTGCAGGGAGTGAGAAGGGGGGATGCAGGGCAAACAGTATCACATATCAAATAGTGTGTGATAAATGTAAATCTGTTTACTATGGAGAGACCGCCCGTAATGGCTACAGTAGGGGGTTAGAACACATGGCAGCCTATAAGAACAAAGATAATGACTCAGTCCTCTATAGACATGTTAATACTACACACAAACATGAAGAAAACACACCCGAGTTTGTGATGACAGTGACAGGCAAACATAAAAGTGCATTGGACCGACAAATCAGTGAAGCAGTCCAAATACACAACGCCCCAAGCAACCTACTGATGAACAGAAAATCAGAATGGGGTCACACACGGATAGTGAGAAGTGTTCTCACAGCTGAATAGTTCTACAACAAGCCTCTGCCCACCAGTCTGACGAGCGTTCGCTGAACCGATCAGGCCTAACAAAAAGTAAGTGAAATTCCTTGATGGATAATATTCGTTTAGGCGTGATATATGTGTAAATTATAATAAGATTGTGCCTATTATAATTTCACAAAACAATGGTCATAAAATTCCATGATAGTTTATAAATAAATCTTTACCACATCAAAAATTAGAAGAACTGTCCAAATGAAAAGCAGAAAATATGTCAACTCGTTGTGTGTGTGTGTGCGTGCGTGTGCATGCGTGCGTGCGTGTGTGTGTGTGCGTGCGTGTGTGCATTTACAGACCAAACAAGGAAGGACTGTGATTCACCTGCAGTTCAAAACCTGGCCTGTCAGGTAAGAGCCCAACCTATTTCCCTATTTTGTCAAAGCCAGAGTAGTATTTCTATTTTATGGATAGGTACATACTGTAGTAGCTCTTGCATTACTCCATAGTGGGGGAAAATCCTGTATTTTTAACTCTTTGATTCCCATGCCCTGTCCACCAGCATCCTGCATTGCATGCCTGCAGGAAGCTGGTGAAAAGGTAAGGAAATCAAAGGGTTAAATTTTTGCAGTTGAGAGATAGGGTGCAGGAATCAAAGGGTTAATCATTATGATAATACTGTAGTGGACCGTGACACAGGGCCAGTAGGGAGGAGTTGTCTCTGGGATGTTCCATATTTGCAGTGATTCCTGGAGATCTGGTGTGGTCTCAGGAAAGACAGTACTGTTAGCTGTATTCCCATGAAAAAAACCTTGCTGACTGTTGTAACTGGAGAGTGGTGACCTCGCTTTCCACACCTGGAAAAATCTACTGTCAAATGACCTTGAACTGGATTAGAAATGTAGTCAGTCAGGTGTGTAGTAACCAGGTAGTCCAAATCGAATCTGAGCAGATTAGATATGTACACTCTGATGCATCATTGACAAATGCCAGAAATATCAGCTCCCCTTACCAGTGAGTTTTACTGACTTCAGCAAGGCATTTGACAGTATCCATACACCTTCATTGTGCAAGTGTTGCTCACATGGCATCCCTAAGATTGTGATCAGAGCAACAGGAAATATCTGTAGCAAGTGTCACTGTTTCAGACGCACAGATGATGGCTACAGCAGCTGGTTTCCGGCTCTCACTGTCATTCACCAAGCTGCATTGCTTGACTGTCCTATTCATTTTTGCCATCAACTGGGTTCTCGTGAAAGCAGTTGAAAATCATGGCATCAGTTGGCACAAAAGAGGCAAACTGTCTGATCCTGACCTTGGTGATGATCTAGCCAAGCCATCTTATCAGACAATGTTCAGTCTCCAAGAGCCTGCAGGTTTCCTTGTTAAAAATGGGAACAACACATTGAGAATTTAAAGAATGAGCTGGGCACAAAGATTATTCATGTCGAAATAACATATCAGTAATGTACAGCAGGAACATTGGCACATATATTTAGGTAAAGATGAAAGCAATGCATTGAGAACTAACAGTGAGAAAATGTACGGATATTTACACATACAAACTCACTTGGCTAATTTCTTCGATTTAACTTTATTATAGTTCATTTGTTTCCTCACTTATTCAATCGCACCGTCATGAGTTCACTCACGACGGTGCGCACTGAAGCCAGTTTTCAACCCAGCAGTTGCACTGAAGAAGTCGGCCGGATCGCCGATGAAAGTTACGCAGTAAGTAGCCTTTTTCACTGAGAGACAAGTTTAGCCAGGTAGCCATTACATTTGTTTCTAGACATCTACGAGCATTAGATAGAGATACCATACGGCCTATGATAGAAATCATTGGACAACATTTATGAGAACTGTACCAGATTTTCATGCTCATTAGCCTTTGCTCTGACTGTATTTGACATTTTAAATTTAGAACTCTTGTCAATCATTATGTGATTTATCCAGCTTTACCTAGACAAAAAAGCTTTCTTTTCCTATAGTAAAGCGTGATGCTATTGCCATTCGGTGATTCTAAAACAAGCATGCTGATTCTAAACACACTTAGTATCTATAACTGTGAAGTAATCCATTTGCTAAAGCATTATCGCTTGTTTCTAGCATTGGCTCTTTTCCGTTGTACTGTGATGAACCTTTGGATCAATGCCCCAGTTTTGCTTTGATGCAGGCATCAGTTACACTGTTTCTGCTTCAGAGATCAAGAACTGTGCCAATCATTATTCCTGTAAGCATAAAAGTGGTTTACAGACAAAAATAAAGAAATGTATACCTGTCAGTTTAGTCCCTCGAAAGGATTTTTGCTCCTTGTCAATTGCTGTCAGTGTGTCTCACTGCTGTCGCGCGTGTGTGTGTGTGAGAGAGAGAGAGAGAGAGTGTGTGTGTATGTGTGTGTTGTGTGTGGTGTGTGTTGTGTGTGTGTGTGTGTGTGCGTGCGTGCACGTGCGCGCACATGTGTTTGAGGAGGAGTGACAGATGTGTGTGTATATAACTAATAGAAAAGGTGGACCGATTGTTATCAAACAAATCAACCACACTGAACATATTGCCTGATTTTATAATAAAAGAAAAGAAAAGAAACTGGGAGCAGACAGACGCCATTATCTCTGAAGTCCTCCTTGGTTATGGCTTCCCTGCATTATCCAAGCAATGAAGTGAAGCCCGTTGTTTGCAGATCTTTGAAATTCAAGGAAGCCGCTTTGTGGCTTTGTCTAGGCATGCCTTTATTGCAAGTACATGTACTTCTTTCACAGTTCTGAACTCCTGAAGAATTGTGTTAGAGCAGTAAAATCAGAACAGCCAAATCAATAGTTGGACTGGTTCAAACCTTGAGTCAGGAAGACTGGATGCAAAAAAGTTTGTATAATGTTACATGTCGTTGCCTTTGATCGGCGCTTTAAATATGAAGATAAGCAACATGAATGGACGTGAATTCAGTTGAACTTGATTGAACTTAAAACAGGACATTGAAAATCACAGCTGAATTGAACATAGTAAACATGTCATGTAATGTCTTCAGAAATGAAAAAAGCTGTGTGTACAAAATGGATAGAATGAAGTGACAGATAATTAATTCATGTTGTGTTGTTTCTTTCAGCGGGTTCCCAGATGAAGTCCAGCACATAGTTCGTTTCATCTCTGAAGTCCACAGTTTTTACCACCAGCAGCGCAGCCTCCTGAAGCCTGTCATCGTGCACTGTGGGTCAGTAGATCTTCTTGTTGCTGCAGTTGTCATTGTCTGTGATTTATAAAAACTGTTTTTGGGTTTATGTGCAGGCTTAAGGCTTGTGCCATGATCACCATACACATGGCACCTGTGATGTTAGTGCATATGGAATTCGTTCCGAGTGTGGAGACATCATAATGAGAAAGTGAAATTGTGATTTATTCATTTTCTTGTTTTGATGTGAATGTTGAATTGTATTTCAATTGAAAGAAAGAAAAGTTTGATGATCCATGTTTGCGTGGAACAAGCCTGAAGTGATTTTTCAATAACTGCCCATGTATATTCATGGACTTGTAATTGCATCCTTAAAGATAAAGATTTTTGATGTATCATTCTTGATTTTTTTTTCCAGTGCTTAGAAAAATTAGGCTTGTTGTGAACATTGAAGCACTGATTATGCACAGAGTAATTAATAAATGATTTAAGAGAGAGAATTTTTTCTAGTACAAAGGGAGCGACGGTAAATGTAGAGCTGTCAGGATGTTTGTTTTGGTTGGGTTTGGTTTTGGTTGGTTGGTATTTTTTTATATTTTGTTTGGTTGTTTGGTTTGGAGGGAGGGGTGGGGTGGGGGAGGGTTTGGTTGGTTAGATTTGTTTGTTTGTTAGTTTTAAAGGAAATTGTGTGATACTGTTAACCCATTTAACTGCTACAAGAAAAACTGCATAGAAAATTATAGATACATTCATATTCGTATTTATATTCATATTCATTTTTTTTCTGTCTCCATGGATTTACCATGTAAAATTTGGGCTGCTCTTTTAGTTGAGAGTGCATTTCTACCACCTAATTTTTTTTTCTATTTTTTCAACCAAGACTTTAGAAAGGCAAGAAGGCTAATTGGCCTTCATGGGGAGGGACCTGGGAAATGAACCTATCTCTTCAGTGTTTTATTCCAGGGCAGCCAGGCGAATTCCCTACTAAGGGCTTTAGCGTGTGCAGTCAGTAGGCCCACGGGTCCAACTTGTTTTTTGTCCTCTTCCGAAGGACTAGATGTTCAGTTTGATTTTCTGGTCAAAGTGAGGGAAAAGTTGAGTTTAGTTATTGGCAAGCGAACATCTTAACCATTCTGTCTCTCTTCTTTCTATCTGGACCACATTTTACAGTTCTAAATATTCTTTCATCTGTAATACTTATCTTTCTGTTGGGTGCTAATTTTCCATCTCCTCTCATGACCATCAGGCTGTTCCTTACATTAAATTATTTTCTTGCTGTGCATAGATTGTTATCATGCATAGTATTGTAAGAATAAGCCATGTCAAACAGTGGAGTGCTTTACAAGAAAAAAAAAATCGCTGCAGAAATTTAACTCTTTGACTCCCTCAGCCTATCCACCAGCTTCCTGCTGGATAGGGTGAGGGTGTCAAAGGGTTAAGTTTTTGCTTTGCTAGCATGGTTGACAATGCAGGATGTTGGTGGACAGGGTGCGGGAGTCAGAGGGTTGCTGTGATTTATGGAAGAACGTGTGTTCTGGATTTTTCAAATTACTGGCATGACTGATAAAGAATATCACATGCTGTACAGGAATGGAGTGGGCAGGTCTGGGGCCTTTCTGATGATCTACACGGCATGCAGGAAATGTTGCACGGCAACGGATTAACGGATGTTCCAGCTCTGGCCAAGCGTGTGCTGCAGAAACGCAAAAACCTCATCCATAAGAAAGAGCAACTCAAGTTCTGTTATGATGCTCTGCTGTGTTTTGCTGAGGATTTCCTCAAGAAACGTGAGTGTGTGTGTGTTTTGTGTGGTGTTGTGTGTGTTGTGTGTGTGTGTGTGTGTGTGTGTGTGTGTGTGTGTGTGTGTTGTGTGGTGTGTGTGTGTGTGTGTGTGTGTGTTTGTTGAACTTTGTGTGAACATTATGTCTGTGTAAGTTCATAGAGTTTGAAACCTGACAAGCAAGTTGATGATGTATACTTGTGAACAGACCTGACAAAATTGAAAGCCACATTGGTTATGATGTCAGACTTCCATTTCGAAGGTCTGCTTAATCCTGCCCAGGTAGCACCAAATGAGTGAAGAGTGGAGATGTTTCTGATTTCTCAGGTCAACCTATGTGCAGATAGGCCTGTGCCTGAACTCCCTTTAACCAGTTTAAGTGTATATGCATGTAGAACGTCAGGTGCACATGTTACAAATCCAGAATGACTTGTTCATATCCTGCAGCTTTTAGAAACACAAAATACATAATGTGTACACTTCATTGTCCATGTATCAGCTTCAAGCTATATTGTCTTTCCCATGGCTCCCTTGTTGTGGAAAAGGGAAGCCTGCAACAGCAGGTTCTCAGTATTACAATGCTTGGTTTTGTGCTCTAGAGATATCTACTCCCTTGTGCAGTGCCATTGACTTTAGGGACTGAGTAAAGCCAGTATTAGGCCAATCAACAGAACAGTGTATACAATGCCATACAGACCATATGACATGCTGATTTACCATAGTGATGGCAATCACATTTCATGCTGTTTTCCTGTAGGTAACATACTGGTGCAGCACCCTCATTTCGAAAAGAAGACCAAGATATCAGAGCCGTCCAGCTCCACATCCAGTTCAGACGACATTGTCCTGGGCTCTGTCAATCTTCACACACTTCAGCAAACTGTGGGACGCCTGCATGTTCATGGGGACGGAGAGAAAACAACTGGCCCAGCTGTTTCAGAGCAACCTGCACAAGTTCCCCAGCAAAGCAGAGAAACACAGCCTATCTCTAGTTTGCCGGATCTCATACAGCAGCAATCTCGCAGTGATGCCAGTATGGGGCAGGGTGTTGGAAGCTCAGGCCCAGGACAGTCTTTCACCCCACAAGGTACTGGTAGCACTACAGATGTGAAAACAGACTTCACCAAGACACACAGCCGTTCAGGATCTAATGCTTCCCAGCAGAGTCTGGCCTCTTTGGAGTCTGTATCATCCCGGGCATCCCCACAGCATGGACCTTCCTCCTTCTCCCACTCCCCGTCTCCGTCATCAAGCAGCGGGTGGGTGGTGTGGCCCAGTCCTTGGCTGACCTTCAGGATCCCACCAAGTTCACCATCGGCAAGGGTGAGCAGAAGAAGCGTTTCACCAAGGCCAGTTTTGACAAGAAGGAATCTGGGGCAGGGCTGGAAATCAAGCCTGATCCGGCTGACCCTCTGAGCTCGCTGGACGCCATGTGGAATATTCACAAGACTGATCAGTCTGACAAGTAAATGGTTTTGCCTGCAGGACACACTTTTAAGGTTGAGATTTGTGTGTAGCTGTAAATGTAGTCTTGTATAATTTGTATCTGTTCATCAGCTATATTTGAGGATTACTGTTTTGTGCTAATTAAAGTTCATTTTCCTGATTAAGACAGCTACATACTTAACCACTTCTGTTGTAAAAGTTTTTCACAGCGTATTTTACTGGCAACTTAATGTGATATATGGCATTCCAAATAGACTGCAGGATTTTCTTGGTGTTATTTCAGCTACTGGTCCTTACATATCTGTTTACGATTAGTTTCAGCCTGTTGAAATCACAATCCTATTTATGGTTACACAAGCAGAAGTGGAGGAAGGCATCACCAAGTATTAAACAAAATATTTTTGCTGAATGAACATGGGACTAAGTGACTTAGATACTCTTGCATCAAGCTTTTACTCATGAATTAATCAACTGTATTTTGTAAATGTAGTGGTGTATTAAATTGATTCAAGTGTATTATATCCCTTTCCGCTTGTTTGTGGGCATCATTCTGTATTGATTGTTTATGGTCATAAAGTCTGTGTTTTCCATTATATGCTTTTCTCAATGTAAAAGTTACTGTTTTATCTAAATCTTCGGTATGTATAATAGCGTATTTAACTGAGAAACAAAACAAAAAAATCATACCCTGTAGTTAAACATCGCTTTGTCTCACTAAGATATAAAACTTGTTTATCTGAAATATATAACCTAAGGCTTACTTTTTAAAAAAAGTTTGTAAAAAAGTATGATTTTGGTGTAACTCTCTGATATGACATGGATTGCATATGTAATGCTTTTTATCGCTTGTTCGTGTATGTCAGTATTTTGTGATATTTCTCATGCTTGTCTTAACACTGGTTTCTTCACTATACTTTTATTGTATGCATGGCTTTCAAACAGGTGTTGAAGAATGGGACAAGCTTTGAAAGTTGCTTCCTATAATGGTTTGGATTTTCAAGGAATGCTTTTATATTTTACATGAACAAATAATTGAATGAACATTGTCACACTCCTCTACATACAAATGAAAATGAGAAAGAAACATTATGAGTCCTCTTCTAGGACCTCAGGATTTGCGTATGGGTTGTGTATAGGAAGATCGGTGGATTTGTAACATTTATATGTGTGTGTGTTGTGTATGCTAATTTATTGATATTTCAGCTGTGGCGACTCATCCAATAATGAGCTGGTGTTAACATTAAGCTTGAGCAGTGGTACATTGTTATTGAGCTACTGTTCTGTCAAGAAGAACTAGAATTGGATTATAAAAAGATAAAGGAATGAAAAACTGTACAGTGCTTTTGTGAGAGCTTGGGAATAACTGTTTATCTTTGGAACAACATCATCATCATTTGTGTATACCTTCAGCGACATTTGTTGTTTGTACGCGTCTTCAGTGGCAAAAACTTTGTCTTACCTCGCTGACAAAAGAGTTAGGTCCTTGAGATGATGCAGGAGTTAGTCAAGATGTAAGTATGCTTTGTCGGAAGAGGATGATTGTGTCAGAGCAGATCGACATGGGTGTGAAAGTGATGTCAGATAAACCTATCACTGTTTGCTTAATAATGAATATGTAAATGTCAGGTAAGCTTAACCATGTCAGTTCAGTGGCTGTTTCTTTGAGAATGAACAGTTTAGAAGGACCTGAATGATGGAAAAATGTTTTGGAAATGTAGTGCGAGAATGGAATTGATTTACCGTAATTTTCATGAGTACCCACTCCCACCCTCACAGGAGGTTGGAAATATAGTGCAAGGATGGAATTGATTAACTGTAATTTTCATAAATAACCCCCACCCCCACCCCCCCTCAACCCCCCCCCCCCCTTTTTTTTTTTAAAGTATTTTTCATGAACTTGATTCGAGATGTATACTTCTCGAACACGATTTAATGCATAAGATTTGTATATAGCTGTTTTTCACATCAGATAACATGTTTTGAATATTGCATTTTGTTGTTAAGTTTAGTCAAAGTTTACTTGTATAGATTTTCTTTTCCTTTTTTTTTTTTTTTAACGTGTGCGTACTGATGGTATTGTGGCCTTGATGTTGCTTGGAGTGCGAAGTGAGGTGGGGTGGGGGGAGGCATGATGTTACGAATGTTTGATTGTTGCCGCCTCAGCTGCATGTCTTTTGCAGCAGTGATGTCAGTGATTTATCTTCACTCCTGCTTATCACATTGCTGCTATCACCTGAGCGCATTAGTGGCCGTCTGCTGTGATTGATTGAATTGAAATGGGTTATGAAAATGAATCTAGCGAGAAAAGGATTTAACCCTTTGACTCCATCAGCATACCCATTTGCTTTTTAGTAAGGAATCATTTAAAGAAATAGCATTAACCCTTTAACTATCTCAGCTTAACCATTTGCTTTTTAGTAAGGAATCATTTAAAGAAATAGCATTAACCCTTTAACTATCTCAGCTTATCCACCAGCTTCCTGCAGAATGCTTATGGAAGCTGGCAGACAGGCTGGGGATGTCAAAGGCTGTAGAAGCTGAGGATGTCGAAGACCTTAGAAGAAAAGTGGTAGAAACTGGCAGATAGGCTGAGGATGTCGAAGGCTGTAGAAAGTAAGTGATAGAAACCGGCGGATTGGCTGAGGAGTCAAAGAGTTAAAAAAAGTTTCTTGTCAAACTTTTCTCTCTGTCTCTCGCTCTCTCTCTCTGTCTCTCTCTCTCTCTCTCTCTCTCTCCCCCCTTCTCCCCCCCCACCTCTCCTTTCTGTCCCTCTGTCCCTCATATAATTTGGTTGTTTTTATACTTATAGGATGAGCCTTTCATTTCGATGGTGTGAATTTGTGTTGTATCT
Source organism: Monoplex corrugatus (assembly GCA_030674185.1). Taxonomy (NCBI): domain Eukaryota; kingdom Metazoa; phylum Mollusca; class Gastropoda; order Littorinimorpha; family Ranellidae; genus Monoplex; species Monoplex corrugatus. The sequence goes on along the minus strand of CM060306.1, from coordinate 75,623,536 downwards.
AGTGAGTAAGCCATGTTTTATTTGATTTGAAGATAGTTTGAGCGCTTGTTTGTCTGTTGCTGCTCACTGATGTTTGTTCTGTTTGTACTGCTTTGATTCGCTTGATCAGTACATAATAAATTTGAAAACCAGTATTTTACAAGGAAATGAACAGAAATTGTTTTGATTAAATCCGGCTAATCTGCCATGATTATGTTGTCAGATCTACACCAGTGATTAACTTCTGGCTGTAATACTGTCATTGTTCCTGCAAACAAGTGCATCATATGAGAATATTTCTTTAATATACGAGACAAATAGTTTAAATTTTGGGAAAAGATGGCTTTTTGAAACAGATCAAAACCATTACTGTTCGGGTAGACAAGCTGATGTATGGACAGAGTGTAAAAGATGGTTAACATTGACAGAATTAAGGCAGATCATATGTGTCTTGATAGTAGGAAACAAGTAACATGTAGGATAAAAAACCTACCAGTTTCTGAGGTCTGCACGCATGTATCTATCACTAACTGATAGGGGTGAAGCTTTTTTCATACATGTCTTGATTTCCTTCCTTCCTTCCTGTCCCTTAACCCTATCCAGGGTCGTGGGGGCTCCACATGGATGAACGTCGCACCGTCTGTCTCCACCTCTGTCTGTCATGAGCAAGGGTCTGGGTCATGGCAAAGCTTTTTCCTGTCCATTCGTCAATATTGTCCATCCACCTGTTTCTCTGTCTGCCTCTTTTTCTTCCTCCCTGAACTGTTCCTTGGAGTATTGTTTTTGATAGTCCGTTAGTTCTTGTCACGTGACCATACCACCGAAGTTTCCTTTTTCTTACTGTTGTCAGGTTTTCATAGTTTTTGACATGCTGTGAAATTGTTCTTCGCACTTCCTCATTGGTAATGTGGTCTTTGTATGAGATGCCAAGCACTCTTCTAAAGCATCTCATTTCTACTGCCAGGATCTTCTTTTGCAGTTCTGCTGTTAGTGTCCATGACTCGCACGCGTAGAGAAAGATTGACAGGACCAATGCGTGCATTAGCTTCAGTTTGGAAGTGAGGGCGATGTTTTTGTCCCTCCAGATGGGCTTCAGCTTGGCTGGTGCTGCTGTTGTCTGTGCTGCTCTTGCAAGAACTTCGGTTTTCGATCCCTGTTCACTGATAATGGCTCCGAGATATTTGAACTGAGCCATGGTTTCCAGCTCACTCCCGCTGACTGTAATCTTCTTTTCTATTGGTTTTGTGCTGTTTGTCATCAACTTTGTCTTTTCGGCACTGATCTCCATGCCATATCTGGATGATGTCTCGTCCAGGTGTTTCACCAGGTTGGCAAGTTCGTCTTCATTTCCAGCCAACCCATCGATGTCGTCGGCAAATCTCAAGTTGGTGATTGTCCTTCCTCCAATACTGACTGAGCTGTGATGGTTTTCAAGGGCATCCGTCATAATGCGCTCAAGGAAGATGTTGAACAAGGTTGGAGAGAGGAGACAGCCCTGGCGAACTCCAACTGATGTGTGAAACCAGTCCCCCACTGTGCCCTCAACAAGCACTGCGCTGCTCGCTTTTGCTGTGTGATGGTGTCAATAAGCTTCCTTCCCATGTTGTACTTCCTTATGGTGGCCCATGATTGCAGGAAGCAAATAACGTGTACGATCAAAAACCTCCAGTTTCTGAGGTCTGCACGCATGTATCTATCACTGGCTGGCAGGGATGAAGCTTTTCAACTTGATGTAAGACCACCAACTAACTGAACACCTTCTACTGCATTTCCACTTACAGAATGCCTTCAAGCAGTGGTAGTTAATTGAAGTGACAGACTTGTGAGGTTTCTTACTGACTGTTTCTCGCCTGTTGACAAGGGTTTGATTATGGAAATGTTTCTTTATAAAATTAAGACTTTTCGACCTAAACATGCGACACACTTGGCAACCCCATGCTCATTACTAAAAGTTATGAAGGGTCCCTGATTTTGTGACTTGATTGTTTGTATGCATGACTTAAAGTTCTCAGAAGGTGCATGTGCCACGTGTTTCAATCATATAGTGTAATGTCATTGTGTATAGGAGGCCAGTAGGTGCTAGTTTGTTGTTGTTGTTGTTGTTGTTTATTGTTGTTGTTGTTGTTGTTTTTCTGTCTGCAACAAGGACCAGAGTTTGCTGCTGTATGGGTTGGAATTGTAGATGAAATTGTTGGGAGTTTGGTTTGTTGGTGTATGACTACATGGAAGTTGTCAGTAATGTTTTGTGGTCTCTTGTTTGTTGATAATACTGTTTAAAATAACACAGCATGAAAGTTGTTTTCCTGATTTTGCCATTCAAAGCCATCGGTATGTCTGGCCTGCAGGGTCTGGCAAGTTTGTTCCCCTACCAGATTGTACACTTTTGGAGAGCAAATTGCTAGATTTTTCAGGTGAAGATATCTTGATTGTTTAGAATTCTGTTTCTTAGTCAAATTGTTTGGGGTTGTGCTTTGTTGATGAAAGTGGTAATGATTGTTTGTAATATAGGAATAATGCTGTAGGCTCTTCTCAGGTGATACTTCGGAAACCGGTAGTATGTTGGCAAGTCAGAGATATATGCCATTTTTTGTTTTCCCTCCATCCTCCGATCCTTTGTGTTGTCAGTTTGTTTTTATAATTAAAAGGGAAGGCAGGGAATGGAGAGAAGAGGTGAAAGCATTTGAATTATGACCGATGCTTGATAATACCACTTTCTGATTTTATGTATTGGTTTGTTGATTGATTAGTTGATTTTTATGTAATACTGATTTTTGATTTGGGTTTTTGTTTGTATGTTTGTTTGTTTGCTTGATTATTCGTTTTGTTTATTTGTGAAGAGTCTGATGTAGTTAGTTTGACAAGCTAATATTGTTGAAAATTGAAAAAGAAATGCAGAGGCTATGATTATTTGCGATACGAGTATTAATTGTGTAACCAGGTATGTTTTATTGACAGCAGTAGAAGAGTACAGTTTTTGAAAGGTTATGACAGTGAGTTTGTAATTCGTAAAAATTGCATTGGTTTGTAAATGAGGTAATCCAGCATTGGTTAGTAACTGTCCTACAACAGACGTATGTTTTTGTATAATTGGAAAGTCGTCAAAGTTTGTACAGCATTAATTATGGGGCATTGTGTTTTGGAACAAGTCAGGTTTGAGAAAGTTTTCATGCATCTTACATGACCCAACTCGTACTACTTTTCTTATTTCTTTTTAAGTTTAGTTCACTGCAGAAGAGAAGCTTAAACACATCATTTGAATATGTGTGCTATACATGTTTCTGAAATGAGAAATTCTTTGATATACAACTCTCCCCACACATATTCGTATATATTTCATAAGGTAAAGATGTTCCCAAACAGTATTTTAATATCACACCTTTGCCATGTCAGACAGGGACAAGACTTAAAGTGAGATGTTTGTTTTTAGACACAAATTTAACCTGACTTGCTGTCTGAAGCTGACAGAACATTCTCATACTGGAAGATTCTAAAAGCAAGTTAAGCTTGTGGCTTTGGAAGATCAGGGCGCAGCAAAAATGAGACAGGTCCCTCTCATTTGTTAACCCTTTCAACACCAACATAGTGTTCATGCGAGAACCAGAGTGTGATAAAAATGCTGTTGGAAAATGGACAAAGGACAGGCAAAAAGCACCAGTCATAAAAGTGAATGAGCAACAGTGCAGGGTTTTCTACTGGTTGGTGGTGGTCTCACAGCATGTCTATGTTGTGAACTTCAGATGCCAGGAGAGGAGTGGAGTAAATTGGGCTTGGTGGTACGTCAAAACAGCCAGAATGAGTCAAATGATGAGCCCCCTCCCTCCCCCTCCCCCCCCCCCCCTCAAAAAAAGTGTATCAGAAAAAAGAAAGAAAAAAAAAAGATGCACTTGGGTAACAGAATTAGATAACTCGCTTCTTCCCCCATTTTTTTTATACTGTTTGGTCTTTGTGGTGGGAAAACGGTGAAAATGTAAGTGTGTGTGTGTGTGTGTGTGTGTGTGTGTGTGTGTGTGTGCGTGCTTTGTTCCGAGAGAAGACAGGTAAGATTTCCCATAACTCTGAGGTCGTAGAGTACTATTATGGTAGAGTGTGCCTGTGTGTGTGTGTGTGTGTGTGCGTGCTTTGTTCCGAGAGAAGACAGGTAAGATTTCCCCATAACTCTTGAGGTCGTAGAGTACTATTATGGTAGAATCCCATGCAAAATTCATCATTGGATCAATTATTTCTCTGCCCTTTCACCAACATTATACTGTGGTGACATTATTCTCCTAATTAATGAAGTAGTGCAGAGAAGCCCTCTGTCAGTCACTTTGCTAAAAGTGTCTTTCGAAATTGTAACAAAGACTGATTGATTACTTCATAACAAGTGTTGTTCCATCTGTTGCTTTTCTGAGAAAGTATGTTACGGTCCTGAAAAGAAAGAAACAAATAAACAAACTTTTTTTCTCTTAAAAGTTACATAGTCTTGTATAACCCTTTGACCCCGACACCCTATCCATCAATAGCAAAAACATAACCCTTTGATTCTCTCACCCTATCCATCAGCTTTTCTCTCTCTTTCTTCTCTCTCCTCTCTCTCTCTCTCTCTGTCTGTCTGTCTCTTTCTCTTTCTCTCTCTCTCTCTCTCTCTCTCACACTCCGTCTCACTGTTCTCTCTCTCTCTCTCTCTCTCTCTCTCTCTCTCTCTCTCTCCTCTCACACACACACACACACATACAAACAAACATACACAAACACACATACAAATTCACATATGCACACATATTTACCATGACCTGAACCATTAGATTTATTCTTCAGAACAGAAATGCAACAGGCAACTTCAAAGAAACAAAATTAGTTAAATGCAACAGGCAACTGTAAAGAAACATGATTAGTTATACATACAAATATACAAACATTTGCTGTAGCCTTAGACAGTTCAGTATGTCAACTGGATGACATATATAAATCTTGATTGAAGGGGAGGGGGAATGTCTCCACCTCCAAATATACAGCCCATTTTCATTGGTGTATTGACATTTTTGGAAGCCCATGAGGCTGTTGAAAAATAACCTACGAATAGAGTTGTTCATAAATTGACTTCTGAAGGATGGTGGGTGTGTGTGAGTGTGTGCGTGTGCGTGCTTGTGCGTGCGCGCGCGCGCGCGCGTGTGTGTGTGTGTGTGTGTATGTGTGTGTGTGTGTGTGTGTGGAGAGTTCCTTGGACAGTTAAGATTTACCACTCTTATTGAGGAAGAACTGGGAATGGGTGTCACAACTGTATTTCATAAATAACCGGTGTTGGCAGAATACTTACTGTAGAATGATCATAATAAGTATGTCATATGTACAGCTGTTGATATGAAATTTAATATCAGTTCATGGTTATTTATAGTTATCCGCCTCCCACACCCATACCCTACTCTCACCCCACCCCACCCCCCCCCACCCTCGATAAAAGAAAAAAAGAAAAAAAAACAGGATGAACCTGACAGTGGTTAGAACAGTTAAAACAATATAGTGTTTTCAGTAAAAGGGCTGCAGTTTCCTCGTGTGTATGAGGGAACCAGCTTCACTACCAGCCAGGGCAATTAAAGCAGCTAGCCCAACATATCTTTTAGTTAGCCTGATATATCTAAGAGAAATTTATTAAAAAGAAAAAAAAACCACCACCACCGCAACCACCCCAAAAAATGCACTCGCGCACACAGAGGCATCAGTATGCATCGATATCAAACGGACTATGGTAACCTAGCCAGTGAATCAGGTGACCAGATGGAACTGATAACTGCCATGCTCTTTGTGCCTCCCGAGAGTGTTGCCACGGTCAGTATGATATTGGCAGCAGATGCACATCAAAAGGCTCTGATTCAATGGAAAATTATTGTGTTGGGTTTGATGTGTGTGCTTGTTCTGATCCGAAATTTTCAGATTGTTAGGACAGCTACTTGGACACACGCTGAGTAGTCCCAATACAATTTTAGGAGTCTACTGGGAAATCTCAGCCCTGCGATAAGACTGTTACAATAATGTGGGAGAGGAGTTGAAAGAGGATTGAATGATTGCATAACGTGATGTGAGAATTGCTGCTTGATCTTCTGTAAATTCAGATATTTCCAATTTTCTCTGCATCCACATTGGTTTGTATGTTTTTAAAAAAAAAAAAAAGGAAAAGCAGTGACCTATTCACAAGTACAGTGTGATAAATTTGTACATGCCATGGATGATACTCTCTCCACTTATACTCATGATATCTTGCAGTACATTCAAAATTAATAGTCATTCGGAGACAGTTGGGATGAGGTTTGTACGTATATCAATGCTTGGATTGGTACTTTCACTTACGGTGATTTCTGGAATGATTTCCCTCTGTAATGATAATACTGGCCTGTGCACAATACTGATTGATTGACATGTGCAATACTGCATCTCTGAAGATGGTATCCTGTGTAAAATGTAATTTTAAAAGAAAGTTCATTAAACATCTGACAATTGTCGGTTTGATGTACATGTACATTGTCATGTCATTCAACAATAAAGCTGTGTTTGGTATGCTATGCTTTTGTGTGGTACACTGTTCAAGTACGCTCTCTCTCTCTCTCTCTCTCTCTCTCTCTCTCTCTCTCTCTCTCTCTCTCTCTCTCCCCCCTCTCTCTCCCTGTCTCTCTGTCCATCTCTCTCTCTCCCTTTCTTTCTCCCTCCATGTCTCTCCCCCCCTTCTCTCTCTCTCTCCCTCTATCCCTCTCTCTTACTATGTCCCACCATTTGTCTCTCTCTCTGTCTTCTTTAGAAAAGAAAAAGTACGTTTAAGCCATTATAAATCTATCTTTTCCTGATAAAATAACCTTTTGGATGATCATGGCCAAAGTGTTGTTCATACTAATTCAGGAACATAGTAAACTATTTTTATTTTGTTGGTTCCATATTCCATCTTGGTACGCTGTTGGTTTTCATTTAAAGACAGTTCAGAAACTCTTCAAGACCCATTTCCATTTGAAGTCCATAACTCAAAGTTGGGCCATATGCATTCGGGACTTTTTTCTTGACTGGTTGCTCTGGTGGGTAAAATTTTCTGCCAATATCTTTCAATGAATGAAAAAAATCTTGTCTTTAAATTTAATACATGCATCCAAGCATGGTCATGCTTTATGTGGTTAGTCCAGTGGTGATCTGAGTGAAGGGATATGGTCTTCAAAATATTGTATTTGCTGCATCAACCTGCTGTTCCAGCATTACTCCATTAAGCCATTAACTCAGATAGAGTAGAGGTATGAGGAAAGGGAGATTGTATTCATGGCTTGACCACATTGCTTGGCTTTTGGTTTTGTCTGTCCCTGTCGCTCTGTGTGTGTATGTGCGTGTGTGTGTGTGTATGTGTGCGTGTATGTGTGTGTGTGTGCACGTATGCTTGTGTGTGTGTGTCTGTGCATGCATGCAAATGTGTGTGCAAGAGTACGTTACTGTTAATCCATGACAAATTTTCCCTTTGAGGCTGGCCAAATAAATAACCAGCGAGGCAGCCATTCAGACACTGACAACAGGTGGGGAGACAACATACATAAATAACCATCCCAGCATGGTAATCACGTGGCTGACAATGAAAGATAATGCGCCCTGGCGTGTGATATACGATATGTATGCACACAGACCAAAATGATCAATATCTTCCTTTGTATCAGGAAGACAGTAAATATTAATAAGAGGCCTGTGAGCTGTGATTGTCAGAACCGGATCATATCACTGTATAGTGATGCTGTATTCACTGCATCTAAGACGAGGCAGCGCTTCATGGTCCGTTCTCCTAAGAACTTTCAAAATAATGAAATGTGTCAGTGATAGATTACTGTTACAGTAATTTATTTATTCTTTTTTTTTTTTTTTTTTTTTTTTGGTTCAAAGCCCAGCCGACTGTGTAGAGCATGTCAGGGCTATAACCTCTTTCAAAACATACTGGTTCAACAAGGAAGAAAAAAGAGGAAAGGAAAATTAAGTACACATATCAATGCACTTGCGCACATAATCTAAGGAAATGCCTCTGGTGTTGACCATTCCGTCCAATTTATCACACAGGGAATTTAAAAAAACATACGTGAATACAAATTTAAACTTAAGTAAGGACACTAAAACAAAAAAAAGCGGGTCTAAGTTACCTAAAATTGCTTCCGCATATCTCGTTTCCCTAGAGCCAAAAATGCACTCAATACATGTACCTAATTATCAATCCTAGGAGAAAGTACACAAGACTCTATTGAACACATACAGGTGAATGGATGACCAAGGCAAAAAAATGATAGGAAGAAATGAAAGAAAGCAAAGGAACAAGGCAGAAACAAAGAGAGTGACAAAAAAGAGGAAATTTCTAGCACAGAATTTCCAGAAGGTGGAGATACTATTCATACTGAAAGAGACCCTGGCATCCACACGGGAGGAGTCAGAGGTTGATGTGTATGTATTTTACTTTAAAACTTTTCAGATGCTGAAAATAGATTGTACTTTGAAACTTTTGCTGATGCTGAAAACAAATTGTACTTCGAAATTTTTGCAGATGCTGACAATAGATTGTACTTTGAAGCTTTTACAGATGCTGAAAACAGATTGTACTTTGAAACTTTTGCAGATGCTAAAAACAGATTGTACTTTGAAATTTTTGCAGATGCTGAAAATATATAGTATTTTGAAACTTTTACAGATGCTGAAAATAGATTGTACTTTGAAGCTTTTGCAGATGCTGAAAATAGATTGTACTTTGAATTTTTTGCAGATGCTGAAAATAGATTGTACTTTGAAACTTTTGGAAATGCTGAAAGTAGATTGCACTTTGAAACTTTTGCAGACGCTGAAAATAGATTGTACTTTCAAACTTTTGCAGATGCTGAAAATAGATTGTACTTCAAAATTTTTGAAAATGCAGAAAATTCATAATGAAGGTAGTTTCATAACAAACAGGTCATAGGTGAGTGAGACGGTAAAGATTTCACTCCTCTTGAGTCGTCAGCCTTCTGAGGATGTCCCCCCCACCCACCCACCTCTCTCTCTCTCTCTCTCTCTCTCTCTCTCTCTCTCTCTCTCTCTCTCTCTCTCGCTCTTGCTACTTTATTTTCCCTTCCTGGGGGTTTTTTTCTGTCCCATTTCACACGCTACATTTAATGGCCACAGAATCTGGGAGACAATTTTTCACAATGAATGATAATAATAATAATAACAATAGTACTACTACTACTACTACTAATAATAATAATAATAATGATGATAATAATAATAATAATAATTGCAATATTTGTACGGCGCCAAATCTTGACAATTCAAATCAAAGCGCACTCACGCATCAGGCACACGCACACAATCGATAAAGACCACCTCACAATGTGTAATACACAGACAGGGGAAAAAGTCGTTGTAGAATTGTTGGGAAAAGAGGTGGGTTTTTACATTGGGATTTAAAAGCAGAGATGGTAGGTGTTAGACGAAGGCAGAGCGGAAGTCTATTCGTATTCCAGGCTGACAATGCCTTCATGATGATGACGATGTGGATGATAGTCATAATACTGTTGAGTTCCATTTTTGATTGAGACTGCATGTCAAGTTTTACTCTTTGCTTACTTTCACAATATATCCAGACTTCAGAGATACAGACACCTGCCGTGTTTCAGGAAATTTGAACAACATGGTCCATGACGGAACCATGAAAAAGATGAGATTTGACTGTGCGGTCGCAGTATCCCCGATGAACCTATAACATGCTCAACGTAGCTTTATTCTAATAATAACAAGAGCAAAATAAAAATCCATCAAAATCCAAATAAACGTTATTGAATGAAAGAGAAACAAAACACACACACACACACACACACACACACACACACACACACGTACACACATACAAAACACACACACACAAACAAACAAACACACACACAAACATCCATTCAGTCCATCCACCAGCTTGGCACAATTCCCAGAACCAGTGCAAATCGAATACCATACAACTATAGTGACCACCATTACAAACATAAACCGATTACGTCCCACTCGTCATGCAGGCCGCCTACAGGATTCAGTCAACAACAAAAAATGCCATCAAGTGCTCTTGGTCTCTGATACCTTCTCCCACAGGTCAAGGACAGCAAGCTCCCCCACTTGGCTACGATCTTCCGGCAAGTTATGAAAACAAGCCGCCTACATGATTCATAAAAAAAAAACATGCCGTCAACTGATCTTCTCTGATACCTTCTCCGTTCCACAGCAAGCTCCCCCACTTGGCTACGGACTTCCGGCAAGTTATATTAACAAGAATAGTATCATCCTTTGCATCCCACGCACTGTGGAATACAGGGAATGAGTGGGCTAATGACCTGACGAAAATAAGAGACCTGTGAAAACCAATAGCGTCAGCTACGGCGAGAAGAGCGTCATCAGATCACTCTTTAACCATTTGATTCCCGCACCCTCTCCACCAGCATCTTGCATTATCAACCATGCTAGCAAAGCAAAAACTTAACCCTTTGACTCCCTCACCCTATCCACCTGCTTCCTGCAGGAGCCCAACCCATTTTCCCTATGTTGTCAGAGCCAGTGAGTAGCATTTCTATTTTACGGATAGGGACATACTGTAGTAGCTCTTGCATTACTCCATCAGTCCATGGCGGAGGAAAATTCTGTCTTTTTAACCGTTTGACTCCAGTGCCCTATCCACCAGCATCTTGCATTACCAGCCATGCTAGCACAGCAAAAACTTAACTTTTTGACTGTACGAAGCTGGTGGATAGGGTGAGGGAGTCAAAGGGTTAAGGTTTTTGCAGTTGGTGGATAGAGTGAGGGGGTCAAAGGGTTAAGGTTTTTGCAGTTGGTGGATAGAGTGAGGGAGTCAAAGGGTTAAGGTTTTTGCAGTTGGTGGATAGAGTGAGGGAGTCAAAGGGTTAAGTTTTTGCAGTTGGTGGATAGAGTGAGGGAGTCAAAGGGTTAAGTTTTTGCAGTTGGTGGATAGAGTGCGGGAGTCAAAGGGTTAAAGGCCTGACAGGAGTATACAAACAGCCCGTATTAGCCAGCGTCCGATTCGTTTTGTAACTGTTTCAAGTAGGTACAAGGCATGTGAGCAATGTCTATTGAAACATCAGGCAGAAGACGTAACACAGCTTCAGATTTAGTAGAACTGATGATATCTATATCATCTGACCTTTGAACAAATACAGCATTGCACCTGTACAAAATGGCAACGATAAATTGACAGCAACATGTCCGAGTCGATGCACATTTGAATGGAAGTGGGCGGAGCTAATATCTGCAGACATTAATTGTCTTGAATGTGTGGAATCGGAAAAATAGCACCGCTCGTCGATGGTGTCCGAATGTCGGATTGGTTGTGAGGCCTGTAAGCCACAGACAGAGAGGGATGATTATCAGAGGGCAGCAAGTGGGTCTGCTGACACTCCACACCAGCTACGACCAGCTCCATGACACTCCACACCAGCCACGACCAGCTCAATGACACTCCACATCAGCCACAACCAGCTCCATGACACCCCACACCAGCCACGACCAGCTCCATGACACTCCACACCAGCCACGACCAGCTCCATGACACTCCACACCAGCCACGACCAGCTCCATGACACTCCACACCAGCCACGACCAGCTCCATGACACTCCACACCAGCCACGACCAACTCAATGACACTCCACACCAGCCACGACCAGCTCAATGATACTCCACAACAGCCACGACCAGCTCCATGACACTCCACACCAGCCACGACCAGCTCAACGACACTCCACACCAGCCACGACCAGCTCCATGACACTCCACACCAGCCACGACCAGCTCAACGACACTCCACACCAGCCACGACCAGCTCCATGACACTCCACACCAGTCACGACCAGCTCCATGACACTCCACACCAGCCACGACCAGCTCCATGACACTCCACACCAGCCACGACCAGCTCCGTGACACCCCACACCAGCCACGACCAGCTCACGACACTCCACACCAGCCACGACCAGCTCCATGACACTCCACACCAGCCACGACCAGCTCCATGACACTCCACACCAGCCACGACCAGCTCCATGACACCCCACACCAGCCACGACCAGCTCCATGACACTCCCCACCAGCCACGACCAGCTCCATGACACTCCACACCAGCCACGACCAGCTACATGACACTCCACACCAGCCACGACCAGCTCAATGACACTCCACACCAGCCACGACCAGCTCCATGACACTCCACACCAGCCACGACCAGCTCAATGACACTCCACACCAGCCACGACCAGCTCAATGACACTCCACACCAGCCACGACCAGCTCAATGACACTCCACACCAGCCACGACCAGCTCCATGACACTCCACACAAACCACGACCAGCTCATGACACTCCACACCAGCCACGACCAGTTCAATGACACTCCACACCAGCCACGACCAGCTCCATGACACCCCACACCAGCCACGACCAGCTCCATGACACCCCACACCAGCCACGACCAGCTCAACGACACTCCACACCAGCCACGACCAGCTCAATGACACTCCACACCAGCCACGACCAGCTCCATGACACTCCACACCAGCCACGACCAGCTCAATGATACTCCACACCAGCCACGACCAGCTCCATGACACTCCACACCAGCCACGACCAGCTCCATGACACTCCACACCAGCCACGACCAGCTCCATGACACTCCACACCAGCCACGACCAGCTCCATGACACTCCACACCAGCCACGACCAGCTCCATGACACTCCACACCAGCCACGACCAGCTCCATGACACCCCACACCAGCCACGACCAGCTCCATGACACCCACACACAGCCACGACCAGCTCAACGACACTCCACACCAGCCACGACCAGCTCCATGACACTCCACACCAGCCACGACCAGCTCCATGACACTCCACACCAGCCACGACCAGCTACATGACACTCCACACCAGCCACGACCAGCTACATGACACTCCACACCAGCCACGACCAGCTCCATGACACCCCACACCAGCCACGACCAGCTCCATGACACCCCACACCAGCCACGACCAGCTCAACGACAC
>CM060306.1:75595511-75600511 GCA_030674185.1 Monoplex corrugatus | reverse complement strand
GTCCGTCCAGCATTCTCTCCCTGGGTCTACCTGGTGCTCTCTTTCCCTCCAGCTTTCCCGTTGTGACCAGGTGCTCCAAATCCCCCTTCCTCATAAAATGGCCTATAATGTTGCTTGTCTTTTCCTAATCTTCCTTATGAGTGATCTATTTGTGTCTGCCTCCATCAAGACTGTCTCGTTTGTTTTCTTTGCTGTCCATGGAACTCTCAACATTCTTCTGAGAAACCACATCTCGGCTGCCTCGATCCTGCTCTGACTTTGCTTGCTGACTGTCCACGCCCGCATCCGTACAACAGTATTGGTTCTATATAACATTCAAGGACTCTCTTTCTGATGTTAATTGATAGGCATTTGTTGGTAAGAATGCTTGTCATCTTTTTGAAAGCTGTTTTGGCTTGGCCGAATCTGCCAGCTATTTCCGATGTGCTTCTGCCGTTTGATGAAATGACCGTTCCCAGGTATTTGAACTTATTAACCTGTGTCAAGGTTGTGCCATTTGCTGTTATTTTGCATGAGGGGATTTCATGTTTTTTACTGATCACCATGACTTCAGTCTTCCTGCATGCTGTTTAGTTCCAACCCTTACCTTTGCTTTCTGTTTCTAGTATATTCACAAGGTTTTGTGGGTCCCTTTCATTTTCTGCAATTAGCACGGTGTCATCTGCGTACCGAATGTTGTTTATCATTTTCCCTCCAACCTTTAATCCAGGGTCTTCTTCTAGGTTTCTCATGATGTTTTCGCATATAGTGAAAACAGATCTGGTGACAAAACACAACCCTGTCTGACTCCTCTTTTGATGTTTTGAAAAGAGCTTATACTGTTTTCTATTCTCATTGCAGCTGTTTGTTCCCAGTACATATTCCTGATTATTCGTAGATCTTTTCCATCAACATTGAGTCTCTCCAGTTGGTTGATCAATTCATCATGTCGTACCCGATCGAAAGCCTTGGTATAGTCAACAAAGCATAAATACAAATCCTTATTCATCTCAATTGACCTCTCTATGATAGTTCTTAGGATGTATATGGCATTAATAGTTCCTTTCCCCTCCACAAATCCACACTGTTCTTCTGCTATTTCTCTTTTGATTCTATTCCTTGTCCTCATCATGATTATTCTTAACAGGATTTTTGTTACATGACTCATCAAACTGATTGTGCGATGGAGTTCGCATTCTATAGCCCCTGTCTTCTTTGGAAGTGCAATGAAAATTGATTTTGACATATCTTTGGGGATTTTTCCAGTGTCATAAATTTCATTTAGGAGGACTGTATTTTTTCTATGCCAAATTCCTCCAGGGCTTCAATCATCTCTGTAGTAATGTTGCCTGGTCCTGGGGCTTTTCCTGGTTTCATCTTTTTCAGTGCTGCTCTAACTTCATCTTTCATTATGGGTGGTCCTTCAAAGTTCTTTTTTATAATGTGTTCTTCGTTTCTGTCATCCTCAAAAAGGTCTTTAATGTACTCTCCCCATCTGTCTAATATTTTGTCTTTTTCCATGATAAGCGTGCCATCTTTCGATTTTAAGCAACCAGTTGATGTGCATATATTTTTCCTGTGGACAATTTCTTCAATTCGTCTGTACATACCCTGAGGATCCATTTTGTGTCGTTCTTCTATCTCTTTGCATTTTGTGTTCAGCCAAGCTTCTTAGCTTCGTTGCACCTATACCTGATTTCTTTATTTATCTTCCTGTATATCTCCTCGTTTCTCTTTGCCTTCCTCCTTTCTCCATCAGGCCCAAAATTTCATTAGTCATCCAACTCTTTTTTGCTTTTCTATTTGCCTTAGGGATTTCTTCACAAGCTTCATTTATAGAACTTCTCAACTTTGTCCTGTTCCTCACTGTCACCAACGTCTTCCAGAGCACTGAATTTGTTTTGAACATGTACATTAAATTTTTGATGTATCATTTCATCTGACTTTAAAGTCCAAGGTTTAGTTTGATGTTGCTTTTGGTCTGTTTCCTTTTCCTCAATTTCAGCCTAAACCTTCCCACTACCGGATTGTGGTTACTGTTACAGTCTGCGCCTGGTAGTGTTTTTGCTGACAGTAAAGAATTTCTAAATCTTTTGTTGATCAGGATGTAGTCAATTTGATTTTTGGTATTATCTCCTGGACTCATCCAAGTCCATTTTCTTCTGTTAGGCTGCTCAAACCAGGTGTTTCCTACTATGAACTCATTCATCTGTGCCCATTCTACAAGCTTCCCTCCCTCTTTCTTTTGTGTACCAAGGCCATGAAGTCCAACTATATCCTCCACCCTATCCTGTCCCACTTTAGCATTAAAATCTCCCATTATGACTGTAACTTCTTGTGATTTACATTGGACCTTGGCCATCTCTAAAACTTTGTAGAAGTTGTCGATGTCTTCCTGAGTACTTGCGGATGTTGGTGCATACACCTGTATGATGTTGATATCAAAAGGTTGCCTCCGAATTTGACCAGTAAAACTCTGTCGGACACTGCCCAGTATCCCTTAACTGCTTTTGATTTGTCTTTGTCCATTATGATGCCTACTCCTCTTTCATGTGAATTACCAACAGAGCATATCACTGTATATTCCCCTGATGTTATCATGCCTGCTCCCTTCCATCTCACTTCCCCCAGTCCTAAAATACTAATGTTAAGCCTTTCCATCTCCATTTTGATGTTGTCTAATTTACCTTTCTGTAGCATTGTTCTTATATTCCATGTTGCTATTTTGAATTTAATTTTGATTTTGGTCGCAGTAGCGGGCTGACGGTCTGGTGTCACCTGCACCGCATGACAGTCCCTACCGGACGAAGGTGCTCCTGTGGAGCACCTATTGACGTCGTTAACTTTCTTCTTTTTCTTTCTCCTGTCCATGGTTTTCCTGGGAAAAAACTACGATGGTGGTTTCCCCTTGCCTTCCATCGGTTTTTTTTTTAGGGTTAACTCCCTTAGCCTTACTCTCTCCCGAGATGTGCACAAGGCAGTGGAGCTATTTACCCATAGCTTGGGGATCTGGTTCGTGGGCACCAGGGCGTGTCCACACGCCGGTGGGCCTGCATGCCTCACGTCTGGGGGCCAGACCTCCTACGAGTCCGTGAGGTGTTCAGTTACCGCCTGTCGCCACGAGGAGGCACAGCGTAGGGCTTGCTGATGGAGAGGCTATGTACTGACAGGAAGAGACTTACACATTGCTTTTCTTTTCGCACAGCAGTGCTAGCCAGCGGTGCAGGCCGAAGCCGACACACTAGACGCATCACATCTGCCAATATGACAAGCTGATAAGATGATACGTCAGAGAAACTAGTTTAAAAGACTTGATATTTTTTTTCGCATTATCGTCACTTGTCTCTCAGGACATAAATTTCATTTAGGGTGGATTAGAATTTTCAAAGCGTTTCCCCTTCACACTGAACTGCAGAAGTCAAGAGAACACACACACACACACAACACACACACACACACACACACACACACACACACACACACACACACACACACCACACACACACACACACACACACACACAAAACACAACAGAGACACAACACTTATACAACACAACAATGGTTTCATACTCTGTCTCTTTCTCTCCCTCACACACACTCCCACTTTAAAAGTAAGTGATTAAAAGTATGAAAGGGGAAAAATATTGCAGGACGACGATGAAGTAATTTGAAAAAAATAGCAAATGACCAGTTGGACTAAAATAAACGTTGGCTATGTAAGCAAAAAGATAATGATATAAATATATATTAAACTTTAGAATTTTCTCTAACTTACACAGAGAATCCATGTAAACTTTGAGATCAATCATCTGCCTTTACATCTTCATGTTACCACTTGATCACATATCCATCCCCCCTCCCACCCCCCATCCCACCCCCCCCCCCCCTGATAAAAGTCTCCAGAAGAAAATTTGACCACCTTTGTTATAACAATGGCTTATATTCTGCTGAATATTTTGGTAATCAACATAAAGAGAATGTTATTATTTTGAGGGGAACATGTCGGACTATTGAAAATATATGTGGGCTAGTAGATCTTAAAATCCACTATCCTGGCTGGCGAGTAGGAAATTTTAATCTTCTCCACGCCTGAGGGTTTCATTACTGAAATCATGAGAGTACAAGGCGCCAAATCTTGATTCATGAATCAAACCAAGGCACGTAAGCTCATCATTCACCAAAACAGTCACAACAATGACAAATCTCCAGGGCACAAAGCACACGCAGACAGGGAGGGGGAAGACAGAAGGGCAGTGAGGGACCTCGACCTAAGTCGTCATTCTCCCTCTGTCACCCACACACCACACTCTCTCTCACTCACACACACACACACACACACACACACACACACACACACACACACACACACACACACACACACACACACACACACACACACAGGATGCTGAGCTAGGGTGCAATAAAGCCTGTTCTACAAATGACCATTTTTCCAAGTTGTCATCTTCTCTGTCACACACACACACTCACTCTCCTCTCTCTCTCTCTCTCTCTCTCTCTCTTCTCTCTCTCTCTCTCTCTATTTTTAAACGAGACTTCAGAAAGGCAGAAGGTTAATGGGGCGCAAGGGGAGGGACCTACCTGGGAAGTGAACCTATCTCTCCAATACACAAAACTTAGGACAAAACCCAGCAACAACAGCACTTCCTTGATGGTTTGTTGCGCTGAAGAAAATGTAAACAGATTGAGAAATGGAGAAGATGTTACGTTTCATTCCAAATGTTCTTTTGCTCCTTGCGCCTGAGGTTATTGTCCCAAGTCTTGTGAGTTTCTTTTTTTTTTTTTTTTTTCATTTCGCATACGCTTGACAAAGACCAATTGGCATAAAGTTCGCGCCCGTCTTGTCTAGTGAATTGCATACATGTTCTCACTCTATTTTCGGTTTTTTTTGTGTGTTTTTTTTATTGTTATTATTATTTAACTGAATGGACAGCAAAGAAAACAAACGAGACAGTCTTGAAAGGAGCAAGCAGAAAAAGAACATTAACGAAGAAGATTTGG
>CM060306.1:75585511-75593011 GCA_030674185.1 Monoplex corrugatus | reverse complement strand
TGTGTGTGTGTGTGTGGTGTGAACGCCCACGCGTGCAAGTGTCTTTCCATCTTTCTGTGTCTGTCAATATGTCTGTGTCAGTCAGTCTATCTGTTTGTCGGCAAGTCATTCTGTCATTCTCTGATTCTGTCTGTCGTCTGTCTGTCTGTCTGTCTGTCTGTCTGTACTCTCTGTCTGTCTGTACTCTCTGTCTGTCTGCCAGTTATTCATTCAGTCAGTCTGTCTGTCTTTGTCTGTCTGTCTGTCTGTCTGTACTGTCTGTCAATCTGTCTGTCTGTCGGTTACTCATCATCAGTCAGTCAGTCAGTCAGTCAATGCTGTCTGTCCTTGTCTGTCTGCCTGCCTGCCTGTGCCTGCCTGCCTGCCTGTCTATCCGTCCGTCTTGTTTGCACTCAGCCAGATCAGGCACGCTGAGAAAGGGTCGAGAGAGGGGGATCTGTCTGTCAATCAGTCTGCCTGCCTGCCTGCCTATCAGTCAGTCTGTCTGTCTGTTTGTCAGTCTGTCAGTCTGTCTGCCTGTCTGTTTGTTTGCACCAAGACAGATCAAGCACGTTGAAAACGGGTCGAGAGAGAGAGAGAGAGAGAGAGAGAGAGAGGAGAGGAGAGAAGAGAGGAGAGAGGAAGAAGGAGGTGAGAGAGAGAGAAGAGAGAGAGAGGAGATAGGGCGGAAGGGGTCAAAAGCAGAAGCCAGAAGAAAATAATAATGACGGGGTTAACCTTCTCCCCTAGTAAGGATTTCACGGGGTAGACCCGTGTTTGCTGGTAAACACTTCAACTTTTTGTTGTTGTTTTTTTGTCACGGACAAGCGGTATGACGGCCTTTGCCAATCTCTTCTTCCTTCGCTGCTTTTACCTTGGTTTGCTTTGGAGAAAGCCAGGTGCCCATTAACACAGCTGGGTAGATGGCGAGGCGAAAGTTGAAATGTTGATATTTGCTGAGTGATCTTCAGAAACAGTCAGATGATAATAATACTAATACCAATCATCACATTATCAGCATCAGCCTCAGCATCAGCGTCACCATCGATTATCATCATTATTATCATCATCATCATCATCATCATATCATCATCATCATCATCCGATCGATCATTATCATTATCATCATTATCACGATGATAACAATGATGACAGTAACAACGAGAACAACGGCATTAGTAACAACGGTAAGAGTAACAATGAATATCATCATCATCGTCATCATCATAATGGTAATAATAGTACCACTGATAGTAATGATAAAGGTGATAATAATGAGAAAAAGAATGACAAAATAGTATTAATGGCAATAGTACTTGTAGCAATAATCATACTACTACTACTGCTGCTGCTACTACTACTATACTACCACTGCTGCTGCTGCTGCTGCTGCTCTACTACTACTACTACTATAGTACTTATACTACTACTACTCTGCTGCTGCTGCTGCTGCTGCTGCTGACTACTACTACTACTACTACTGGTAATGCTTCTGCTGCTGCTGCTGCTACTGCTGCTGCTGCTGCTGCTGCTATACTACTACTACTACAGCTACTACGAAAACGACTATTACTACTACTTCGTCGTCGTTATTATCGTTATTATTAAATTACTACTACTGCTACTACTACTACTACTACTACTACTAATAATAATAATAATAATATAACAATAATGACAATAATGATAACAATAACAAGAAGAAGAATAACAATAATAAAATAATAATTCTTGTGTCCGCCTCCTTCAAGATTGTCTTCTTTGTTTTTGTTTTCGTTTTTTGTTTTGTTTTTTGGTGTGTGTTTTTTTTTTTTGCTGAACCTCTACAGGCGAGAAATTTGTTCTGCTGGTAAGCCAACCAGTTGGAACAGAATTACATTAATCTAGGCAAGAAATTACAGTACCAGAAACAAGTCATTTACATGCTGTTAAGGGCAGATATGGTTTGATGGAAGCTACCCTGCTGAGTTTTGGATAAGAATTACTGCGGCAAATTGTTACTGATGTGTTCTTGCGTAGATAACTTTCGGTATATCTTGATCTCGGAGTCTTTCACAGAAGTCTGGAATACAATAACAGTACCACCGATAACTGCATTCTTACTGCCAACCAAGAAAAGCTGAGAAGTAGTATAGCCTGTGTTTAACTTTCGTATGTATTTGCTGTTGATCCATGACAACACCTAAGAAAATATGTATGCTGCCATTGATTATACTATCATTATTATCATTATCATTATTATTGTTATTATTATCATCATCATCATCAAGTGCCCTGCCGCATGGCGTTGGCGATCATGCTCTCCATATGTATCTGTCCCTTGCTGCCGCAATCACATCTTCCACCCTTTCCGTCCTCAGCCACCCTGCAAGTCCGTCCAATATTTTCTCCCTGGGTCTACCTGGTGCTCTCTTTCCTTCCAGCTTTCCTGTTGTGATCAAGTGCTCTAATTCCCCTTTCTTCATAAAATGGCCTATGAATGTATTATCATTATTGTTATTATCATTATCATTTTTATTAATAATATTATCATCATCATTATCATCATCATTATTATTATTATTATTAAATAATTATTATTATTATTACTAGTTATTGTTATTATCATCATCATCATCTTCATCTTCATCATCATCACCAGCACCACAATCACACCATCATTTTGATCATCTTCATCATCATCATCATCATCATCATTATCAATCGTACTTGTTGAGCGCTATTCTCCAAAAATTTGGATTCACTGTGTATTATACACTGTCAGACATTTCAATGGAAC
The DNA here is from genome assembly GCA_030674185.1 of Monoplex corrugatus. Classification (NCBI taxonomy): domain Eukaryota; kingdom Metazoa; phylum Mollusca; class Gastropoda; order Littorinimorpha; family Ranellidae; genus Monoplex; species Monoplex corrugatus. The sequence continues at coordinate 75,590,253 of CM060306.1, read as the reverse complement.
ACGGAGAACTCAAGCTGTTAGGCGAGCTGACCACATTCCACTATGTTGCTGCAGTCTGCATCATTGTAAGCGTGCATGCTAGGTGTTTTCATGTTTTTATAAGTCAGCCACTGACACGACTTACGGGATCTTTAACGTGCATGTTTCATGTTCTGCATGTGATGGGGATTTAGGCACTGGCAAGTCTGTACATTGATAAAGAAGATTAGGAAAAGACAGGCAACATTTACTGGCCATTTTATGAGGAAAGGGGAATTAGAGCACCTGGTCACAACAGGAAAGCTGGAGGGAAAGAGAGCGCCAGGTAGACCCAGGGAGAAAATATTAGACAGGCTTGCAGGGTGGCTGAGGACAGAGATGGTGGAAGATGTGCTTGCAGCAACAAGGGATACATACATATGGAGGGCCACGATCGCCAACGCCATGTGGCAGGGCACTTGATGATGATGGTGAAGTCTGTACACATGTTGACCCAGGAGACCAGAAATGTCTTCACCTTTTAAACACCAGGCACAGATGTCTATGCAGATCGATCTCAGGACCCTCCAACTGAACGTCCCAAGATTAACCTACTGGCCTACCGCTTACCACGCATGTCAAGATTTCTCAACAAGGAAGCTTTTCAATTCTCAGATATCTGAATCAGTCCTGTGACAGTTACTGTCCAGAGTCAAAGGATCAGTGCAGGATTAAGGAGTCTGCTAGATCATTGCTGGCAGATTCAGGTTCAGCGCATATGCAAAGAATGCAAAGAAACCTTGTACAAATCCAAACCCATGTCTATTCAGTCTTCTTAAACAATCTGGATGCACATGCCGACAGTACATTAATCAGTCAATTAGTTAGCTGATAGTCGGTCAGTTGGTCGATTCGTTGGTTGGCTGATCAGTTAGATAATGAATAACTTGTCTCTTTAATTACCTACTTGTTTAGCCAGTTAGTTAATCGATATATATTATGGTTTATTTAGGGATTAGTATTTCATTAGGCTCATAGGTCAGCTTGTTAGACGATCAGTTCAGTAAGTTAGGTGTTATAACCCCCTACATCCTGCAGACTGCAGAATACCACAAAACACACCTGACCACAAGCACCACCACTCACCTGCAGTCTCTTCTCAATGAAAACGGTGTCTGGATGTCGTTCAAACACCTTGAAGGGCAGCTCCAGGGCATTGTGGTAGAAGTCGTGGGACTTGTAGTTCCTCAGCTCCCACCTCCACAACCTGACGAAGGCAGCCCGGGGAGCGGCCATGAACACGCCCAAGTTCAGTACCTCCGGGAAATAAGGTCGGGGCATATGGTCCAGGTTGACGATGGCCTCATGGCCCGAGGTCAGCAGCTCGGCTGGAGACCGCAGCCAGAGAGCATCCCAATCCAGGTAGATTCCTCCGTACTTGTCCAGCACGTCTGCTCGTACCACGTCGCTGAAGTGCTGGACGTACAGGACTCGGTGGCCATAGATCTCCCTGGGGATCTCCCTGTAGACTACGGTGACTACTGGGTGAGCAGACACGATCTTCCAGTAATATCCCTTGAGCTCGCGGTTGCAGTGGATGAAGATTCTCTCAGCTTTGGCGATGTGCACAGTGCTTAGGAAGCTGAGATACATGCGGAAGGAAAACTCAGCAGTTCCGAACCAAACGTAATGAACAATGAACGGAATCGATGCTTTCTTTTTAAAGCCACCTGTACAGCATTTTTCGAGTCCTAATCGCACGTAGTAAAGATCCCTTAATACAGTCAGCTCCCCGTTCTCAATTTCAAGTAAATCAAACGGCGTTAACTGCAAATTTGCAGAAAGGATGGCACACTGTTTTCTTGCTTTTGACCTAAACAGAACAAGAGGAAGCGAGGAAGATAGAGAGGAACATAGCACAGCCTGCGTAGCCAATTCTGTTAACATGGAAAGTGTTTGAGCTGGAGTCAAATCCCCTATACTAAGCACTTTGCCAACGGTTGAGCCTTTCACACTACTCATTATAAACGAAATGTTCCCATGTTCGTTTAAACCAATGGCAAAATTCCGTTTCCTGTGATAATGTATGGGCTGAAGAAGAACCGTAGAAAAGTCCATGAACACACCACCTCTGTCACTCAAAACTTCCAAAGCATAGTGCAAATAATTCAAGCAAATGCTTTTCTTGCGGTGTTTGATAACATTTAGCTTGAAAAAAGGTATGCTCTGGTTCAGTTCTTGAAGCCACTGATTATAGTTGTCGGTTTCCAAGGCTACGTCTGGGACTGTATGAATTTCTAACTTGTCTGGTTCTAAAAGCTTCCAGACACTAAGAACACTCAGGTAGTCATTAAAGTTGAACGTCCGGTTCTGGCACCAAATGAAGAACACCTGGTTTGGGACTACTTTGTCCTCTAGCTCAGAGAGAGGTCGTGGAAACATCCAAGGATGCTTTTCTATGCTGTAGTTTTGTAGAATGGTTTCAGTCCTTTGGTCTTCCACAGTTTTACTATGTTTCAACTTGCCTTCCACAACTTTATTAAACAAGGATATACGACTTTTAGCGTCACCAAGGTTTTGAAGAGAACTTGGAATAAGTTTCAGTTTGGAAGCTTCCCTAGAGCTTACTTTATCGATGTTTGTCCAGTCCAAAAAGTTAACCAGCCAAAATATCGAAGTTACGCATATAAACATAAGACACAGTAGTCGTGTTCGAAACCGTTTCAAAGCCATTTTGCATCACACAAGACTGATACAACGGCACTTGCAAACACACTCACACAATAATGTCTGTGGGAGATTCACACTACCACAGTTGCTACCATCTTGACGCATTCACACAACAACTCATACAAATGTCTTTTTCCATTCATGTAAAAAAAAATCGACAGAGTGTAAGGCATTCACAAAACAAATTTGCTATTTGTTTCGGATCTGTTCACACAGCAGTACTTGCCAGTGTTATATTTGCACCAGGGACATGTCTACCAGTTGTGCCGAGAGATTCATGCAATAGAATTTGCCAGGTACTTTGACTGGTTAAGACAACAACACTACCAAGGATTCGATATCTTATTCACACAACAGTCCTTATTAGTTAGTGCATACAGGTAGGTACACAATACCATTTGAACGTCTTTGATATTACAGCAAGTTTGTCACTGGTTCTGATAAATTCGCACATTTGCTAGTTGTCCCAACAGAGTCACACAATACTTGCTAGTTGTTCAAACATATTCACAAAACACTTGCTAGTTGTTCCAATCGATTTAAACTACACTTGCTAGTTGTTCCAATCGATTTAAACTACACTTGCTAGTTGTTCCAATAGATTCAAACTATGTACCAATAGATTCAATCTATGTGGCAATAGATTTCAAACTAATTTGCTAGTTGTTCCAACAGATTCAAAGTACACTTGCTAGTTGTTCCAACAGATTCAAACTACACTTGATAGTTGTTCCAATAGATTCAAACTACACTTGCTAGTTGTTCCAATAGATTCAAACTATGTACCAATAGATTCAAACTATGTGGCAATAGATTTCAAACTAATTTGCTAGTTGTTCCAACAGATTCAAAGTACACTTGCTAGTTGTTCCAACAGATTCAAACTACACTTGATAGTTGTTCCAATAGATTCAAAGTATGCACAAATAGATTCAAACTATATTGCTAGTTGTACCAATAGATTCAAACTACATTTGCTAGTTGTTCCAATAGATTCACATAACACTTGCTAGTTGTACCAATAAATTTAAATCATGTACCAATAGATGTCAAACTATACTGTTAGTTGTACAAATAGAGTCAAACTATACTTGCAAGCTGTCCCAGTGGATTCAAACTACACTTGTTGGTTGCTCCAATAGATTCAAACTACACTTGCTTTTTGTCACAATAGATTCAAACTACATTTGCTAGTTGTCCCAATAGATTCAAGCTACACTTGCTATTTGTACTAATAGATTTAATCTACACTTGCTAGTTGTTCCGACAGATTCAAACTACACTTGCTAGTGTTCCGATAGAATCACACAACACTTGCTAGTGGTTTCGTGGATTCACTCTATACTCAATAGTTGCTCCAATTCAGCCATGGAGCATTTGCTAGTTCTTCTAGTACATTCACAAAAAAACTTGCTGATTGTTCCAACAGATTCACACAAAACTTGCTAGTCGTACCATCTAATTCACACAACGCTTGCAAGTCGTTCCAACTGATTCACACACAACACTTGCTGGATGTTCCAGCAGAGTCACAAAATATTTGCGAATTGTTCATCTATCACAACAGATTTGACACTTTGTTCATTTGAATCAAAGGGATTCACGTAACATCAAAGCACGCAAGTGTCGATACTATATTATTACCCACTTCGCTTCTTGTTTAAATAAATTCATACACCTCTGTCACAAATGTTCAATTAATTCACAGAACAAACTTCCAAGTTTGCTTTTTGTTTCCTTTCTTCTCCATAGACTCTTCGTAAACTGTTCTGTTATTCTCGTGAACTATTTTCCCGTTTATACAATATATTCAATTTAAACACAACGGCTCTTCCGTGTGTTTAGTACGACACCAGATTTGCTAGCTGTTCTGATATACTCGTATTCACACAGTACACCACTCGTTCCTTGTGATATACGTATTTACACAACCGTACTTGGCTAGGGTTTTGAAAGATGCACACAGAAGCTTTGTTAAGCGTTCGACGTATTTAAGTAACAGATTCATCAGTTGTTCTGATAGATCATACACGAACAACTGCGATGTGCAAGTA
>CM060306.1:75575511-75578011 GCA_030674185.1 Monoplex corrugatus | reverse complement strand
ACAGACAGAGACAGGAAGTATGACAGCGGAGGGCAATGACAGAGAAAGAGGGAGAAAAATCATGTTGAGATATAGAGATGCTTTGGCACTTTATGAACAATAATTCCTGATAGGACTCTTTAACTTTAAGCCACTTTGTAACAGCAACGAACTAGGAAAAAGTCAACACAATAAACATGTATAATGCAAGTGAGCTGTGCACCCAGGATATCATACTTCCATTTATGTCTCGAATACTTTGAAAGAAAGACAGAAAAAGAAATACACCTTGCATGTCTCCTGCAAAAAGTCGGACTAGAGTCATTTCACATACATCAGTGCGATTCACGTGAAGTCCACTACTTGACCTAAACACCGAAAGACACAGGTGCGCTACGGTAATCAAGTGGGTGAGACATTGGACCTCCAGCTTGAAAGTCTGGGTTCGATCCTGCCTCACTACCTCCTGCCTGGTGGGGTAAAGCCAAGGGTGAAGATTTTTTCGACTGCCCATGTCAACTTGTGGGTGAAGATTTTTCTGACCACCCATGTCAACTTGTGGGTGAAGATTTTTCTGACCACCCATGTCAACTTGTGGGTGAAGATTTTTCTGACCACCCATGTCAACTTGTGGGTGAAGATTTTTCTGACCACCCATGTCAACTTGTGGGTGAAGATTTTTCTGACCGCCCATGTCAACTTGTGGGTGAAGATTTTTCTGACCGCCCATGTCAACTTGTGTGCAAACCTGCAAGTGCCTAACACTTTTCGCGTGTATACTCACGCAGTACATTAAATACGTACGTTGCGGATCTGGTTAGTTTCCCATGGTTTTACAGGCATGAAAAGACAGTGTGGGGACAATGAGACGATTATAGCCTACACATTCGAGATAAATCGGAAAACTTAACAATAATGATTCGAAGAGAAATATCTCATTCTGTTGAGACCGTGAGGAAGAGAAAGGTGTTTCTTACAATATACAACACAGTAAAATACAATACAGTACAATACAAATGCAATGCAACATAAATACAATATGAATACAATAGATCTACAATTCGATACAATAATGAATACTACCCTATTAAATTAATCCATACTTGGAAATAAGATATAAATGTAGGCATTGTATCAGAGAGGTGGAAGAGGTACAGATTACGTGAAACAGATTAGATCTGTTTGATACATTTATGATTAGATCTAGTCGACTTAGTTTCAAACTTCAAACTTTACAGTCGATCATCTACTAACAAAGAGCATTCAAAAATCCAGACAATCAATGGATCATAAAACGCCAAGATTTATGAATGCAAAAGCGCTAAGGAACCAGGAAAAAAAAACACGAAAAAGGTAGGCCTATAAGAACGCGTATTTAATACAAGACAAGACATGCGCAAATTTTCGGCCAACTGGCCTTTGTCAAGCGTAAGAGTCCTTTTCTCACACGGACGGAGCAGCAGGAAAGTTTCAGTCTTTTTCTCCTGATTTTTGTATCTGGTGTTTGTTTTGTATCTGGTGTTTGTTTTGTATCTGGTGTTTGTTTCTGATCTTACGCTTGACAAAGGCCAGTTGGCCGAAAATTTGCGCCTGTCTTGTCTTGTATTAATAAATTATTTGATAAATAAGCGCTCTTATTCTTTTTTAGTGTTTTTTTTTTTCTGGTTCCTGTTTGCTTGAACGCGGGCAGTCACACTTATTTTTGATTTTGCAAAAGCACTAAACAAAACAAAACAAAACAAAACAAAAAGCAAGTAAAAACGATCGAAACAGGCCTCAACAAATAACATTATGAGAAGAAATACCTTATGCACGGTTACACGAATTTGTCTTCTGCGACAATCTTTGGGACTAACATGGTAAAGATGGGGAAAAAAAAAATCTTTTCGTTTGTGACGCACTGATGACACCAAAATATGATAACATTGTTTACGTCAGTCCCTACGATCTTTGTTGCTTTCTAAAACGTATAAAGTTTCCCCTAAAGAAATGGATATGAAAGAACACCATTTTCATTTTAATAATGACAGGCAGTATAGTGTGTGTTAAAAACTCACGCATCCATTGTTAGGTAAGAACACAAAAGTACGTAAGACAAACTAATCTAGAATTGAATCAGAGGAACTGCTAGCGTCCAAACACAGACCTATAACTGTCATGCTTGTCTTTGGTCCAAATAAATCAGAACCAGAAACACCCGAGAACAGAATATAAATGCATTGAATGACACTGAGTTAACATGAGCAGAAAGTTAGTCAAATGATCTCAATCAAGCATACCAAAACAGATATAAAATGAACACGCAAATATGAATACATAAAAACATGAGCAGATAGTCAAATGATCTCAATCAAGCATACCAAAACAGATATAAAATGAACACGTAAATATGTATACATGAATAGTAAATAAATAAATATAGAAAGCCTACATTGATATAAAGATACGAAAAAATCGATAAAAGAATAATTACATGAAAGCAAAAATAACATTTCAGGAATTTAAAAAAAAAAAAAAAGAA
>CM060306.1:75568011-75570511 GCA_030674185.1 Monoplex corrugatus | reverse complement strand
ACAAACACATACAGACAAAGAGACAGACAGACAAGTAGACAGATAGACAGACAGGCAGAGAGAGGGTTACAGGCAGAGACAGACAGATAGAGAGAGACAGAGACAGAAAGACAGAGACAGAAGGGGAGAGAAAGAGAGAGACAGAGACAGACAGACAGACAGACAGAGAATCTGCCCATCCACACGATCACGAAGCAGCATGATTATATACGTACACACACAAACAATACTCTCAGAAATCATTCACCTGAAAATACTCCCAACATCCACAGTGTTCAATCGTTTGAAGACAGACATGTAGCTGCGTCAACACCCGTCACTAAAAAGATTGGTAAGATTCTGTCATTCTATGATGATTTAGAACTAGACACAAACACTCTTCACGAAAAAGATTGACCAAACCCCTTCACTCTACGACATTTTTAAAACGAGGGACTAACACCCTTCACTAATAAGAATGACAAATCGCTGCTATCGTATGAAAATGTTAGAACTTAGGTACCAACACCCCTCGCTAAGTAAACTGACAGACCTCTGCCACCACATGATAACTTCGTTCTAGGCATCAGCCCCCACACTAGAAAAAAAACGACTAGATTCTGCCACTCTATGATAACTTTAGAACTAAGCACCAACACTCCTCACCAAAAAAGATTGACAAGACTCAGCCATACTATGATAATGTTAGCATTAAGTACTAATTCTCTTTACTATAAGGATTTAACAAACAATTGCCATCCTATAAAAATGTTAGAACTAGGCAGTAATATACTTCACTAAAAAGATTGACAAAACTCTGCCATCCTATAATAATTTTAGAACTAGGCAGTAATATACTTCACTAAAAAGATTGACAAAACTCTGCCATCCTATAATAATATTAGAACTAGGCACTAACATCCTTCACTAAAAAGACTGACAAAAGTGTGCCATCCTATAATAATGTTAGAACTAGGCAGTAATATACTTCACTAAAAAGACTGACAAAAGTGTGCCATCCTATAATAATGTTAGAACTAGGCAGTAATATACTTCACTAAAAAGACTGACAAAAGTGTGCCATCCTATAATAATGTTAGAACTAAGCACTGACATCCTTCACTAAAAAGACTGACAAAACTCTGCCATCCTATGATAATGTTAGAACTAGGCAGTAATATACTTCATTAAAAAGACTGACAAAAGTGTGCCATCCTATAATAATGTTAGAACTAAGCACTGACACCCTTCACTAAATAACTGACAAAACTCTACCATCCTATGATAACTTTACATGTTGAACTACACACCACTTCCCTTGACCAAAGAGATTGACAAACCTCTGCCACTTCATGAAGTTTAGAAGTAGACACCAACAGTCTTCATTGGAAAGATTGACAAAACTCTGCCATCCTACGACAACTTTTGAAATAAGTACCAACACCCTTCATTAACCTTTTCACTCCCGCAGCCTGTCCATAAGCTTCAAAAACTTAACCCTTTCAATCCTCACCCTATCCTCCAGCTTTTGCTTTGCTATCATAGCTGACAATGCTAGATGCTGGCGGATAGGGTGAGGGAATGAAAAAGTTAACCCTTTGAATCCCACACCCTGCCCACCATCGTCCTGCATTCTCAACCATTCTAGCAAAGCAAAAAAACGTAACTCTTTGACTCGCTCACCCTATCCACCAGTTTCCAGCAGGAAGCTGGTGGATAGGGCGAGGGAGTCAGAGAGTTAAGTTTTTGCTGTTGGCGGATAGGGTGCGGGAGTCAAAGGGTTAAAGAGATTGACAAGACTTTACCACCCTTTGAAAATTTTCAAAACACCCTTCACTGAAAGGAAAGACAGAACATTTTAAGACTGGGTACCAACAGTCTTCTCTAAAAATACTGACAAAACTCTCTGCCACCTTATGATAACTCAAGACCCAAGACACCAGCACCCTCCACCAAAACGGCTGATAAACTTCACGATCCATGACACCTGCGCCTACCCTAGCAGCGGTAAAAGGCGAATGGAATTGTGACAATACTGAAATTGTGTTTGCGGGGACACGAACTTGCTGACAGTGCAGATGTCACATACAGAGAAGCTTCAAGCCTAACAGCACCCAGCTAGCCTTTCATTGTAGGCCTGTGGTAACCGTGATTTCAACAACCGCTCCTCTTCTCTTCAAATTGTCAGTCTCTCGCCCACTACCACCACCCCCCTCACCACCACCACCACTCTCTTCCCCGCCCTGCCCTAGTTTTCGAAAAGGAGATTGTTTCTTATCGATCAGAGGTGTATCTGTATCTGTTAGTCTGTGTGTCTGTTTCTCTCTGTGTGCGTCTCTGACAAAAAAAAAAGTGAGTTGACAAATATTTTTTTCAGCTGCATCTAAATGCATCTTTACCGAATTTGCGTAAAAGGTGTCGCTGATCTTTGAGAAGTTGCGAATGCATCTGTTTGAGAGTCATGGGCGCCAAAATCAGAATCACATGAACAAAACAAAACAAAACAAAAACAAAATAAGCT
>CM060306.1:75560511-75563011 GCA_030674185.1 Monoplex corrugatus | reverse complement strand
CAAGTGTTTCGGCCCTGAATTCCTTACACTCTCGGGGGGCCGGGCCACATCCAGGTCATGACTCCTGGATGCCCTTCTGCTGTTGTCTATTTTTTTTTTTTTTTTTCCCCACGCCGGGGATCGAACCTGGGCGATTCTGCGCTTCAGAACTGCGGTACGCGGTTTTACCAATGTGCTAACGGGGCACACATCATCTGTAGGGAATTTAATCCTTATGAAGTTCACTTTTTTGGTTCCTCCTTGCCCAGATCCAGCTTGAGCTCCTTTCTGCTGCCTCTGCCATCGCTTTAAGGGCTCTAGTCCTCTTCTTCCCAGAAATGGCGAGTTGTTTCATGAGATCATAAGCGGAGGTGCCCACAAACCCTCTTGCCCCGACCTCTATGGCGAAGATTTTGACCCGCAGACCTGCTTTCTTCAGGGTGCTGGCAAGACCGGCGTATTTTTCGGTCTTGTAGATATGTGCTTCTTCCATTCTGCTTTCGAATGGCACAGTGAGTTCTATCAGAATCACTTGTTTCGAGGAGTCAGAGTGGAGAGCGATGTCTGGTCTCATGCCTGTCTTGCTGATGACATCTGGGTAATTTCTCCACTCTGGGAGGTCTGCTGTACACTCCCAGTCGACTGCTCCATCCAGAAGACCCTTTGGCAATGTGCTGGTTGTCATAGCCCTTTCGGGCCAGACCTGTTTCCCTCCTGCTTTGTAGAACGTTGTCATAGCAATTGGTGCGTTTGGGGTCATGGTTTTTTCGCTAACCACATCTGTGATCACTTTCAGAACTTGGTTGTGCCTCCATGTATACCTTCCTTGGGCTAGCGCTACTTTGCAAGAGCTTAGGACATGTTCCACTGTTTGTTTCTTCTGACAGAGCGGACATGCTGGGTCGTCTGCTTTCCCCCATTTCACTAAGTTTGCATTCGAGGGGAGCAGGTCATATACAGATCTGAGGAGGAAGCTTATCCTTAGAGGAGCCATGTGCCACATATCGTTCCAGCTGAGACTTCTTTGGAGTGCACTGTCCCATGTTGTCCATTGCCCCTGTTGACCTTGCTGGACTGCCTTCTGCACTCTTTTGACATCTTCTTCTTCCTTCAACTCCTGTATGATCATGTCTCTTTTTTCCTTCCCTTTGGCTTTGGACCACCACTGCATTTTTGTTGCTCCCAGTCCCTGTCTGTTGGTTTGCGTGTGTCCAATTATTTCTTTGATGCTGAGGTTTCTCTTGGCATTGTTTACAGCCTCTTGGACTTTCCACTTTCTGCCAGTTCTCAGCTTTGGATGAACTGCTCTCACGATATTGTCCTCCGATTCCTCCAGCATGCTCAACAGTCTTGCTTTTCCAACTTTGTATTCCTCCACTATGGATTTCAGAGGTAGCTTCAGCATTGCTTGACGACAGTAGAATGCAACATCAGTGAGACCAGGTGGGACACCGAGCCATTTTCTTGTGTATTTGTTGATTTTGGCTTCCATTGCTTCGACTGTGCTGGTGCAAATGTCATAGATTAGCAGTGGCCACAGCAGCTTTGGTATCAGCATGAACTGTAGACACCAGACTTTGTATTTGCCTGGCAGTCCGCAGTTATCTATTTTCTTCAGGCCTTCTTCTGCTGTTTGCTTGGTTTCACATCCCCTTTGTGTGTCTTTCAGGGAGTCATCATACCATCTTCCGAGACTTTTTACTGGCTCTTCTGTGACAGTGGGGATGGCTTGGTTGGCTACCATGAATTTGACTGAATCTGCCACTTTTCCTTTTCGCAGTGAGAGACTTCGGGATTTCTTAGGTTTGAACCTCATTCTTGAAGAGGCCACCAGCTCATCCAGCTGCTTTAAGATTTGGTGTGTCTCTTCCTCATCCGTGGACAAGACTGTTGTGTCATCCATGAAAGCTTTCAGAGGAGGCATCTGGTATCCATCTCCCAGATTCACTGGACCTGAACTCTTCATTGCAGCTTTCAAGATGACTTCCATTGCCAACACGAACAGTATGGGAGAGATTGCACAGCCCATTGCAATGCCCACGTCTAGGTCTATCCAGTCCGTGGTGTATTCTTTGGTAGAGAACCGCATTGAGAACCCTTGGAAATACTTCCTCAGCATTGTTCGGATGTTTTCTGGGATGTGATACATTTCAAGAGCCAGCTGGATCATATCGTGTGGAACTGATCCATATGCATTCGCCAGATCAAGCCAAACTACGTCAATGTCTCTCTTCTCTGTTCTTGCTTTTTGGATGGCATCCCAAATCAACGTGGCATGTTCCAAGCATCCAGGCATTCCTGGTATGCCTCCCTTTTGGACTGACATATCCAGATACTTGTTTTCAGTCAGGTATTTTGTCAATCTTGCTGCCATAACAGAGAAGAAGATTTTCCCCTCGACGTTCAGAAGTGATATTGGCCTGAACTGATTGATGCTGCTGGAGTTCTGCTCCTTCGGAATGTACACTCCTTCAGCTCTCATCCATTGGTCGCTGATCTTCTGGTTCCTCCATGCTGATCG
>CM060306.1:75550511-75555511 GCA_030674185.1 Monoplex corrugatus | reverse complement strand
TCCTAACCTTTCTTTCACCTCTTTTCGTGTCACTGGGGCACACATCAGAACAAAACCACTGGACAAGAGCACAGCTTGACTTTTTGGGGGAAAAAAAATAGCAAAACGTCTCGACTGTGAAGCCATCTCTATGCAAATCCACCGTCTTCTTTTTGTATATGCACGGTGTTACCCTCAAACTGAAGGTGTTTCTGAGGACACGAGGAAGGAAACACTGTAGGACCGCCTGGGCTGTGTATATATGTATGTGAACTCACACGCCCAGACTGGCGCACACACACACACATGCACACACACAAACAAACACGCACACACACGCAGGGAGAGAGAGAGAGAGAGACAGACAGACAGAGACAGTCAAACAGACAGACAGACAGAGACAGACAGACAGACAGAGACAGAAAGAGAGAGACAGAGAGAAAGCGAAAGGGAGAGAGAGAGACAAACAGACAGACAGACAGACAGAAAGACAGAAAAAACGACAGACAGACAGACAGACAGACAATCAGACAGAAAGACAGATAGACAGACAGACAGAAACAGAGAACAGACAGACAGACAGACAGAGACAGACAGAGAGAAAGAGAGAGACAGACAGACAGAAAGACAGAGACAGACAGACAGACAGACAGACAGACAGACAGACAGACAAACAAAGCCATCTCTATGCAAATCTATCGTCTTCTTTTCATATATCCACAGTGTCACCCTCAAACTGAAGGTGTTTCTGAGGGCACAAGGAAAGAAAGACTGTAGGACCACCTGTGCATGTGTATGTATGTATGTATGTGAACTCACATGCGCAGACTGGCGCACAGACACAAATACACATACACACATACGTACATACGCAAACACGCAGATATACGCATACACGCACACACACATGCACACACACAAACAAACACGCACACGCACGCATGGAGAGAGAGAGAGACAGACAGACAGACAGACAGACAAACAGACAAACAGACAGATAGACAGACAAACAAACAGACAGAGAGAGAGAGAGACAGACAGACAGACAGAGACAGAAAGAGAGAGACAGAGAGAAAGCGAAAGGGGGAGAGAGAGAGAGAGAGACAGACAGACAGACAGACAAACAGACAAACAGACAGACAGACAGACAAACAAACATACAGAGAGAGAGACAGACAGACAGACAGACAGAGACAGAAAGAGAGAGACAGAGAGAAAGCGAAAGGGAGAGAGAGAGAGAGAGAGAGAGAGAGACAGACAGACAGACAGAGATATAGAGTGAGACAGAGCGAGAGCGAAAGAATAAGAGACAGAGACACAGAGTGAGAGAGAGAGAAACTGAGAGAAAGAGACAGAGAGAAGGAGACAGACAGACAGACAGATAGACAGACAGACAGAGAAAAAAAGAGAGAGAGAGACGGACAGACAGACACAGACACAGACACACAGAGACAGAAGAGAGAGACAGAAGAGAGAGACAGAAGAGAGAGAGAGAGAGAGAGAGAGAGAGAGAGAGAGAGAGAGAGAGAGAGAGAGAGAGAGAGAGATCAAAGCTAAAATAACACTTCGACACCTTTTGTATTCAAAGAATTCTGTTCGCTATCCATCTTAACGCTCCACTCATTCTGGCGATGTGAGTATTTCATAAGTTCCACCACCATCCTTAGAGTGCTTAGGATTTTGCGCAAGCTCAAGGAGTCTGCCAGATAACTGCTCTACATATCTGAGTGGAGCGCATATGTCATTGTCCAAGTCTGATTAATCTTTTTAGAGCAAACATCAAACTCCAGGGAAACAAAATTCACCATAACTATGACCTCGAAATCAAAGCAGTTACTTTCAAACCGTTACAATCATTACTCCTCTTTTCTCATTACCAGAGAATGAATTTTGATAATTTCGTGAATTCAGACTTGGTATTTTATTTCCTTTCCGAATGGACACTGGAAGTCCTTATTTTATTTTTTTTATACATTTTTTTTTTTTAGTGTTATCATTATTTGTCATGTTGGTGCGAATTAAAGTGCCACAACTCTTCCTTTCGTGTTCACTGAACCAGTTATCGTTCCCTTTACAAAAAGACACCATCAAAAGAACGAAAAGCCAACGCAATTAAACAAGTCTTTCAAAACAGTTTGACCGATATGTCGTGTGTGTGTGTGTGTGTGTGTGTGTGTGTGTGTGTGTGTGTGTGTGTGTGTGTGTGTTTTGTGTGTGTGTGTGTGTGTGTGTGTGTGTGTGTGTGTGTGTGTGTGTGTGTGTGTGTGTGTGTTGTGTTGTTGTGTTGTGTGTGTGTGTGTGTGTGTGTGTGTGGTTGTGTGTGTGTGTGTGTGTGTGTGTGTGTGTGTGTATGTGTGTGTGTTGTGTGTGTGTGTGTGTGTTGTGTATGTTTGTATGTGTGTGTGTGTGTGTTGTGTTGTGTGTGTGTGTGTGTGTGTGTGTGTGTTTGTTGTGTGTGTGTGTGTTGTGTGTGTGTATGTGTGTGTGTTGTGTGTGTTGTGTATGTGTGTGTTGTGTGGTGGGGTGTGTGTTTTTGTGTATGTATGTGTGTGTGTGTGTGTGTTGTGTGTGTGTGTGTGTGTGTGTGTGTGTGTGTGTGTGTGTTGTGTGTGTGTGTGTGTATGCGGGCGTGTGCGTGTGTGTGTGTGCCTATGTGTGAGAATGAGAGAAATAATGAAAGCGCGCGCACGACACACACACACACACACACACACACACACACACACACACACACACACACACACACACACACACACACACACACACAGACAGGCAGACAGGCAGACAGGCAGACAGAGAACTGTTAAGATATGTTGACATACTACTGTACTTGTCCTCGAAGGCGGAAGCATTTGCAGATCACATATTAGCTTATCAATTATTAAACTACGTGACTAGGCACTAAGTCATCTATGTGCGTGTGTGGTCCATTGACTAGTTTGTTCACACAAAAGACACAAGACAAACTACCAACTGGTACAAAGGCCTATCACAACGGTCTGACCAGTATGTCTGAGAAAGCAGCGGGTGATACCAATAGTACAGTAGGATGTTTATGTGTGCTTGGCCTCTATACTCCCTCTGCAGACAATTCCGTCTACAGCATCACTCCTTGGAATGTTGGCTGCCCTTACTGCTCTCCGGCTCTTTGTCCTCTACATCTTTTCCATGTTTGTGCAGGCTTTTGGCAAGTGTATTTCCAGTAGTTTGCCATTGCTTTCAGAAAATACAGTGTGCATACTGTGTGGAGGCCTTAGCCACTGTTTCAAAGAAGAAGAAATCGTCTGCCCACGACTGTGAAAACGAAAACCAGTTCTGAAAATACTCCAGCAGCCTTTCGGATTCATCAGTCCCCTAAAATCTATCCCACATGTAAAAAACGTCAGTCAGAATATTTTCTTTACATATGAATATCACCAAAAATTCTCACTGCTGAAAAACAACTCTGGAATTATTATCATTAATTAGTATATGTGGCTATTCAGCCACAACCGACGCTGTTTCATATCCAACTGAGTCCTCAACAGGGTGCATCCATTGTACAGCTGGACTGACTACTGTCCTGCCTGGCATCTTTGAGCCTGCCGGCGAAGCTGAACGGTCTTGTGGATGCTCTGCAGGCGACGATCTATTTCATCCTTGAGACTCACCCCCGTGGGGATACCAGGGGGCTCTTTCAGTATAAACACTTTGCCCACGTTCTTGCCCGCCTTACGTACTTTCCCTTAGGATTGATTATTGGGTACATGTATTAAGTGCATTTTTGGCTCTAGGGAAATGAAATATGCAGAATCAATTTTAGGAAATTCAGACCTGTTTTTATCTATGTTTTAGTGTTCTTACTTACGTTCCAGTTTGAATTCAGATATCTTTTTTTTAAATCCCCTGTGTGATAAATTGGACGGAGTGATCAACGCCAGGGGCATCTATGCAGATTATGTGCACGAATGCATTGATTTAATTTTGTTTTTCTTTCCTGTTGAAGTATTGTGTATGTTTTGAAACGGTTATAGCCCTGATATGGCTCTACGCAGTCAGCTGGGCTTTAAACAAAAATGGCAGTAACAGTCCTAGAGACTGCACTCTAATTGAGACAAATTGGCTGGTTAATTCTTTTGACAAAGCTGTAGACTCAAGATCTGATATCTGGAGTTCAGTCTCAGCTTGCAACATTAAAAACTGGCCTGTTTGCTGCCCATTCTAATATTTCCATAATTCCTCTATCACCCTGGCTGCTAAAAAAACCAACCAACCAACAAACAAACAAACAAAACAAACAAACAAACAAACAAATAGACAACAAACACAACAAACAAACAAACAAACCAACAAACAGACAAAAACAAAACAAACAAAACAAAAACAAACGCCAGCGTTGTTCCATAACACTGAGATTATGGGAAGTGATATGGTAGAGATGTCAACTTTTCTTGCGGTCGGCATAATGACTGAACTGCTCACCTCCGCTACTTCAATAACAAGAACAACCACCTCGTCATCAACAATAAGAACAACACGAACAAGAAGAATAACAACAAGAACAACAAGAACAACAAAGAACAAAAACAAAAAAACAAAAAACAAAAACAACAAAGAACAAGAACAACAAAGAACAAGAACAACAAGAACAAAAACAAAACAACAAAACAAAACAACAAAGAACAAGAACAACAAGAACAAGAACAACAACAACAAGAACAACAAAGAACAAGAACAACAAAAACAAGAACAACAAAGAACAAGAACAACAAAGAACAAAAACAACAAAGAACAAGAACAACAAAGAACAAGAACAACAAGAACAAGAACAACAAAGAACAAGAACAACAGAGAACAAGAACAACAAAGAACAAGAAAGTACAAGAACAACAAAGAACAAGAACACAAAGAACAAGAACAACAAAGAACAAGAACAAAAAACAAGAACAACAAAAGAACAAGAACAACAAAGAACAAGAACAACAAAGAACAAGAACAACAAAAACATGAACAAAAAAAAAGACAAGAACAACAAAGAACAA
>CM060306.1:75525511-75528011 GCA_030674185.1 Monoplex corrugatus | reverse complement strand
ATGAACACATGTGTTGTATATACATTCAAGTTTCATTTCCTGTTTTATAAGTGCTCAATGTGGCCACCACCGGCAGCGCGGACAACATCAAGCCGATATGAGAATTCCTCCCAAACGCGCCTCAGCATGTCACGGTCCACCGTGTTGATTGCAGCTGTTATTCGATCTTTCAAGTCATCGATACTTGCTGGAAGTGGTGGAACATAAACTTGGTCTTTAACATACCCCCACAAGAAAAAGTCACACACAGTGAGGTCCGGGGATCTGGCAGGCCAAGCACAGAGAGCAAGGTCTTTAGTACCTCTCCTCCCAATCCATCGCTGAGGCACGTTTTCATTCAGATAAGCTCTAACCCCGAGATGCCAATGGGGTGGTGCTCCATCTTGCTGAAAAATGAAGTCATTCGAATCTGCTTGCAGTAAAGTGAATAGCCAGTTTTGGAGCATTTCGAGATAGGTTTGTCCTGTAACGGTGTTTCCTTCAAAGAAAAAGGGACCATAGACCTTGTCTTGAGACACAGCACAGAAGACGTTCACTTTAGGGGAATCTCTTTCATGCTCAACAGTTTCATGTGGGTGATCTGTTCCCCAAATGCGCACATTGTGACGATTGACTGTGCCGCTCAAATGGAAAGTCGCTTCGTCACTAAAAACTAAACGTGAAAAGAGAGTTTCATCACCTTCCTCCATCTCCAGCATTGACTCACAGAATGTCCTCCGCATCACCTTGTCATCATTAGTAAGTGCTTGGACGAGGCTTAGTTTGTATGGTTTCATGTGTAATCGTCTCTTTAACACACGCCAGACAGTGGTATGAGGGATGGCAAGCTGAAGACTTGCTCGACGTACGGACTTACGTGGGCTGCTCTCAAATGCATCATGAATCCTCTCCACTTGCTCCTCTGTAACACGTGGTCTTCCAGGACTCTTTCCTTTGCACAGACACCCACTCTCTTTAAACTGTCTAACCCACCGTCGAATGCTCTCACGATGGGGCGGATCAATGCCGAATTCTGTTCTGAAAGCACGTTGCACCGTGACAATGGCGTTTGTTTTCGCGAACTCAAGCACGCAAAACGCCTTCTGCTGAGGAGTCGCCATTTTGATTGATCTTCCCACAATTCAGCTGCACCGGAAGTTATACTAACGACAGCGGTGAAACTGACACCCGATCAAACTTTGATAACTACTCTATCAAATAACCACTGATTCAGTCCACTACAATGCTATAGACCTGAAAAAACTGCGTAATGATTTTGGCGTATTCTTTTTGAAACACCCTGTATATTATATTATATTATATTATATTATATTATATTATATTATATTATATTATATTATATTATATTATATTATATTATATTATATTATATTATATTATATTATATTATATTATATTATATTATATTATATTATATTATATTATATTATATTATATTATATCATATTATATTATATTATATTATATTATGTTATATTATGTTATATTATATTATATTATATCATTCTCTTCCACACTCCTTGTCTTCAGCCACTCTTTAAGTCCGTCTAGTATTTTCTCCCTGGGTCTGCCTGGTGCTCTCTTTCCCTCCAGCTTTCCCGTTGTGACTAGGTGCTCCAAATCCCCTTTCCTCATAAAATGGCCTATTAATGTTGCCTGTCTTTTCTGTCAATGCATATGATACCGAAATTTCCAAACCAAATTTGGAATAGAGAAATAAAATTATGCAGCACTGTTGCTAGATATTCATGTTTTCCTTTGATTATATTTTGATGCAGTTGTCACAAGCTTGTTATTGAATTAGGCAGACTCACAGGAGCAAACAGACAAAGTAGTATATGTCAGTTTTGTGATACAATGCCTTAGGCGATGAGTTTCACTTTACTGGAAGACACTGTACTAACTACCGTGCTGAGATAGAAGCACTCATGCAGGCGGCCTCCATGATTCAGGCTACAGACTGTGACTGCAGACAAGTTGTCTTCTTGTCTGACGCCCTCTCCGTGCTGCAGGCATGCCAGAACAACACGCTCCCCCTCCTGTCTAGAGCTCTGCACCAGGTTGCCACAACCAGAAGAGCAGTTCTGCAGTGGATTCCAGCCCACTGCAGAATCTCTGGGAATGAGCGAGCTGATAACCTTGCTAAGGAGGGGGAAACCAGAGAAGAACAACCTAACAACAGCGTCTGCTACAGTGAGAAGAAGAGCATCATCAGGGCGCTTTCCATGCCTAGACGACACAGGGATGACTACCACCTGTTGTCTAGAGAGCAGCAAGTTGTCCTGGTGAGGCTGCGCACCGGTCACAATAGGCTGAACAGCTACATGTACCGCAAACTGAAGCTGGCGCCTTCCCCAACCTGTCAATGCAGTCAAGAAGACCAAACCACGGAGCATATACTCCAAAGATGTCCCCTTCACCAGGTGGCAAGACATGTATGTATGTATGTGTGTGTGTATGTATGTATGTATGTATGCATGTATGTATGTATGTATGTATG
>CM060306.1:75505511-75518011 GCA_030674185.1 Monoplex corrugatus | reverse complement strand
CAGAGAGAGAGAGAGAAAGAGAGAGAGAGAGAGAGAGAGAGACATAGAGAGACATAGAAAGACAGAGAAGACACAGAGAGAGACAGAGAGAGAGAGAGACATAGAAAGACAGAGAGAGAGAGAGAGAGAGAGACATAGAAAGACAGAGAGAGAGAGAGAGAGAGAAAGAGAGAGAGAGAAGACATAGAGAGACATAGAAAGACAGAGAGACACAGAGAGAGACAGAGAGACAGAGGGACATAGAAAGACAGAGAGAGAGAGAGAGAGAGACATAGAAAGAAGAGAGAGAGAAAGAAGAGAGAGAAGAGAAGAGAGAGAGAGAGAGAGAGGAGAAGAGAGACAGAGAGAGAGAGCAAAACAAAAAGAATGGCTAAAAGAAGTAATGAACACGAGTAAAGAAATGATTTATAAAGAAATGTACCAAAAGCAAAAAACAAACTCATTATCGCTCGTTCAGTGCTATCATTTTAGCGGGGTGTCACACTGTACTTCAAACCACAACTTCATTAGTATCTTCCTTCACCCCCACCCACCCACTCCACATATACACAATACACTTGCCCATCCCCAGGCTCCCCCAATGGCAAAGGAACAATCTTATTATGAAATATGTATAGATAAGAAGAGGTAATTGTGTTATGAATACATTGTAATGCAAAGAAACAATCTTATTATGAATATGTTGTAGATAAGAAAAGGCAATCGTATTATGAATATATTACAATGCAAAGGGGCAATCTTATTATGAATATGTAATAAGACAAAGGGACAGTTCTTATTCATGTATGTTACAATTTCAATCTTGGATAAATCCACGCATATCGTATGACCTTTTACAGGCATGTAAACAAGTAACATATGTATATATATATATATATATATATATATTATATATCTTGATATATGTGTGTGATGTGTGTGTGTGTGTGTGTATACTATATTATTATACATATATATATATATATTATGATATGTGTGTGTGTGTATAATATATATATAATAATACATATATATATATATATATATATATATAATATATATATATATATATATATATATATATATATATATAAACTGGTGAATTACTAGTATTAGAATATCAGAAAATCCAGAAAACTGCAATGGCAAGAAGAATCTTAGCAGCCATTATTTGGAACGCTTCAACGCACCCCCCCCCCCTTCTCACAGAGAGAAGACAAGAGAGAGAGAGAGAGAGAGAGAGAGAGTAGCCAGCCAGACAGACAAGACAGACAGAAAGAGAGAGACAGATAGAGAGAGAAGAGAAGAGAAGAGAAAAACAGACAGACAGAGAGACAGAGACAGAGAGGACAGAACCAGAGAGAGACACAGAACCCAAAGACACACACACGACACACCACAACCCAGACACACACCACACTACACACATAACAGACACGATATTCCTCATCACGCAAACACATAGAAGACACGCTTAGAAGAAACAAACATAAAGATAACAGAGAAATTTGACGCATTATTTCAACCCAATCATCTGCGCATGAATCACACACACACACACACAACACACACACACACACACACACACAACAACACACACACACATAACACACAATCACAATAATTTATATCTATTCATTATATCAATAAAAAGAATATATTTGTAAGAAATACATTATATATAATAATAATTATATTATATATATAATATTATATATAAATTTCAAATCAAACAACTGCCGTACTTTATAAGAAATATGAGTTTGATGTTAAAAAAACGTTTTTACGGTGAGAAATATGAGTTTTAATGTTAAGAAAAAGCTTTGCAGTAAAAACGATATCTGAGTCTTAATAACGGACAAAGTCTATACGTCTTGAATAACAAAGTCTATACGTCTTAAATAACAAAGTCTATACGTCTTAAAACAACGGACAAAGTCTATACGCCTTGAATAACAAAGTCTATACGTCTTAATAATAGACAAAGTCTATGCGTTTTAAATAACAAGTCTATACGTCTTAATAACGGACAAAGTCTATACGTCTTAAATAACGGACAAATTAGTTTTATACTCATACGTCTTAAATAACGGACAAAGTCTATACGTCTTGAATAACAAAGTCTATACGTCTTAAATAAACAAAGTCTATACGTCTTAAATAATAGGAAAATCTATACGTCTTAAATAAGGACAAAGTCTATACGTCTTGAATAACAGACAAAATCTATACGTCTTAAATAACGGACAAAGTCTATACGTCTTATAAAATATACGAACAAAGTCTATACGTCTTAAATAATAGGACAAAGTCTATACGTCTTAAATAACGGACAAAGTCTATACGTCTTGAATAACAAAGTCTATACGTTTAAATAACAAAGTCTATACGTCTTAAATAATAGACAAAGTCTATACGTCTTAAATAACGGACAAAGTCTAAACGTCTTAAATAACAGAGAGGTGGAGATGGGGGTGAGGAGAGACAAAGACAAAACTTCCCAGCATCAAGAATCTTTATTACTTCAGGATACAGGATAGTACCATTACATCCCACTGACCTTGTCCAACAATAGTCCTCGCTACTCTTCACATAGAAACATAGACATAAAAGTGAAATGCACTTGAGAGAGAGGCAGAGAGAGAAGGGAGAGAGAGAGAGAGAGAGAGAGAGAGAGAGAGAGAGAGAGAGAGAGAGAGAGAGAGAGAGAGAAAACAGAGAAAGAAACAGGGATGGAGAGACAGAAGAGAGAGGGAGAGAGAGAGAGGGAGAGAGGGAGAGAGATGGAGACAGACAGATAGAGACAGAGAGGCAGATATATATATATAAGAGAGAGAGAGGGAGAGGAGGGAGGGAGAGAGACATATACAGAGAGAGAAGAGAGAGAAGAGAGAGAGAGAGAGAGAGAGAGAGAGAGAGAGAGAGAACAGAGACAGACACAGAGACAGAGAGAAACAGTCTCTTCAGACTTGAAAACTTTTCTGCTCTAGGATATTAGCATTAGGTTCCGTTGAACCTGTCTTACAACTAGTCCTAGCTACTACTACACACACACACACACACAACACGCACACACGCACGCACGTAGCACAGAGAGAGACAGAGAGACAGACAGACAGACAGACAGACAGACAGACAGAGGAGAGCAGGCGTAAAAAGAGAAAAGACAGTCAGATCGAGAAGGGAGAAAGAATAACAGATACTAATTCAAGCACAGAATAACAGATTTTAATTCAAACATCTTTATGCCATCAATTTACAACAATGCCATCAACATTTACCATATCAGAAATCTCTCGTTAAAGAATATAGCTGATGATATGCAAATCCAACGTTTGAGCAGATGCAGGACTACTTTTATTTTCAATGAAAGGCTTCACTAGGAAGCAGAAAAAGCAGCTCTGAAGCATGCTGAATTCATGTAACAAGTTTGGAAGACGATAACAACATTTTCACATTTAAAACTCAGATAAAATCAACAAACGCAAGCTCAGTTAAAACCAACAAACACAAAGAGGTGCAAACGAGCCAGTGAACGGCAATGTGTGTGTTGTTCAACATCGACCAGCGAGAGAGAAGGGAAAAAAGAGTGAAGAGAAAAGAGAGAGAGAGAGAGAGAGAGTGAGAGAGAGAGAGAGAGAAAAGAGACAGACAGACAGACGGAACACAGACAGAGACAGACAGACAGAGACACACACTGACAGAAAGAGTGAGAGAGAAAGACAGAGACAGAAACAGACAGACAGAGAGAGAGCGAGACAGAGAGACAGATAGACAGAGCAACTGTTATGCGACAGAGAGAGAGAGACAGACAGACAGACAGAGACAGAGAGAAAGGGAGAAAGAAACAGACAGAGAGACGGGGAGACAGAAACAGAGAAAATATGACGTTTATTCAAAAAAAAAAAAAAAAAAAAAAAAAGAAAGAAAAAAAAAGGCCATAGCCTCACTTGGAGAAGGTAAATTTACAATAACATTATATGTTGGTAAACAACACCCACATTCATCCATAGACATGTATATGTATGCCTATATGTATGTCATGGAGTAATCTTTCAAAAATCAAGAGAGAGAGGCTTCATCTTTCAAAAATCAAACGAGAAAGAGATAGAGAAGGAAAATCGCCATCAGAGACAAAGAGAAAGAGCATTATGCATGTATTTTAACACAAAAAAAAAAAAATGAACCGCCACAGGCACACAAAGACAAAGATTGTAGCATATTTTCAACGCAAAGACAAAGATCGTAGCAAATTTTCAAAATATATTCAAAGAAGATGGGTCATCACCGGTATAATATTATTCATTCAGTTCAGCTGCAATGTCGTGGACAACATTTTCAACGATACAAAAGAAATGACTGCTGGAGCAGACTTTCAGTCCCTTTGTTCTGTAACATATCAATGTTCATCATCGTTATAAACCATCATCAGTTTGTCAAATCAACATCAATACTCTATTGATCATCTATAAAGGAAACGCACATTCGCATAAAGCTACCGCAGATAAATGGAAAAACGTAGACGTAACGTTTTTTTTATAACATTGTGTCGGTCACTTTGAAACTTCAGCAAGTTTATTATAATAAACAGAAAGCATGCTGCACATAAGCTTTTCCTTCATAGCCCAACGAGGCACTGACTCTCACTGACGTTCCAGATATAATGATTATGCGGTTGATATACGCAAAACGGCTATGAAACATTACTACCTATATTTTCCTTTCCTCTGCTGTCTTCTATAGGAAATGGGACACATTACAACAACCGAAGTTTTTGTATAATTATGAGCAAGCATAGGATATATATATACATATACATATATATCTATATCTATCTATCTATCTATCTATCTATCTATCTATATTACTTATTTTATATATATATATATATATATATAATATATATATATATGTGTGTGTGTGTGTGTGTGTTGTTATTGTGTGTGTGTGTGTACATATATGCATATATCATGTGTATATTTATAGATAGATACATAGATACATAGATAGATACATAGATAGATAGATACATAGATACATAGATAGATATAGATGTATATGCATGTATACATATTTCAACAATTTCATTTTTGTTTTACCATTACAATCACACACGCGCGCGCACGCACGCACACACAATTCAAAAAGCATGATATACTTTTTCGTTTTGCTAATGCAAGCACAGCACATACACATGCATGCACACGCACTTCCATTACTTTGTCTTTCTCCCTTTCCTTGTTTCTTACACTCACACTTACGCACACTCCAAGAGCCTTATATACACAAGAGAAGAAGAAAAATTTGAGCCTATAACATGGAATGATCGTAAGCCACAGATGAGACATTTTTTTTATAAATATGTCCATATATGTGTAGAAAATGAAGGCGGATGAAAGAAAGGAATGAGCCACAATCAACATACCAACAACCAAAACGATATATCAATCAAAAGCAAACATAAAAATATAAACAATCGAATAAATAAATTCGGGGACACAAGACAGTCAAGTCACAGTCAAAATATCATTTTGTTTGAAAGAAAACTTTTGCCCTTTTGGAAGGCTGTAACACGAACTGACCACTCAAGCATAGAAAGCAGTCTCGTTGTTACGTTGTGCCTGTCTGCACCAAAATTTGGTACACGGTCTTCTTCGGGCTAGTTGGTATAGCTGTGGACTCAAGATCTGATATCTTGAGTTCAGTTCCAGTCGGCAACATCAAAAACTGCTGGCCTGTTCGCTGACCATCTTAATGTTTCCATCATTGTGGTGGTGTCAGCTTAGTGTTTCCCCCTTCCCCATTTCAAGATCTTTGCCAGAGTATAAGGTTTTGCGCAGGCTTAGAAAGTCTGTCAGATAATTGCTAGCAGACTTGGGTGGAGCGCATATGGAGTTGTCCGAGCGCAGTGAATCCTTCTGGAACAAAAACTCCAAAGTCCAATAAGTAGTTGAGAAATTGTTGGTAATCTTCATTTGCCTGCGTAACCCTCATAATGGTCTACAGATACTCAGACGTTTCAGTCGCAGCTCGTTGTGAAGAATGGAACCACTCAGTCGAGTCTTATGCATTGTACGGATACGTCACTGTGAGTGTTGCTCACATTACCTGACCAACACCGTAAGTGTCTGTATCTTTCAGACCTGGATAAAGCCAGGATACATTATGACAGTGAGCGTAGAGTACAGCCCTGCAGCACAGTCTGAAACCGAAACGGAACTCCGTAGCATCATCACTATCATCTCTATTCTCCTCTTCATCATCATCATTATCACGTGTCATCTGTGCCTTTCAGAGAACAACATGAAAAGGCTTTTCCCTTGAGTCCTATCTTGGCGATTTGTGCCTGCAGCCAGCCAAGTTGTCACCTGTCGTATCATTTTCACATCATTGAAAAAAAAAAAAGCTGTCTAAAGATCCAGGTGCTCTTCATAGCTGCATGCTCTCACTGTGACCTGAGTTTTGGTGGCTTTGGAGGAGTGCTGGAGAGCGGAAATGGGCGGCATGAAGGTAATGAGACAGGGATGGTACACACAATGTGGCAGCAAAAAGAGGGAAGAAAGTCAAACATGCAAACAAGGAGCAGCCTTCCTCTGATGCGACATACTTTCCCCCAGAAAACTTTTTAAGTTCCATTCGCTGTGACCCAAAACGATAAGTCATGGCTGATCAAACTTAGGCGGCCTCAAGTTCTTTTAAAGGGTCAGGGTCGACCATAGCGTACGACTCGTATTCATATCAAAATCTGAAAACGTACTGCTGACACAGCTTTCATGGTCAGCTGGGTTATTAGCAACGAGCAAAAACGTCAAAATGAGTCGGAATTTATGTGAGTCGTACTTACAGCGATTGATAAGAGGATAGAGATGTATCCATATACAATCAACAAGTCTTCACAGACATTATTTTGTTTACTAACATACAGACACAAAAGACAGAGACGCACAAAGTATCTAAATTGTGGTCAGTTAGGTTACAGAGAAAAAAAACACACCACCACCACCACCACCAACCAACAACAACAACAAATCGACAAAGCCATTTTAACAAACTCCCCTTTCATACGAAAATCAGTACAGAAAATCCCGAATGTGTATTTCTCAAAGTCACTGTGACCTAAAAGAAGCGCAAAGGAAATAAATGTAGGCGGTGAAACGAGGGTAACGGTAGATTGTCACTACAATGAAATCCGAACAGAAATACCATCAGAAGTTCCTGGGCATGGGGAATTTGATGCTCACATACCTTCCTGCAAAATAGTGCTGATGTTTGGCACTTTTCTGGTCTCTGAAATCTTGACCTTGGCATCATGACTTCCAAACTAGCTTATTGACAGTTCCTCCACTGTCTACATCTTTGACTCAAACTTCGTGAGGATCTATCCAGAGACAGCTGAGAAAATCTAGCGAAAATATTTTTTTGTCTACAGGAGAAAAGAAAGGAGACTAAACTAAAGGCAATGAAATGTAAGTCACTATACCTATTCCGTCCTTCTGACCTTCAAGGTACAAACAATCCTTTGGTGAAGGTGAGATTTTAGATGGTTTATTCATTTAGGTCAGAGCCCGTCATGGAGAGAGGGAGAGAGAAAGAGACAGAGAAGAAGGGGAGAGAGAGAGAGAGAAGAGAGAGAGAGAGAGAGAGAGAAGAAGACAGAGAGACAGAGAGAGAGAGAAGAGAGAAGAGAGAGAAGGAAAGACAGACAGACAGACACGTAGGCAGGCAAGCAGGCAGGCAAGCAGGCAAGCAGACAGACATAGACAGACAAAAGAAAATCGTCTACAGTATATGCGCATCTTCTAAAGTCAGAAAAGCAGCCCGACGATACAAGGCATTGCCAAAGAACTCTCACAATTAAAACAAACAAGACATTAGCTCACATCACTCAGTATAGCTGATATGGCAAGATATGTGAACAAACTGAAAGCTCCGTCAGAGAGCTCTGAAATGACCATTCTAGATCCCAACTCCATGACAATGAACTGTCGGCGCTGACCTTGAACAGACCAAAAACCAGAAGTTTAACCGCGGTTATGAAAATCATCATATAATTGTTTGTTACGAAATACACATTTCATATTCACAACAACAAATCAAATAAAGCGTAATCTAAAACGATCACGAACAGATACCAAAAAGTAATATTACGATACATTCAGTGGTACACATCACCCGGAGCATTTTAGTACTCAAAAGCTAGCACATTTCCACATACTTTGAGACAGTGCGTCAAACACGTATTATACAATATCTAATAGATATAAGCGATCATGTTTAGGTCCATTATCATAGAACACTGTTTTCTACATCCATTGTAAGATCAATTATGCCAGAAAAGCGTCCACCACCTCGGCACTTGATCACACATACACGGCACTGGTGGTCTGAGGAGTCCACAAGGAACAAGGGAGGAGAATATCGAAGACTGGACAATCGGACACAGTTAACAAGAGATATTGCAATTTCTACCGTTGAGTATGTTGAAGAAGCCTTCAGCACTTGAGCTTGTGTTTTTAACAAGTAGAGTTCTGCAGAATATGTTACAACGTTACAGTATCTTAGCTCAACAAGTCTATACGCTTTTTGTTATTTATCCGAGTGTGCACGTCGATTATTGTTTATGCCGCTGTTCCCAGATGTGGGCAAACAAATATACACACATACGTGCATGGACACACACACATGCACACACATTCACACCAGCACACAAGCACGTATACACACGCACATGTGCACGTACACACACACACACGGACACCACAGATAGAAACACACACACACACACAGAGTCTCTTCTCCGTTCTTCAGTTCGACGTTAGTGATTTTTCAGATACTGGTCTTTGTTTTTCTATACCACCATGTCACAGAGAAACATACCCAAAACTCTCCATCCAACAACCGAGACATCAATGGATTTTCTGCTGTCCAAAACACAACGCCGGATGAATAAAATAAATAATCGGGACACCACTGTCGCTTGTCCTAAACCAACAAAACGTAAATAATATCCATGTCTTTCTCTCCCTTCTCAACAGGTCAGATCGAAGATCTCCCGCAGCAAAGGCTTGGTCTTGGAAAAGTCCCGCGTGCAGTCAAAGACCCTGGACTTCAGGTTCTCACAGAACTCCTCCACGATCTGCACGAGGTCTGGAATCAACAAGAGAAGCTTGGGCAGTAGAAGCCGATCCTTGGGGTGGTTGTGCTTGAGATCCAGCCGCAACGCCTCGATCAGATCAGCCTGGAGGTCTTCCACTGGCTTGGGCTCTTCAGTCCTGGCCGATCTGGAATCATAAGCAAGAACGATCTTTGGTCAGCATACACTGAATAACGAAGCTGACAGATGCTTCGGGAGATTTGCAGACTGCAATCACCCACAACGAGAAAAATTATATTCTTGTGTGTATGTGTGTATGTGATAAAGACGCGTTTGTGTACATACAGAAAAATATACTATAATTACACACATGCACGCAGAGAGAGAGAGAGACGGAGAAAAACGAGGAGAGAGAAAGGAGAGAGAGAGAGAGAGAGAGAAGAGAGGAGAGAGAGAGAGAGAAGAGAGAGAGAGGGGGCGTAGAGGGAGAAGGAGAGAGAGAAACAGAAGACAGAAAACAGATAGACAAGGGAAGAGACAGAGGACAGAGAGAAAGAAAGACAGACAGACAGACAAACAGATAGACAAGGAAGAGACAGAGGACAGAGAGAAAGAAAGAAAGAAACAGACAGACAGACAGACAAACAGAGGGAAAAAACAGGAAGAAGGACAGAAAGAAAAAAATCAGAGTGAAATCCTGTGTCAAAACAAAACACACACACAAGCAAACAAAAACAAAAACAAAAACAAAGACAGAGGGGGGGGGTGGGGTGGTTAGGATGAGCCTACAGAAGTAATAACAGCGTAAATTTTGACTTAAAGCCGTTTCTCTTAAGGATAAGAATTACGTTCCATATACCGCAGCGAAAGAGACAAGCTTTTTATTTTCAACACTGGCTTGGCCATCCTGTTATCCGCCACGAGATTGCATTCAGCACGCCCCCAGCAAAACCAACAAAAAATGACAAGGACAACAATCAAGGGTAGCCTTTCAAGGCATGTGTTCACTCGCCCACTCTCAAGGAAATCGAATCGACGCTCTCCACCACCACCACCACCACCACCACTCACTCGTGGTACTTGTCAACCTTGAGGGCAGAACGAACACCGAGTCATTATTACATAAACGCACGAAGGCGACAGAAACTGAAAATCGGAAGAAGACATCCCTCCCCTACATGACAAGTCTATCACTCCTACTCTTCTATCTCACTGTGTCTGTGTGTCTGTGTGTGTATCTATTTATGTGTTGTTGTGTGTGTGTGTGTGGTGGTGTGTGTGTGGTGTGTGTGTGTGTATGTGTGTATGTGTGTGTGCGTGTGTGTGTGTGTATGTATGTGTGAGTGTGTGTCTGTGTGTGTCTGTGGTTTGTGTGAGTGAAGGGTGGGGGTGGGGGATTGGTTCGTATGACCTTGACCACGGAGTTTTACCCTCTCACTGAAACTTTTGCAAACTCCTCAAAAAACTGACGCCTTTGACGAACTTTGGTAAAGACCCTCTCATAGGAGATGAGAAAATCTTGTTCACCTCTCTCTCTCTCTCTCGTTTTCTCTCCCCCCTCTCTCTCTCTCTGAGCTCACTAACAGCAACACACACGACACGCAACCCACGACACATCACAAACACAGGCACAACACAGCAACATGTACACGTACACACACAGACAAGACAAATTACACACGACACAATCAGTTCCAACACTCTCGTCTCTCTATCGATTAGAAACCCCCCATTTATCAAAGAAAAGGGTACGGGTGGAGAGAGGGTCGGGGGGGGGGGGGGGGGGGTCACGGAACATACGATAAATGGGTGACGATACGAGGAAATGTATGGTAGCAGAAGACAGCAGGACAAGGACAAATTTGGAATCCGAAGTGTGTGTCAAGAGGGGTTCATCGTACTCGGACAATCCATACGAGCTCACCCAAATCTTCCAGCAACTACTGGCAGATTCTCTGACGTGCGCTAAACCTACGCGCCGGGAAGCTCTTGAAATGCAGTGGGGAAGAGGAGGACTATCAACACTAAGCTGACCCACAAAAATATGGAAACATTAAGATGGGCAGCGAAAACATAAGTTTTTGATGTTGCGGGCTGGAACTGAACTCGAGATATCAAATCCTAAATCCACGGCTCTGTCAAAAGAAGAAACCAGGTCGCACGATGGGGGAAAAAAAAAAGGGGGGGGGGAGGGAGGACGCCTGAGGGCTGAAACCACATCCCCTGCGTTCTGAGCATGGCGTTTTACCAACTGATTAGATACTGTACCAGAAGACAGCAGGAGTGACAAGGACTGAACTTCTTGAAGGCAGCAAGACTGACTAGGACTAAATATCCTGAAGGCAGCAAGATTGACTTGGACTAAATATCCTGAAGGCAGCGGGGGTGACATGGACTAAATATCCTGAAGGCAGCAAGACTGACTTGGACAAAATATCCTGAAGGCAGGAAGACTGACTTGGACTAAATATCCTGAAGGCAGCAGAAGTGACAAGGACTAAACATCATACCAGAAGTAAGCAAGACTGACTTAGGACAAAATATCATACCAGAAGTAAGCAAAACTGACTTAGGACTAAATGTCATACCAGAAGTAAGCAAGACTGACTTAGCACAAAATATCATAGCAGAAGTAAGCAAAACTGACTTAGGACTAAACATCATACCAGAAGTAAGCAAGACTGACTTAGGACTAAATGTCATACCAGAAGTAAGCAAGACTGACTTAGCACTAAATGTCACATCAGAAGTAGCAAGACTGACTTAGCACTAAATACCATGCCAGAAGTAAGCAAACTGACTTAGGACTAAAATCATACCAGAAGTAAGCAAGACTGACTTAGCACTAAAATCATACCAAAAGTAAGCAAGAAGACAAGGACCAAATATCACACCAGAAGTAAGCAAGAAAGACAAGGACTAAATATCATACCAGAAGTAAGCAAGAAAGACAAGGACCAAATATCACACCAGAAGTAAGCAAGAAAGACAAGGACTAAATATCATACCAGAAGTAAGCAAGACTGACTTAGAACTAAATATCATACCAGAAGTAAGCAAGAAAGACAAGGACTAAATATCATACCAGAAGTAAGCAAGAAAGACAAGGACCAAATATCACACCAGAAGTAAGCAAGAAAGACAAGGACTAAATATCACACCAGAAGTAAGCAAGAAAGACAAGGACTAAATATCATACCAGAAGTAAGCAAGACTGACTTAGAACTAAATATCATACCAGAAGTAAGCAAGAAAGACAAGGACTAAATATCACACCAGAAGTAAGCAAGAAAGACAAGGACCAAATATCACACCAGAAGTAAGCAAGAAAGACAAGGACTAAATATCACACCAGAAGTAAGCAAGAAAGACAAGGACTAAATATCATACCAGAAGTAAGCAAGAAAGACAAGGACTAAATAATACA
>CM060306.1:75493011-75503011 GCA_030674185.1 Monoplex corrugatus | reverse complement strand
AACAGAAAAAAAACAGGGAGACAGAGGAAGACGGAGAGACAGAGAAAAAGAGAGAAAGGAAGAAAGAGAGACAGAAAGACGGAAGAGAGAGAGAGAGAGGGTGAGAGAGAGGAAGAGAGAGAGAGAGAGAGACAAACAAAGACAGAGACAGAGAGTGGAGTGGTGATATAATTATAGCCTAAATGCGTGATGATGCGACATTAAACGCACGATCTATCAGACAGTAAACTCATGAACACAGTGATGCACGCAAGTTAAGAACAAGGAAACACTCAAATAAGTAACTTTTCTTTACTGTGCATATTTATACTGTTAAGTTTTGAACCGGAAATCACTTAAATAAACGTTTGTTTACCGTGCATATTTATACTGTTAAGTTTTGAACCGGAAATCACACAAGTTACTAGTTTCTTTATTGTGATCATCTATATGGTTAAGTTAAGAATTATGAACGATTCAAATAAGCGACTTCTCTTTATTTTCTCATTACTGTTTCTTTTTACTTTTTTCCTCAACCACTCGTATTTAATCAACACCATAACGAAAACCAACGCCAAATTCTAACTGGATTGGTTTGAATGGCGCCATTTTTTTTCTTCTTTCGACTTATATACGCGTTCTGTTTCCATTTCTTTCTTTTTTGTTTGTTTGTTTGTTTGCTCGTGTTATCTACGAAATCAGTTTTCTTTTAGAGAATTATGCCAGAGACAATTCTTTTGTTGCCGTGGAATCTTTAACGTGTGTCAAATGCATGCTGCACGCAGGACCTCAGTTTATCGTCTTATGCCAAAGGCTTGCATGACAGACCACCGCTCACAGTCTAGCCAAGGGAGGGTGGTAGAGTGGAGAAAAATCCAGGAATTATACCTTGGTTGCTCACGTCCTATGCAGGTGCTTTGTCCACAAGGCTGGCCCACACAGAGAACGGAATCTAATCATTAATGAATTGTTACCATACACTAAGTAGGACCTCAAGATCTTGCCAACGCGTAGGACTTATTGTGTGCAGGCTTTTACGGCATATGCCATGATCATTTTAGATCTCCATCACACGTCCACCAGTGGCGTCAGTGCATATGGAACTTATTCTCAACGCAGAGACGTTATCCTGAGAAACCAGAAATGAATCTGAAACTAAAACTGACACCCCCCCCCCCCCCACCCCTAAAAAAAACAACAACAAAAAACAAAACAAAACACACACACACACAAACAAAAACAAAAACAGACAAAAACTCACCGCCAAATGGACGACCATAAATCCGTTGCGTTTCATGAGTTCGATCTGGTCTGGCATGGGGAGGGAGGCGAACCCTGGCAGACGCTTGGCGAACTTGACGCTGGCTTCTAGCACAGGCAGAAGGATCTCCTGGAACCTCCAGAAGACGTCCCGATCGTGGAAGTCCTCTGAGGACAGGGTGTGCAGCACTTCCACTGCGATGTCGGTCATCTGGAAGTCAACGTGTGGGGTTTGAATGAGTGCCGTTTGACACTGACGAACAGAACTAAGAACACATGTATTTGCCATCGAAACCCATGATACACATATGTAGGGCAACAAGTCACACAATGTTTTGTAGCAAACGTACCCAGCAGTCAACGATTTGAAGAACTGAACTCAGAACTCAGAACACATGTACTTGCCATAAAACCCCATCTCAGAACTCAGAACACATGTACTTGCCATAAAACCCCATCTCAGAACTCAGAACACATGTACCTGCCATAAAAACCCATGTTAAGGGTACAAGTCACAGACTGTAGTCAGCTTATAGTCAATGATTTCAACAGTTATTGATTTCATATCTCCTGCTTTCGTCTGTAGTGTTTGACTTTGTTGCTTCTTTCTTACAGTCTTTCTTTGCTTGGTCGAATTTTTTTATGTCTTTATTGGTTTTATTCGTTTAACGATTTGTCTTATTTTTTTTATCAACAGATAACTTTTTTGTCATCATCATTTTTTTTTTTATTATCACTTCTTTTTAGTGTCATTATCATTATAATTGTTTCGTTACAGTCATGTACATATACACACACATGCACACACACAAACGTACACTCACGCACACAACAAAAACAAAAACAAAACAAAACAAAATAAAATACTCACAGCAGCATCGAAAGGAGACGCCGACGAAGACGACGAAGAAGAAGGCGGCGACGAGGAAGACGACATGGTGCGAGGGAGGTAACTCATACGACGACCCACGCCACCCACACCCGCACCACCACCACCGGCACTGGCACCACCAGCACCAGCACCACAACAGCCAGCCCCACCAACGCCAGAGAAACTGGACACGACGGGAGGCGAGGACATGCAGGGCGACTGAAAGAAGACGGTGTTGTGGAACACGTCTCTGAAGGCGGCCTTGATGAGGTCAGTGAGGGAGCGGAGCTCCACGATTCTCTTCGTGCTGGTGCCCAGCAGTTCCTCCTTGTCCGCCATCAGCTTCTCACGCTCCGTCTTGGGCATCCTTCCAAAGCGCACCGCTGTGGAGAAGACGGCATTTTTTTTTTGATGGTCTGGTTTCGTTGGGTAAGATTCAAAGCATGCATGCACCACTCGATTTTGGACAATGTCTTAATTGTCTGGTTTTGTTGAATAAGATTCAAAGCATGCAAAACTGTCAATTCTTTCTCTCTGTGAGAATACACGTGGTGTAGTTTCATCTAGTAAGTTTTAAAGCATATAACGCTCGACTCTTGGACATAAACGTTTTCATTGTTTCTCCGCTTCAAGCCTTACAGCTTGCTGCTGACCGTTAACTCTTTCTCCTCCTACCCTCATTATTTTGGTCTTTGACTAATCTTTTATTTGTTACAATTCGTGTTTCTGTCATAACTGAGAATGGGACAGACGGTAAAAGAATGAGAGACTTTTTTCTTTATAGAATAAACACAGTTTGTTTAATGTTGTTGTTTTTGGTGCTGGTGTTGTGGCAGTGGTGGGTGGTAGTATTTGTGTGTGTGTGCGAGTTCGTATGTGTATGCGTGCTTGTGTGCGTGTGTGTATATATGTATGTATGTATGTGTGTGTGTGTGCGTGTGCGTGCGTATGTGTGTCCGTGTACAGTGCGTGCGTGCGTGCTTATGTGAGTGCGTGCGTGCGTGTATGTGCATGTGCTCACGCTTGTGGTCGTGTACTTGTATGCGCTCGCGCAAATGTGTGTAAGAAAGTCCCGCGCGTGCTCTCGTGTGTGTACGTGCATGTGCGTGGCGTGCCAGTATATTTGTGCTCGCATGCGTACGTGCGTAAAGAGAGCGTGGCAATGTCTTACTGGAATCCTATTTCCACCAGATTTAGAAGCAACCCAACGCCAAGCGCTAAACCTGGCTCCGAAGTAAAATCAGGGGCGATAAACTCGAACTAAACTGAACACCTCCATGCCTTTTCTTTTTTCTTTTCTTTTTCTTTTTCTAGGTTTGGTGTGCTCCAGAACACACTAATATAGTCCAAGTTTTCTTTTTCTTTTTTTTTTTCACACGACACACAACAATTACGCTAATGATAGTATTCTTACTGTTGTTTAAAGCCCAGCGGACTGCGTAGATCCATATCAGCTATAACTGTTTTAACACACACACAGTACTTCAACAGGGAAAAAAAACCCACACAAAATTAAGTACTCAGATTTATGCATTCGCGCATGTAATCTAAGGAGATGCCCCTGGCGTTGACTACCCCGTCCAATTCATCAGATGGGGGATTTACATAACATTCCTCAATACGTATTTAACATAGCTAAGGACATTAAAACATATATAAAAAAAGGGGCATAAGTACCTAAAATTGCTTCTATATATCTCATTTCCTTAGAGCCAAAAATGTACCCAATGTATCCAGTTATCAATCCTAAGAGGAAGTATGTAGGACTTTATTGAACACAAACAGGTGAATGGACCAGCAAGGCAGAAAATGACAAGAAGACATGACAGAGAGCAAAGGAGCAAGGCAGAAACAAAGAGAGTGACAGAAAAGAGGAAATTTCTAGCACAGAATTTCCAGAAGGTGGGGATACTATTATTTTACTGAAAGGGCCCCTGGCATCCCTAGAGGGGATATAATAGTATAGTGGAACACGTGTACCAGTTTACATAATGACAAAAATATGTAATCAACGAATGTTTCTACATGTACACTGCTGAAGAAAAAATTGTCCCAGAACGCTGCTTCACCATCCCCTAACCCTAAATAGGATCAGGTACCTGTTTACAGCTGGCGGGTCGAAGGCTTTGTGCACTTTATCCCTGAACGTGACCAAAAGTCAGAACGTCAAAATTTGAAAGGCAGGAGTAGCTATATCCGGCCGATTACGAGTTCTGAAAGGTCAGCTGGCGACACAAGTTTTAAAATGGGAGCTTGCCTCATATCGACCACAGGTGTGTGTGTGTATGTGTGTGTGTGTGTGTATGTGTGTGTGTATGTGTGTGTGTGTGTGTGTGTGCGTGATGTGTGTGTGTGTGTGTGTGTGTGTGTGTGTGTGCCCGCGCATGCATGTCTGTGTGTGTGTGTGTGTGTGTGTGTGTGTGTGTGTGTGTGTGTGTGTGTGTGTGTGTGTGTGTGTGTGTGTGTGTGTGTGTGTGTGTGTGTGTGTGTGTGTGTGTGCCCGCGCATGCATGTCTGTGTGTGTGTGTCTCTTGTTTTTTCCCTATCCTTTTTTTTTTATCCTTTCCTAGCGAAAGAAAATCAAAAAGCGAAGCCAGTGATGAGATGTTTACGCTGTAGTTATACAACTATTCTTGATATTTGCAGTGTAGACAGCGCTCGAAAAAAGAAGAAGAAGAAGAAGAAGAAGAAGAAGAAGAAGAAGAAGAAGAAGAAGAAGAAGAGACGAAGAAGAAGACGAAGAAGAAGGAGAAGAAGAAAAAAAGAAGAAGAAGAAGAAGAAGAAGAAAAAGAAGAGGAGGAGGAGAAAGAAGAAGAAGAAGAAGAAGAAGAAGAAGAAGAAGAAGAAGAAGAAGAAGAAGAAGAAGAAGAAGAAGAAGAAGAAGAGAAAGAAGAAGAAAGAAGAAGAAGAAAAGAAGAAGAAGAAGAGAGAAGAAGAAGAAGAAGAAGGCGAAAAAGAAGAAGAGAGAGGAGGAGAAAGAAAGAAGAAGAAGAAAGAAGAAGAAGAAGAAGAAGAAGAAGAAGAAGAAGAAGAAGAAGAACAACAACACAACAAGAAGGAAAAGAAGACGACGACGAAGAAGAAGAGCAGAAGAAGAAGAAGAAGAAGAAAAGGAAGAAGGAGAAGAAGAAGAAGAAGAAGAACAAGAACAAGAGGAGGAGGAGGAGGAGGAGGAAAAATGAGTACGCTAGTATACCTACCATCCTGAGACATTCCAGCATTGAGGCAACGTTGATAGCGGCAATGTTGACACTTGTTTCGCGTGCCTGCATCGATTTTACATTGTTTCCCCATCAGACAAGGCTTGTACACAAGCTGCTTCTTCAGCGTGCGGCGGAAAAAACCCCTGAAATATAATAACATAATCATACAATGACAAGAAATGACTTGAAAACAAATGACTGGATAAATACATGTACAGACATGAATGATTTACTAAAATTGTACAGAAGCTGCTTCTTCAGTGAACAGAAGAAAAATCAATGTAATACAATAAGATATTCCTAAAACGTAATGCAATAAAAACAAACGAATAGACAAATGCATTAAAAATGCATTAATAAATGATTATCTAATGATTAACTAAAATTTACCGAAGCTGCTTCTTCAGTGTGCCGCAAAAAGAGCCCGATATCAATATAAAATAATAAAAAAAAATAGATCGATGCATGATTATGCAGAGGAATAAAAAAAACAAAAACTGACAAAAAAGTCTTTTAACCATTCAAGGAATAGTGGAAAGGAGCTCTTATCGTAACAAAAAATCAAAGGATGAAACAGATACTCATGTTTTTCGCTGTTCCCCCTCTCAACAACCACTTTTAACAAAAATAGCAAGACAAACTGACAACACACACACATACACACACACGCACGCACACACACACAAACACACGCATGCACGCACACACATAACAATCAATCAGTCAATCACATTAACTGTTTTCCGTTGCAACCCCATCTCTCAGCTATTTTTTTTTACAATAAAAGTAAGACAGATCAACAAACTGGAACACACACACACACACACACACACACACACACACACACACACACACACACACACACACACACACACACACACACACACACACACACACACACACACACCACAAACAAAGACAAACAAGTTTGATAACAAATCGCTCAGGAAGTGATGGAAAAAGTGAGGGAGTCAATGAGTTAAGTTTTTATTTTACTAGCACGGCTGACAATGCAGAATGCTGATAGACAAGGTGCAGGAGTCAAAGGATTAATTCAGTCAGACAAGAGACAGTACCTTGCAGCCTTCGCAAGAGTGTACACCATAGTGGAACCCAGAGGCTCTGTCCCCACAGATCCTGCACAACACGTCTAGCTCCGCTGTGTACTGAGGCTTTACGTTCTGAAAACATGTAAAAAACTGGTAATCGTTTAGGGTTTCAGAACACACACACACACACACACACAACACACACACACACACACACACACACACACTCACACGCACACCACACAACACACACACACACACACCGCGCACGCGCGCGCGCACACGCCACCATTACCAATGGCAGATCGATTAATTCCGTGATGCTTTATTCATTTTGAAATACTCCCGACATAACTGATTACATATATCACTCTTTTTGGTCAGTGACTGTATTGTCTATGTTAAACATGCAATTTTGGAGCACAAACCTTTCATGCAACACCAGTTACCACACACACCACACACACCACACACACACACACACACACACACACACACACACACACACACACACACACACACACACACACAATACACTACACACACAATTATATATTATTATGTACGTATGTATATATATATCCATATCTTCAAAACGCTTCAATAATTAGACGACTGAGCAACTAACCTTTCCGCTGTCGGAAAAAGCATTGGGGCTTCTGGACCCACAATAGTCGTAGGAGGAAGGCGAAGATCCTGGAGTGGAGTAGCGCCTCATGGTATGCCCCCGTCCATGGGGGTAGGGCTGGCATTCGGCTGTTCCAGACCCCATATCCCTCCCTATGTCCATGCCTGCGAAGACCTCCAGGCACATGGTGGAATCAGGGTCTACCGGGTAGGCATAGTACCCTGATGGGTGCTCTGGGAAGAATTCACCTGAAATCAAGTCAGACCGAAATGAAGCAAGTCGTATTCATTTCGCAGTGGGAAAGAAGGAAAGAAAGAATGCAAAAAAAGGTCTCTTGAAATAGGAGGAAAAATAGTTATAAATACCAGTCGCCTTGGTGTAGCGGTTATCAAAACGGGTCACCGCCTGGGAGATTTTGGGTTCGAATCCCCCTCACTCTTTTCGAAAGTCATGTGGGATTTTTCGGCCCCAACCAGTTTCTACCCAGATTTGAACGTGCTTTGGGCTCACTGGGAAGACTGGAACCACGCACTCGAGTCTCACCCACTTCACGGAGGGCGTCACTGAGGATGTTGCTCAAATTTTTTTACCTACACCGCAGGTGTCCTTTGTCATCATGTGTCAACCAGATGCAGAGTACAGCCTTGTCATACAGTCTCAGTCCTAGATGGAACTTCAGAGGATCGTGATTATAATCCTCATCGTCACCATCATCAAAGCGTTGTAAAAGCTGCCCAAGTATCTGTGGCCATCAAGATAGCGTAGAAAATGGGATAGTAAAAAAAAAAAAAGTCATAAATAGTAATCAGTAGCACAGAGAAAATTGGATAATAAAAAAGTCATAATACTAATCAGTAGCACCCCTCCTCCTCCTACCCCCCCCCCCCCACTTTAAAAACTACCTGTGCCACAAGCTGTAACAACGAGCCATTCAATCTGCAGCGCCTGCAAAAGAAAATGTGCCATGGCTCCAGGATCGGTCTTCTTTCCCACATGGGGACCCATATCAAGCGATACAGGACAAGTAAGCCTACTCATCCATAAGATCAACTGGAAAGTCTACCATCATCTGCACTTGCAGGGTAAACCTCGGTTAAAAGCTGAAATAAATAATCAAACTTTTTTTTTTTACAGCAGCGGTGAAATCGGACATAATCAAAATTATATTTCTACGGATATTACGTGAAGGGACGGGAGAAAAGAAAAGAGAGTGCTGAGAAATGAGTCAGTAAAGGGAAAGGGGAGAGAAAAACAGCGGAGCAGAGTAGTTATGTGCCTTGAATGGTTCTTTAACTGTTAATATATCTATATGTATGTGTGTGTGTGCACACATATATATATTTATATTTATATATATATATATCTGTATGTACATATGTATATATGTGTATATATCATTGAATAAACCGACTTTTGTACAGCCTATTATTTAACGACAAAACCTGTTTCCAACAGTTCAAAATATTTTCCCATTAATTACATCAGCATAACTCGAAAAGACGGTTTGGAAAAAAAAAGCGATCGATTCCCAACTGCATCGAGTGTGTGTGTGTGTATATATATATATATATATATATATATATATACTTAAAAAAAAAAGCAACCAGTATGTATAAGCCAAAATATCGGGTCACAAGGCTGAGCATGCGAAGGGTGGAGAGGGTGGAGAGGGTGGAGAGGGTAGGTTGGCTGTGCATACGTTTTCTATACACAAGTTATTGCGTCTGTGCAGAATGTAACTAGAGCGGAACCGTGGCCTATAATCAAACCAACATGGATCTCCCTGAGGTTTAAAAAAAAATTTAAAAAAATAAAAATAAAAAAAATAAAAAGAAGGTCGACAACTGTGACACACCGTAAGTAGGCCAAGTACGTTGAGGTAAGCCTGAACTCCAATACACGCACGTACACACGCAGCCTGCATACACATGCAAATACAAATACGGCCTCCACCACCCACTTCTCTCTCTCCCTGTGTGTGTGTGTTTTGTGTGTGTGTGTGTGTGTTGTTGTTGTTGTTGTGCGAGTTCTGTGCCGTTACTGCGTAAGTGTAGCCTGGCAATTTCAATAGATATTTATAGATAGATAGATAGACAGACAGATAGACAGACAGACAAACAGATAATTTAGATAGACAGATAGATAGACAGACAGATAGACAGACAAACAGATAATTAGATAGATAGTCAGAAATAGACAGACAGACAGACAGATAAATAGATAGATAGATAGACAGAAAGACAGAGAGATAACCGCAAATAAAATACACATATATAATACGACACTACATACATAAATATGTATATTTATATCCGAATGATATAATATATGCACACAAAAACTTGCAAGCGTCACTAAAAAAAAAAAAATTTCTAAACTGCACGCGTCACAAGGTCATCAGAGGGTCATATTTGGCACGCTTGACCTGGTTTGAAAAAAAAAAAAAGAACGCCGTGAAATAATCCTCTCTCTCTCTCTCTCTCTCTCTCTCTCTCTCTCTCTCTCTCTCGCTGGAGGCCGTGCACAGATTCTAAAGCCCCACAAGATGGAGAAGGGGTGGGTGGGATTCGAACTCGTGCAATCTCATACAGACAGGTGGAAGGCAAGCTGGTTTATCTCTGTACCCACCTGGCCTCGATAACACACCTCGAATATTAACCCCAAACCAGTTCTTGGACCGATTTTTTCCCACACACCTTTTTAAAAAAATCTTTTTCTTTTCTTTACAATGCACAGTGTCATTTATAATATACCACAGAAGATATTCCATACCCAAGGGAGGAATCAAGATAAGAAAAAAGAACGAAGAAGAAATATAAAAAGAAACAGATGAAGGTGCAAAATAGTGAGCAACTGGTCATCAGTTGGGAACATTATTGTAACAATAAACGATGTAATGCATGAAGGAGCGAGGCATACAGAACAAAGAGAAGCCATACATGACCATCACTGCAACGAACAAA
The DNA here is from genome assembly GCA_030674185.1 of Monoplex corrugatus. Lineage (NCBI taxonomy): Eukaryota > Metazoa > Mollusca > Gastropoda > Littorinimorpha > Ranellidae > Monoplex > Monoplex corrugatus. Next base: position 75,493,057 of record CM060306.1, on the reverse strand, counting down.
TGAACCGTTTTCAATTTGTTGATGCTTTGGTAAACCATTACTAATA
>CM060306.1:75483011-75490511 GCA_030674185.1 Monoplex corrugatus | reverse complement strand
CATCGTTTGTACTATCATTACAACATGACTGTGCGTTATCATGTCAGCATATGACATTTATCTCCCAATTAACTGTTTGATTTTGCTGATCTCATGTACTAATTTCAGAACCAGGTGAGTAGCGACTATGACAAAGGTTTTAGCAGTCATATGAACAAGAGTGTCTACCTAATGCTGAAAATGTCAACTTCGATGATCTGCGACAGGGACGGAGAGAGAAAGAAAGAGATGGGGAGAGAGAGAGAGAGAGAGACAGAGACAGACAGACAGACAGACAGAGAAAGAGAGAGATAGTGAGGGTGTAGGGAGGGAGGGAGGGGGGAGAACTAGAACTATAGATTCAGAGACGAAGGTCACAAACTAAAACTATGATTCCGGAAGCAAGTGCCTCAAAAACACACAGTCCTTCGCTATAAGCGGCAACACATTACACAAACTAATAACAAAATCAATTCAAGAACATGCAAATTCTATCAACAAGGCCTAGTTGATGCAGAGAATAGACTCGCCGACCTTCAAGTCTGTCTGCGCGGCCAGAACCTCCTAGTTCAAGTTCATATTGTGTATATGGCCCAGCCAACTACTAGAGCCATATCGGGGCGGCCAGGAACTGGGCCCTCGTAAAGACACATGGCTACATCCGGGAAGAATTCAAAAGGTCTAGGGTGAGTGTGTTTGCAATACATGAAAATTAAAAACATTTCGTATTTTCTCTGATGCCTGTGTGCCCGTTGTTCAGACCACAATACGCAGGCAAACATATGCTGTTGCAGTCTACATACTTCATCTTCAATCATGGGTGGATCACTGTTCGTCTACACTCTTATCTTTGGCCTGTATGGCTTGCGTGACTTTATCAGGAGCACAAGGATCTTACCAGCTTATAATTCTGCGGGTTATAGGGATACATCCTCCCTTCTTCCAAACCAACGTCAAGATTTATCCATGGAGGAACACGTGCCGCCTACTCCAACATACCTGCCAGATGGGGCTGTCATACACATACGTGCTGAATGGGGCTGTCATATACATATGTGTCAGATACGGATAAGGGGCCATGCTAGACAAGACCAAAGTCTCCACAGCACGTTTTACAGTTTTGCCCACTGTTCAGAAATAAAAGAAATGGACAGTAGCAAAATGTAGAAACTATAGAAAAAGCAGCTTTGGACGACAAAGAGGATTTCATGAAACAACATCCTTCATTCAGACCACTGTAGTGCCTATTTGAGGCATAACCATGCTTGAACGAAAAAAACCCCCATTTAGAATGGTTCCAGAAGATTAAAACATGTGCACCCGCGTCCTGGGCATGAAAACATCTGAAGACATGTAGTTATTATTATGCTATTATTATTATTATTACAATTATATTATCACAATTATTATTATTATTGTTATATTATTTTCCAGGGTAGTGTTATGAACACATTAATACTTCATCATGTGTTCGCCCATGGAGGGTCTGCGGCTATAATACAAGGGCACTAGAATAACAGAGCGAGAGAGAGAGAGGACAGACAGACAGACAGACAGAGACAGAGAGACAGACTGACAGACAGACAGATAGAGAGACACAAGAGACAGACACAAAGACAGAGAGAGAGAGAGAGAGAGACAGACAACAGACAGACAGACAGACAGCGAGAGAGGAGCGGTGGGTGGGTCAGTGGAACTATATCATAAACGGTCGAACTGTGAATACACACCTAAGTTGAGAATCTTTGCAGAGACACAAATAAACAGACGAACAAACAAAAAATATGCACCAGGAACAAATAGACTGAATGCACCGCCGCAAAATTTTACAGCCCAACCACACAACTCAAAAGCCATCATCATGCAAGCTATTTTAGACGCTGTTCTCTCCTTGCAATATCTCCTGTTGGGCGATAGCAGTCGCTCCTCTCTCTCTCTCTCTCTCCTCCTCTCTCTCCCCTCTCTCCCCTCTCTCTCTCTTTCTCGCCTTGCACAACTGGTGGCCACGGCAGCCTTATCAGCTGATCTCCGTTGCTTTTTTTTTCTCCACCCGCCCTCCCTCCCTCCTCCTTCTCTTTGCCACAAAGCCTTGCCAACTATCTCACACAGCGGGTTGGAACGCAATAAAACAAACAACACACACACACACTACACACACACAGATACAGACACACACACACACACAGATACACTACACACACACACACACCACACACACACACACACACACACACACACACACACACACACACACGCCCCTCCACCAACACTTGTGCCACTGACCCAGTAACCCAGTGACGGCGAGTGCTATATCTGGACGGTCGCCAGGAACATCCTTCCCCTTGCACTTACCTCCCTCCCTTACCACCATCCCCCCTCCCCTCATACCCTCCCCCCTCGGCCTCTCCATCCTGTTCAACCGCTTCCCCTCTTTCACCGGCCCCTAGACTGCATGCAACCACACCACTGCTGACATCCGGCTCTGGAATAGAAGAGTGTGTGCACAAAAAGCAGTGGTGGTTGTGTGGGCGACGACTGAATGAATGAATGATCCTGTTCTAAAATACAAAATAAATACAAGCAAGAAAAACATGAAATAGATAAATAGACGAATAAATAGACGAATGAATGAATGAATGGACGAATGAATTAATAAATGAATGAATGAATAAATGAATGGACGAATGAATTAATAAATGCATGAATGGACGAATGAATAAATAAATGAATGAACGAAAGAATGAATTAAGTAATGAATGAACGAATTAATGAAATAATGAACGAACGAATGAACGAACGAATGAATGAATGAATGAATGAATATGCGAATGAATGAATAAATGAATGAACGAAAGAATGAATAAAGTAATGAACGAATGAACGAACGAATGAATGAAATAACGAACAAATGAACGAACGAACGAATGCATGAATGAATAAATGAATGAATGAACGAACGAATGGGTGAATGAATGAATGTACGAATGAGTAGAATGAATGATCGAATAAATGAATGAACGAAGGAATGAATTAAGTAATGAACGCATAAACGAACGAATTAATGAAATAATGAACGAATGAAAAAACGAACGAATGAATGAATATACGAATGAATGAATAAATGAATGAACGAAAGAATGAATGAAGTAATGAACGAATCTACGAACGAATTAATGAAATAACGAACGAATGAACGAACGAACGAACGAATGCATGAATAAATAAATGAATGAATGAACGAACGAATGGGTGAATGAATGAATGTACCAATGAGTACAATGAATAAACGAATGGATGGATAGATGAATGAATGAATGGATGAATGAATGAATGGATGAATGAATGAATACAATTTAAAAGCAACGAGCAAAAATAAAAGGGAAACGTACTGAAAGTACATGAACCAATGAAAAACAAACACACAAAACACGAAAAGATCATTGACAATAAATATTCCACTTTCGTCCTCCCGACTATGACTAACTCTCTCTTTGAACTTTGTAAAATCGTGACCTCGAAGAATAACCCATATTTTGAAATGCTGTCTTTTTTTCTACATCTTTCAACAGTCTTCTCACTCGAAAATAAATAAATAAATACCTGGTTTTGTAAAAATAAAAAGCTAAATTAAATTAGCTGCAGATTTTGGAGTTTTTTTAAAATTAATATTTGAAAATGTGTGATAAAACCAAGAAATAATCAGAGTTGTCTACACAGCTGTTGGTTATTGATTTAACATTTTACCACAACTATTTTCCTAGATTTCAAAGGTTTAACAAACAAACAAAGACACACACAGCGTTTTTCTCCAGATTTAACAGTTTTAAACACACCTGGTTATCCTGGATTGCATGGTTTAAAACTACGATAAAAACAGAAATAAAAACTAAATATAACAAATCAGCCAGGAAATAAGCCTCACGCGATTACTGGCTTTTTACTGCGTGATGTCAAGGTTATTTCAAGTTAATGGACTTGGATTTATTTTAAAGATCATCGCATTAATGTATTTTTCTTTGTGCTCACCTTCACCTGGGCAATCCCAGTCTTTCTAACGAACCTATGGCACACTCACTTCTGCACAGGAGCCGGCTGGGGCCGACAATTATCAACTGATTTTGACAGGATTGATGGGGATTCGAACCCACAACCTTTCAATCGGTAGTCCCTGGCACTAACCACTATACAACAATGACCTAACTTCATCAGTATCATCACAATAAACTCAAACAGGCGAACAGCTTTTTTTTTTTTTTTTTTTTTTTTTTTGATCGGCAAGATAAAGATAACACAGCTGTGGCAAAGGTTGCATTTTTTTCCCCGATACGTGTACACGTTCTTTTTGCCCACACCATGCAGGCGGTACGATGTTGTATATGATGGGTGTACACAAAGGGGGATTAGGCACAAACAGATCTGGACTCCTGTTGTGACAGACCGGAGAAGAGTCGCAGAATGGTTTGGACGTTCGCCTACCAATAGCTGAACTCGAAGTTCCAGAGTTCGTTCACCATCGAGGCCTCGATTTTTCTCCTCTCAGTTTAACCGGAAAATCGAACTGAACGTCTAATTCTTCGGAAAGGGACGAAAAACGAGTCGGGCCTGTGTGTCTTCTGGCCTGACCACGCTACAGATCTTACTGCTGATGAAAATCGTCAAGTGCAGAGCATTTGCCCGGTTGCCCTGGTATAAAACACTTGTTTTGAATCGGAGAGATATGTTGATTTCCCAGGTTCCTCCTCTTGAAGGCCAATTAGACTTCTGGCCTTTTTGCCTTTCTGTAGTCTTGGGGGGGGGGGGGGGGGAAGGATGCCACTGCACTGCAGCGACATGCTCTCAACAGAGCGAGCAAGAAATAAATATGAATATGAACATGCCTAAGAATCTGAATAAGAGATATCTAACCCTTATGAAGGTATCCAAGCGAGATTGATCTCAGAGAGAGAGAGAGAGAGTGAGAGAGAGAGAGAGAGAGACAGACAGACAGACAAACAGAGTCAGAGACCGAAAGTGAGAGAGAGAAAGAGAGAACAGAGCGAGCGAGCAAGACAGAGAGAAAGAGAGAGAGACAGCGAGCGAGCGAGCAAGACAGAGAGAAAGAGAGAGAGAGAGAGAGAGGAGAGATGGAGAGACAAAGGGAGAGAGACACAGACTGACAGAGAGAAAGACAGAGACAGACAGACAGACAGATAGAGACAGATATATATAGAGAAGAGAGAGAGGAGAGAGAGAGAGAGAAGATAGAGAAAAGAGAGAGAGAAAGAAAGAGAGAGAGAGAGAAGGAGGGAGAAGAGTTTCAGTTAGGTATGTTGCTTTAGAACGATTCTCTGACTTCTCGATCTGCCATTTCCCCTCTTTTCACATCATTTCCCTGTATCTTCACCATCTTACCTCCCCCCCCCCCCCTTCCGACCCACGCAACTCCAGGTATTCAGGTTTTGTTGGGTTTTTTTTTTATACGCTCCCTTAAAAAAAAAAAAAGCTTTGTGTGTAAAAAGAAATCCGCACGATCATTGAAATCGGATATTCTTTTTGTCTTGAGAATCCATTTGTAAAACTCTCGCTTTTCATCTGGCCTACATACAACAGAACGTCACGCGTGCGAGCACACACACACACATACACTCACAGACACACACACGAGCACAAACACACACATGCACACACACACACGAGCAACACAAGCACGCACATGCACACACACAAGCAGACACACACGCATGGACACCACACACATACGCACGCGCGCGCACACACACACACACAAAGCGACACGTACGTACAGATAAAGATCTCAGACAGACAGACAGACAGAGAGAGAGAGAGAGGAGAGAGAGAAATGTTACGAGAGAGAGAGAGAGAGAGAGAGAGAGAGAGAGAGTTCAGAGCGATAGACCTTCGTCAGTGAAATCTAATGCTGCCGTGTCCACAATATATTGCTAAATCAGTCTTGTTAACCTTTCTATTTGGATCGAGGCGGTATTATTATAAAAATTAAAGTATCTGATGTCAAAACGACCTACCACAATTGTCTAATTTGTACGTTTCTGTAAAATAAAAGCAGCAGGAAAGCTTACCATCCATTAAAAATTAAAAAAACAAATAATTGCATTCGAAAAGCGCAGCCAGAAGCACCGAGTTACATGTGTTTCATTGGGTTAGATCTCATTAAGATCTGTTCTATGGCATTCATTGATTTTATGATAATCTTACAAGATGATCGCCACGTTCAGAATCGTAGGCCGGTCAGTGCGTTTAGTTCACAATTCTGTGCTATCATCAAGTTCAAATCCCAAAGGGACGATTCATGGCGCCGGCGACATTATTCTTACAAAAACTGCAGACGACACGGAGTAGGCGAAAACGAACGACTATCACGCTTTCCCATTGGCTGATATTTACATTAAAAACTGAAATTGAAAGAACGACGTCGTCAGTTCAAGGCTAGAGTACATTTTTGACACGTTGACCTTGATCTTGTTTCTAACTGTTTGCGGGCTTGTTGGTTCATTTGATCAAGCTCTTGACTCGAGATCTGATATCTCGAGTTCAATCCCAGCCCGTGACAGTCGCGACTGGCCTGTTCATTTAGCTGTCCATCTTAATGTTTCCATCACTCTGGTGGTATTATCTTGGTGTTTTTAGGTAACCACCCCCCCCCCCCGCAGTCCCCGTTCCTCCCCATTTCAAGACCTTTCCAACGCATAGGGTTTTGCGCAGGCTCTGCGAGGCTGCCGAATAAATGCTGGCGGATTTGAGTGGAGCGCATATGGAATTGTCCCTGTGCGATGAATCCCTCTTGAACGAATTCCAAACTCCTTTCGTTATATGTGTGATAGAAGTGCTTTCAGTGCTCGCTTTTTAATCATTTGGTTTTAATTTTTGATTGATTTCGTACTGTCCTTGACATTCTGGAGGAGGAAGCATTCATTTCCATATAATATGAATTAATTCTGAAGACATTAGGGAGAAAAGGGGGTAAACATTTTCAAAGGCCAAATTTCTAAAACGCACACACACACACACACACACACACACACACACACACACACACACACACACACGTAACACCCCCACCCACCACACACACACACACACACACACACATACACACGCACACGCAAGCACGCATTCACCGCGTCTTGGATATGAAACCAAATAAAACATAACACTGTCCATTATGTAAATGATGAGTGAAGTGAAATGATGTGCAATGATGATGCCGTATAAAAGCGGGGCGAACATTATCTCCATTATTCATAATCCACCCGTCGCCATGGAGTCTCCAGTCAGTTGATTGCCTGCCAAATATTCTCGATTGAATCAGAATGATAAGAGAAGATGAAGAAAAAGTCTTGAATGAAAACAAACACTTCGATGAAAAGGGAAAGAAAATAGACACACACACAAAAGTGCACAAACACACAGAAAAGCACGACCAAACAACACGCAACCAAAGCTCCGCGCACAGACACACAGACACACACAACACGCAGACACAAGTTTATTGCATGCGCGCGC
>CM060306.1:75428011-75480511 GCA_030674185.1 Monoplex corrugatus | reverse complement strand
TTTATCATCATCATCATCATCATCATCATCATCAATTATCAATCATCATCATTGTCATCATCATTAACATGAATAGGCGCAGAAGCAAGCAGCAGCACCACCACCCCCAACACTGTCACACCACATTATTCATCAACAACATCATTATCATCATCACATTCATCATCGTAAACATCAGCATCAGCAACAGCAATAGCATAATCATCACATTTATCATCATCAGCAGCAGCAGCAGCATCATCATTTTCAAGATCATCATCATATCTTTCAGCACAGCAACAGCTCAGTAACAGTAGCAGCAGCATCAGAATAAGTCTCACAGTCCTACGCAGCTCAAGCTGGCGGGCAAACAAACATAAGTAGACGGGCAGACAAACCAACAGTAACAGGAAATGACAGAATACTGACACAGAATTATTAAGTATACTGATGATAGGCACTGCAGGCACACATTCTCGCTCTGTTTTTCTATGTCGTTCACACACACACCCCAACACACACAACTAACAACACCACAAACAACTATATATATATACATATATATACACACATACACACACACACACACACACACACACACACACACACACACACACACACACACACACACACGACATACACACATTCACTAGTCCAATACAATCATGTTGAGGATGACACAGGGCCTGTTATATAGACACTGATTTATACAGCACAACAGACACTGGCAAACTTAAGAGCATCAACCCTTTGACTCCCGCACCCTATCCACCAACTGCGAAAACTTAACCATTTTGTCTCCCTCACCCTATCCATCAGATTCCTTAAGGAAGCTGGTGGATATGGTGAAGCAGTCAAAAGGGTTAAATTTGCTAGCATGGTTGACAATGTAGGAGGCTAGTGGACAGGATGTTGGAGACAAAGTGTTAAACTAATGGCTCTCTCTCTCTCTCTCACTCTCTCTCTGAGCTTAGCTCCTTACGTACCCAGATCCACTTGTTCGGACGAGTGCGACCAGGCACCTAAAAGACTGGACTCCGGCAGAAGCATTGAGGCGTGTCGGTGTGAGCTGAACCTGAGGTCAGGGGGTTCTATACACTCATCCAACTCGGAAAAGTTCGCGGGAGTTAACTCCGCTTTCTTGTTACTTCTGGCAGCTGTTTCTGACCAATCACTATTCTTGTTGCAATCGATTGACCAGTTAATGTTCTCGTTACGGTCAACTGATTGGTTAAATAGATTGTACTGTTCAGCCGACCAGTCACACTTCACGACAAAATTTCGTGTCCAGCTAGATTTCTTGGTGCAGCAGGCTGACCAATCACATTTCTCGTCATAACCAGCTGTCCTGTCAGCTACCTTGTTACAACCATCAACGGCAAAAGAACAGTCTGATTTGATGCTGCACAAAACCTGAGCCACGGCTGGTCGAGTGATTTAATGCTGACTGCTGAATCAGTGAGACGTTGACAGTCTAACAGCATGCAGCAACTGCCGAATGGATATTCCTTTTTCTGGAGTTTTGCTTCAAGACAGGCTTTGTTTCATGTAAAATTAACTTCGTTAATTTTCGCGGAATCACAAACTGAAGGATTACATTCAAAATCTTGATTTATGGGTAAAACTATAATCTGATTTTTTTTTTCTTTGTCATTCGAGTTCATCCCATCCAGTCTTTTCTGTTCCTGAAGTTATAGCCTAAGCCAAGCTGAATGAAATCCCTCGAATCACTCGACACGTTCATCAGACGCAGTAATCTCATAAATGGAGGTATATCGTTTCATTTAGCGTGAGTAACAAAACTTTCCAGATTGAAAGATAATTTTCTTGATAGAGCAAAGATTATCAACTGTATCAAATTCAATTCCACATTAATCAAATCTCGCACAGCCTGATCCTTAGCGCAGACAGCAAATGTTGATACGAAATAAAACACATTGACGTCAGATAAAAACAATAAACAAAATAGTTACCACGATTTTTTCAGCCATTCACAGAAACGTCCAGAGGTTGATTGTTGTTGATGAAAGCTACCACAGGCATCAGTTTTAAACACATCAGTGTCGCGTAAAGTTTCAAACATACAGCGGCTACGGTGGAGATAGGATGTAAATTGCCCCAAACGTCACAATTCTCCGCTCTGAAGACACGTATATCGTGAAGTTCCCAAGTAAGAAAAATTACCCGCAAAGTAGAACACAACTTACTTCCTCTTAAAACAAAAACGTGGAACTCGGCCGAAGATGTGTGTCTTCTCTGGCAGCATCAAGAAGCAGAAAGAGGTCTATGAACCGAACGGCCGACGTGCCTCTGTGACCGACCTTGTGCTCGTGACGCGCTGTTTCAATAGCGTGCGGCACAGTACTGCAATCAGCCCGTCTCTCTCCCTCTCTCGCTCTCTCTCCCTCACTCTCTCTGACCCAGTGAAACACTGACACACTGACACACATTCGCCTCAGTGGCGCGCGCGCAGGCGCCGAGTCACTGTCGTCGCTAGGTTGCTTGCACAGCAGCTCGCGCTACAAGGTCGCTGCTGCCATTGACGTCACCAGTATGCATGCCTAGCTTCGTTCGCACAGTAAGCCAACAGGCTTCTCTCTCTCCCCCCCCCCTCTCTCTCTCTTTCTCTCTCTATCAGTCTCTCTCTCTTTCTGTCTTGATTTATATATACTGTGATCAAACTAGCTCTCTCTCTCTTTGTGATATACATTTAGTCAGAGCCTTCCTCCCTCTCTCTCTCTCTTTCTCATGATTTATGTATTATTATCAAATCCTTTCTCTGTCTGTCTGTCTGTGTCTCCCGCTCTGTCTGTCTGTCTGACTCTGTCTCTCATTTATATTCTGATCGAACCAAGCTGTATGTGCGTGTGTGTCTCTCTCTAATATACATTTAGATAGACCCACGCCCCTCTCCTCTCGATCTCTTTTTTTCCCTTTCTTTTCTTTCTTTGGTGTTTTGTTTGTTTGTTTGTTGTTTTTGGTATAGATCTCTCTCTCTCTCTCTCTCTCTCTCTCTCTCTCTCTCCCTCTCTCTTTCTCTGCGTCTCTGTCTTTCTTTCTCTTCCACCCCTCTTCTTTTTTCTCTTTTTCTTTTTCCTTTTTCTTTCTTTCTTTTTCTTCTCACGAACACTCAAGAAGATATAGATTTAGATCGACCGGCGTGTCTGTGTCTATATAGACACAACGTGTCGGCTGAAAAAAAAAATTCTTTGGCTATTTGTTGTTGCCTGCCTAGCCAAGCCTTGCCTGCGTGCGTGCGTGCAGATCTGTTCTGCGTTCACCAAATTTGGATCGCGGATCTGTCTTCCCTCAGTTCAGCCACAGAGCGCAGAGATTTCAGCCTCACTACGGTTAACAAAGGCCGTCACTTGTGGTGTGAGGGCGAGTCCGTAGGCACTACCGGTACTTGACAGAACTTTTTGAGTCATGCGACGCGGATTAAAAAATGATGCGCATTGAAAGGTTTGGAGTTTGGAGTTTGTTCACAAGACGGATTCATAGCGCTCCGGCAGTTCTGTATGCGCTCCATCCCATTTCTGTCAACAAATCGTCTGGTAGACTCGCTGAGCCTGCACAGAGGGGTGTGGGACGGAGAGAGAGAGAGAGAGAGACAGACACACAGACAGAGAGAGGGAGAGAGACAGAGAGAGAGAGAGAGACAGACAGAGACAGACAGAGACGGAGACAGAGATATAGAGAGAGGCAGAGAGAGAGAGAGAGATGCGGATGTGGATGAGGATGATTATTCATATTAAGGCCATTGCCCCTCATGAAGGGGTGCGGTATACAAGACATATCGAACATGCATTTCATGTACACATAAGAACTTGCAACATATATAACACAAAAAGTTATGACATTAAAGTTGATCGTAGGTTAAATGCTTTGAATAAGTAAATTGATAAATTTCTGACAGTAGTTTCTTTTGTTGATGTCAAAAGCAGACACAGTCGAAACTGACCAGGGTATCTACATGTATAGTACTTTAACGGAATGTACTGAGTTCTTAACTGCCAGGGCAACAGAAAACAAAATGCAACTCATCTTCATTCCCATCTTTACACAAAGGACACTCTAAATCATTGGTAGAATGTTTCCTGTACCGAAACCGATGCTGAGTAATTTCTACGATGCCAAATCTAAATTTTATCAAAATCAAAGTCAAATGTCTGTCTAAATTCATCTGCAAATAATGTTTCATGTCATGTACTGTGCAACATGTTCTGTATCTGTATACTTCAAATCTATCACTGTACCTGATATGAAAGTCCCATTCCTGCCAACTACATGCAATCAATCTATCTTTAAAGGCATGCAAAAATTGGTTGATATCCTGGACACCTTCATTCACCCACACAAAACGATAACCATACTGATACAAAATACAACGGACGTTTGATATCCAGTTTCTTTTGTTTTTAGCATCCAAATCATACATTTTATATGCTTTACATGGCAACCTGTGATTATCCATTCTAGTTCATTTTAACCAGTAACTAATGCATCTTGCTGCAGAAGTTATGTGAATTGGATATCTGTTTGTTTCCCCATATACCAAGTCATTGGCCGTCCTCATTTCAACTCCTAAAAATTTCTTTAAAGCAAATAATTGTACTTTTTCACAATGGCATGCAGCAAAATCATCAAGACCCCATAGTTCTGCACCATACTGGACAATAGGTTGTATCTGGGAATCAAACAGCTTAAAAAATAAAGACAAACTTCTGTTATTTAAGGTACGTTATTTTCAGATTGACTAGTATCTCTCTTATCATTGTGGCCAGATTGACTAGTATCTCTTATCATTGTTGTCAGATTGACTAGTATCTCTTATCATTGTGGTCAGATTGACTAGTATCTCTCTTATCATTGTGGTCAGATTGACTAGAATCTCTTATCATTGTGGTCAGATTGACTAGTATCTCGCTTATCATTGTGGTCAGATTGACTAGTATCTTTCTTATCAGTGTGGCCAGATTGACTAGTATCTCTTATCACTGTGGTCAGATTGACTAGTATCTCTTATCATTGTGGTCAGATTGACTAGACTAGTATCTCTCTTATCACTGTGGTCAGATTGACTAGACTAGTATCTCTCTTATCATGTTGGTCTGATTGCCGTAGTTTCCTATATAGCTTTTGTGTATTCGTTCTTGCCTGTCTACACTCATCATACCGGTCTTGTACTTTTTGATATGAGCGGATTCTGATCACCTTTTGCATACATTTAGCACTTTGTTTAATACAGTCATTAAATACCGACAAAGCTTCATTGACATAATGATCAATTAAATCAATAGCAAACTGTAACCTTTTATGAGTTTCGTCAGTCTCCAGTGAGTCTGTAACTATCTGTGCCGTATAATTGTTCCAGACAATTTCTGTATTGCTTGTTCTGTTTCCTGTACATTTTCAAGAATATCATATTCTTTTACACAATTTATGCATAGTTCCATAGGCATGTAATCAGAGTCACATTCTTTGACATTAAGTTCATATATCGAGCACAATATATCAAACATTTCACTTGACATAATGAAATAATCATTCACACAATTTCCATCTTCTGAGATGAATGTGTAACAACCCTGAAGGTCGCTATTACACTCACCATTCAAAATACGCAAATTAAATGTAGTACATAGATTCAATAATGTTTTTCCATAATCATTTAGAATTTTGTCTTGAGAATTTCTGTTCATACTGACAGGACGACTTTTATACGTTGTATCAACAGAGCTATTATTGAATAGATCAGCAGATATACCAGCAGTTCTACTATTACAATCGCCTGAAAGAACAACAAATATGTCATCAAATGAAAGCGAGCAATCAGTCAAACATTCTTCTAGTAAACTAATGCCATTATCAAAATCAAAATAAGAATAAAATGGTGATTCAGCTAGTGGAATATATACACAAACACACAGAACATCTTTCATTAATCCAAACATATCTTTATTAATAAGGAAGACCAAAATATTAGGACAATTTACATCTATGCAGCAGATGTAAGGAGCAAACTTTTTCTTTATCAAGCAAATAATGCCACCTGAAGGGCGACCTTGTTTAGTAAACTTCACCGCTGGTTTGCAAAGCATCAAATAATCACTAAAACAAATCAGACTGGAATTACTCCAAGAAAGTTTAACAAAAGAGATTAAATCATATGAACGATGAAATTAACAAAATCTATGTTAATTTCGAACAAGTCCATTAATATTCCAGTGCAAACACTTCATGGAATCAACATAGATTACAGTGGTGCACTTAGAATATTTACACATGGGAACGGAGTTTCATGTCGCCGGATAGCGCACAAGTCGCTATCCCGAGATCATACATGCCTATCACGACCTTCAGATAGACTGCACGGCATTGTGCTGTAGTCAAGTTCACATGAGGTTCCTTGATGCGGGAGAAAATCAACAGGGCAGCGTTTTCTGTACATCTCATGACAGGAGCGCTACTACCTGTTCATTTCCTTAAAGTGCCTTACATTGTCCACAGTCAATTTTTGGCCTAATGAGTGGGCAAAACCAGGTATACATTTTTCCATTGGTTTTTTCAAATGAGGATCAGCAACCGCTATTTTCTCTCACCGCCATGAATATCCCTCCAATGAAAATACCAGAGCTCCCTCCCGTAATGTCGCTTTGCTCGGGTGCCTTTAACTTTTCTTGACAGAACGCACAGCACCCAATCATGGTGTAGTTGGGCTTACTGTCAGTCACGTTTCAGCCTGTCAAATGGACGTTAAGCAGCTCCAGTTGTCGGTGACAGCTCTCATTGTGTGTCCAGGTCATCTGCCGTTTCTTTAGAGGTTTAGCAGTCGTGAATAATTAGATTTTCCGTTGAACGACATTCAAGAGGAGTACACAATTACACGGAGACAGACACATAACACACAAACAACACAGCACTATCGATCCGCATTTGCAATCCCAAATATAAACTGCTATTTAAAATTTCAATTCTCACAGCCAAACAGCAATACGACTTGGACATCTCAGCCAGATATTACACAACACAACACACACACACACACACACAACCACACACACACAACACACACTATATATAATATATCTAAGTATATATAAATAAAATGAACATACACGTGTATACCTGCACATTCAACCAGATATCCACACACACTATATATATATACATTAAGTTAAAAGACAGAGAGAGAGAAAGAGAGAGAGCGATGGATATCTATAGACAGATATATAGATAGATGGATAGATAGATACAGACAGACAGATAAATATACATAAAGATATAAAGAGAGATATATAATGTATAAATATAGATATATATGTCACAAATTTCTTCAATTGATTGATAAACTTTTCATTGTTTGAAGCAATCCTTAACACATAACAAGACGGACGTTTTGGGGCTTGTAACTGTAACAGCTGAGAGCAACTGTTCCTTATTGTAATGGTCTACATTTATTGTCAAATCTTAACCGACCTTACATTATGTAATAGGACGAAAATTTTGCTTAACTACCGTTTTTCATCTCGTCAATGAACTTTTTTAGTCTCACCCGCAACGACAATTATTCTGTAAAGTTATTGCTTCACAAGCTCCGTTCGCCTTTCCCATTCCACTACCTTACCAGCGCGTAGGGTTTTGCGCAGGCTCGAGGAGTTCGCTAGATAACCGTTGCCGGATTTTGATGGAACGCACAAGAAATTCTGTTTTCTCCATCCGTAACTACACAGAATCCTTGCTTGCACCTTCTGTCTTTTTCCTCTGTGTTGGTTTTGGCGAGGTTCGATACTCTTAACTTTCCACTGTCAGTTTTACATCTTGTTCAAGCGTGTCGCAGACACGTGCGTCCTATCCACAAAATGCATGCAGACTGGAGTTGGAGTAACAGCTGACGGCAAATTGTGTTAAAAAAAATAAAAAGGGAGAGAGAGAAAGGGAGAAAGAGAGAGACAGACAGAGAAGAAAGAGGAGAGAGAGAGAGAGAGAGAGAGAGAGAGAGAGAGACAGAGGCAGAGACAGAGAGAGACAGAGACAGACAAGACAGACAGGCAGAGAGAGACAGAGAGACAGAAAAAAAAATAAAAAGGGAGAGCGAGAGAGGGAGAAAGAGAGACAGACAGAGAAACAGACAGATAGAGAAACAGACAGACACAGAGAGACAGACAGAGAAAGAAAGAGAGGAGAGAGAGAGAGAGAGACAGACAAGACAGACAGACATAGACAGACAGACAGACAGACAGAAAGACAGACAGACAGAGAGACAGAGAAACAAAAACCTTCGTAAAATAATCTTGTAAAATCACTGTGTGCAGTCGAGTAGGACTGATAAAGAGGATATGATGGGTGTCACGCTCGCTAATAGGCTTGAAGACAGGAAAGGAGAGAAAGAGCTATCAGCACTAACGTCCCCTTTTACTAACTGAATAAAGAAATAACTGGTCAAAATACATTCACACAAATTTTATTAAATCACAAACACCACAACATGACGCACCATACATACGTGTCACAACCATAAATATCGCACCGCTCAAAGTGGCACACAAAAAACCGACATTTGTATACTCTCCAAATCCTTAAAGAAAACATCCCAAAATCACTTGGAACAACAACAACAACTTCAATGTCAGCAATGAATAAATGCATATAACAACGTAATTTTTCCGATTGCTCCCATACCTTACTTCACATATGAATCAACCGTCATGAGGAAAAACACCTTCACAACCAAGTCCCACGAATGGTGACGTTCCCTGTCTCACACAACGCTCCGACGCTATGATTTCCAAACGTCCCTTGAATCTCACAAACGCTTGAATGGGGAACAGGTGCTGACAGAATGAGCGATGAAAGTAGACCGAAGACCCAGGAATCAGTAGAATGACGAATCCCGAGCAGGACGATGAGGAACGAGTCCAGACGAAACAGCTGAGCAGAAGTCTCGTAGCGTGGTGATTACTGGCTCGCCACCCCACGCCTTGACGGCCGTCGCAGAGGCAACAAGCCAGCACTTAACTGCCGAATCCTGCAGGAAGTTGCTGTTGCAGAAACGCCCACCAGCCGTACTTGCTCCGCACGTTCGTCACCGTTACAGCAGCTCGGTCATGTTCGCCTTTTCGTAGAGCCTTGTGCCAAACACGGACATGGACGACGACTGTGGCGCAGGACACTACTGATTTTTACCCACTACACCGACGAAAATAGAGAAGCAACCTAGCCCTACCGACCGGGAGGTCTACGGAAGGCTGCACATTAGCCAAAGGCACGCAGAAACTCAATTCTAAGACACAACGTCGAACTACAAGACCACTGACCAGAAACTGGCCCTAACCCCCTTAGCTGTAAACCATCCGTAGGTGAGGGGCACCAAACGCCAACTGGCAACTCTTTACTTCTCCAGCCAGAACAAACTTCCAGTTCTAGGACACAAAGTCCAGCTCTAGGACACAAAGTCCAACTCTAGGACACAAAGTCCAACTCTAGGACACAAAGTCCCAACTCTACGAAACGCAACCACTGACCAGAAACTGGCAACTCCTTTTCAAAGACACAAACTACACTACGCACAAAAAGTTAAGGATCACTTGCACAAAAATTCATAACTTTCAAAATTAGAAAGCCAATGCGTTGAAGTTTGGCAAACATTTAATTCCATGCTTTAGTGATAACGATACACAATTGCCTTCAATTTCGAGCAATCGTTTGGTGTGTACATTTGATCAAAGTGGGTACGTATCGAAATTTGATTTCCCAAAGTCATTGAAATCACAAGACAGGGCATTCTGATGCTCCCAAAAATTCAGTAATGCGTGTAACCGCCACGGCTGTTCTGGCACTCGACGCAGCGAGTCATCGAGTTGACCAGGTTGGTGAAGATCCTCTGTGGAAGCGCCTGCCACTCAGCCTGCAGCATCTGGTAGAGTTGTTGGGCATCCCTGGGAGGGGGTTGGTTGCTCCTCACTTTGCGATCCAGCTCATCCCAAAGGTTCTCAATCGGGTTGAGATCGGGACTGCATGCTGGCCACTCCATTCTGTTGACTCCAGACTGCTGCAGGAAGTCGTTGACCACCCTTGCCCTGTGGGGGCGAGCGTTGTCATCCTGGTAGACAGTCGTCGGTCCCATCTGCTGCAGTGTAGGCACAGCCAGCGGTCGAAGGATCTCATCCCGGTATCGGAGGCCAGTCAGGTTACCCTGTACATGATACAAGGGTGTTCTGTGGTGAAGGCTGAAGGCCCCCCAGACCATTACAGAACCTCCACCAAAGGCCACCTTTTCTTGGACAGTGGTGTCAATAAAGCGTTGCCCTGGGCGCCTCCAGACCCTCAGTCAACCGTCGTTGTGGTTCATGGTGAAGCGTGATTCATCACTGAACAGGACCTGGGACCATTGCTGACGTGTCCACCTCACGTGACGTCTGCAGAAGGCGCGGCGTGCTGCCCTATGGGCTGGAGTTAAGCGTGGCCATACAGCTGGGCGACGAGAACGGAGGTTAAACCCATGAAGGCGGTTCCGTATGGTCTGCTGGCTGATGTTGATATAGTAGCCACCCTCAGCTGCCTTCGAATGATGCTGGAAGAGGCTGTTCTTGTCTGCAGGGCTTGTCGTTCAATGAGACGATCTTCACGTGGGTTTGTCTTCTTCGGTCGACCAGATCTGCGTCTTTCATGGACCCTCCCAGTGGCTGTGAAGCGTTGAATCAGTCTGACAATGACTGAGATGGACACCTGAAGTCGCCTGGCCACTTCTCGCTTGGGAACACCATCTTGGAACCATGCAACAGCTCGTCCCCTCTCAAACTCGCTCAATTTTCGTCGTGGAGGCATTGTCAGATCAGGCCTACTACTGGTGGAATGTCTTCTTATAAAGCCAAGCAAGAGACAGCATCTCACACATAAACAGCAGTGCTTGCACGTGCATAATGGTTTTTCCATCTGGCTTGTGCAATGTGTTCAGGCAGAACGGTCCAAAACAAGGTCCTTTTTCGCAAGTTTCCGCTTTTCCGTTTGCGGCCAAGCTCAGTAGTAGAGAATCCCGTGCAATTTTCGCACTAACACAACATCGCCCACTTACAGCTGAACAAGAATTCATAACAATTTGGCTGGACTGAGAAATAAATAACAGTAGCGAACTGAGTTTATTACGCACCTGTTTTCTCATAGTGATCCTTAACTTTTTGTGCGTAGCTTATTACATCTCAAAACAGAAAAAAACAAACAAACTCGTCTGACCAAAGACTGGCCAGACCCCACCGCCTATCTGCAGCCATCCGTGCAGAATGGAGGCTGACACCAACTGACTACACCTTTGCTCTAAAGCCAGCACAACAAATTCCCAGAACTCTGTTCACAGAAAATAGCCCAAAAAGCACGCAAAATTTATACATATACAGGCCCACATGAACCACCACTTAGGCCACAAACACGATTTGGACAGGAACATCTGTCCACAACCAAAATACAAAAATCACGCAAAAATACACACAGGCCCAGGTAAACCCTAACTGGGCAGGTGAGTTTTGACCCACTTGGCAAAATTCCACACGGTCTTACCCCACGAAACATCCCTGTCCCCAAATAAGAAAAGGACAGAAAGAAAAACTGAAAAACAAACAAACAAACAAACTGCCGTGACAATGGGAAGGAAAAGTGCAAGGGAGTGGAAGGTTAGGAGGGAGAGGAAGGGAGAGGAGGGGAGGGGAGAGGAAAACTATAGTAATGTGATCATTACGCCGATGGTTAAACCATGTAAGAAGAAATTGTTCTCCTTTTCCGTGACACCTTTCATGTTGCAGGTTAAGGGTTACACTTTCAAATGTTTCGCTGTTTTGTTGGTGACCATGTTCCTCTATGTTGCTGTCCTTTCACCCTTTGACTCTTGCACCCTGTCCACCAGCATCCTGCATTGTTAACCATGCTAGCAAAGCAAAAAACCTTAACCCTTTGACTCTTGCACCCTGTCCACCAGCATCCTGCATTGTTAACCATGCTAGCAAAGCAAAAAACCTTAACCCTTTGACTCTTGCACCCTGTCCACCAGCATCCTGCATTGTTAACCATGCTAGCAAAGCAAAAAACCTTAACCCTTTGACTCTTGCACCCTGTCCACCAGCACCCTGCATTGTTAACCATGCTAGCAAAGCAAAAAACCTAAACCCTTTGACTCTTGCACCCTGTCCACCAGCATCCTGCATTGTTAACCATGCTAGCAAAGCAAAAAACCTTAACCCTTTGACTCTTGCACCCTGTCCACCAGCATCCTGCATTGTTAACCATGCTAGCAAAGCAAAAAACCTTAACCCTTTGACTCCTTCACCCTATCCACCAGCTTCCTGGTATTGTTAACCATGCTAGCAAAGCAAAAAACCTTAACCCTTTGACTCCCTCACCCTATCCACCAGCATCCTGCATTGTTAACCATGCTAGCAAAGCAAAAAACCTTAACCCTTTGACTCCCTCACCCTGTCCACCAGCTTCCTGCATTGTTAACCATGCTAGTAAAGCAAAAAACCTTAACCCTTTGACTCCCTCACCCTATCCACTAACTTCCTGCATTGTTAACCATGCTAGCAAAGCGAAAAAACCATTAACCCTTTGACTCCTCACCCTATATCCACCAGCTTCCTGCTGGAAGCTGGCGGATAGGGTGAAGGCGTCAAAGGGTTAGGTTTTGCAGTTGGTGGATAGGGTGCACATCTTGGTCCCAATCCGTTTTAGATCTGGAATCTGCAGAGCCAAGACGCGAACATTTCCAGGTGCAGATGTGGGTAGTGACCATGACCTGGTCATAATGAACTTTAAGGTCAGGCTGAAGAAGATCAAGAAGCCCAAGAACACCAGACTGAAGTTCAACTTGGACAGACTCAAGGACCCCTCTATTGCAGAGTCCTTCCAAGTAACAATAGGCGGAAAGTTTGCAGCATTGAGCACACAAGAAGAAACTGTGGAGGAAATGACCACCAAGTTTAACACAGTGGTGACAGAGACTGCAAATGACCTCTTTGGAAAACAACGCCAGAAAACCCAATCCTGGATTACAGACGAAATCCTTGAAATGTGTGACAAAAGAAGAGAAATCAAGAAAGTCAAAAATACAACAGACGGAGCCCTACCCTACAGAAACATCAACAAAGAAATCAGAAAAGGCATGAGGGAGGCCAAAGAAGGATGGATACAAAATAAATGCACAGAAGTAGAAGACAGCCTAAGCAAGAACAACAGCATAAAGACGTACAAATTGGTGAAAGAACTCACCACACAGAGACAGGCAAGGATCAGTACCATTCAAGACAAACAAGGAAAGTGCCTGACAGAAGATAAAGAAATCATCCATAAATGGACAGAATACTGCTCTGAACTCTACAACCACCAGACACAGGGTGACTCAACTGTACTTACATGCCAGGAATCAACAAATGACGATGACCACCCTATTCTACGCGAAGAAGTCGAAACAGCAATACGATCGCTGAAAGATGGAAAAGCTGCTGGAGTGGACAACATCCCAGCAGAACTGATCAAGCATGGAGGGGAGGCAGTGACTGACATCCTCTGGAAAATCTGCAACAAAATCTGGCAGATGGGAGAATGGCCGACACCTTGGACCCAGTCACTAATCATCACACTTTCCAAGAAAGGCAATTTACAACTATGTCAGAATTACAGAACGATCAGCCTTAGCAGCCATGCTAGCAAAGTGATGCTGAAAGTCATTTTGAACAGACTGAAACCACAGGCAGAGGAGATCATTGCCGAAGAACAAGCGGGATTTCGCAGTGGTAGAAGCACAACAGAACAAATATTCAATCTCAGAGTCCTATGCGAAAAATACAGCCAACACCAACAGGACATCTACCACGTTTTTATCGACTTCAAAAAGGCATTTGACAGAGTATGGCATGACGCACTGTGGGCCACCATGAGGAAGGAAGCTTATTGACACCATCACACAGCTATACGCAAAAGCGAGCAGCGCAGTGCTTGTTGAGGGCACAGTGGGGGACTGGTTTCACACATCAGTTGGAGTTAGCCAGGGCTGTCTCCTCTCTCCAACCTTGTTCAACATCTTCCTTGAGCGCATTATGACGGATGCCCTTGAAAACCATCACGGCTCAGTCAGTATTGGAGGAAGGACAATCACCAACTTGAGATTTGTCGACGACATCGATGGGTTGGCTGGAAATGAAGACGAACTTGCCAACCTGGTGAAACACCTGGACGAGACATCATCCAGATATGGCATGGAGATCAGTGCCGAAAAGACAAAGTTGATGACAAACAGCACAAAACCAATAGAAAAGAAGATTACAGTCAGCGGGAGTGAGCTGGAAACCGTGGCTCAGTTCAAATATCTCGGAGCCATTATCAGTGAACAGGGATCGAAAACCGAAGTTCTTGCAAGAGCAGCACAGACAACAGCAGCACTAGCCAAGCTGAAGCCCATCTGGAGGGACAAAAACATCGCCCTCACTTCCAAACTGAAGCTAATGCACGCATTTGTCCTGTCAGTCTTTCTCTACGCGTGCGAGTCATGGACACTAACAGCAGAACTGCAAAAGAAGATCCTGGCAGTAGAAATGAGATGCTTTAGAAGAGTGCTTGGCATCTCATACAAAGACCACATTACCAATGAGGAAGTGCGAAGAACAATTTCACAGCATGTCAAAAACTATGAAAACCTTCTGACAACAGTAAGAAAAGGAAACTTCAGTGGTATGGTCACGTGACAAGAACTAACGGACTATCAAAAACAATAATCCAAGGAACAGTTCAGGGAGGAAGAAAAAGAGGCAGACAGAGAAAAAGGTGGATGGACAATATTGACGAATGGACAGGAAAAAGCTTTGCCACGACCCAGACCCTTGCTCATGACAGACAGAGGTGGAGACAGACGGTGCGACGTTCATCCATGTGGAGCCCCACGACCCTAGATAGCGTTAAGGAACAGGAAAGGAAAAAAGAAAAGGAAGGATAGGGTGCGGGAGTCTAAGGGTTAAGGGTTAAAATACGACCAGACCTTGTCAACAACAGATCAAACAACATTACTGCAAACATAAACATTATTGCAAACTTACTGAGAGTCGCTGGTTGACAGTTAAGCAGTAGTAAAAAGATGGTGAAATTTAGTGCAGTTCATATTCTGTTCATATTGCCTATAGCCCAGCCGACTACTAAAGCCATATCAGGGCTAAACACCATATAAAAAATAAAAAAACAACAACAAAAAAAACCTGGTTCAGTTCAGTTCATAGTGTCTATAGCCCAACCGACCACTACTGCCATATCAGGGCTAACACCACGTCAAAAAACAAAACAAAACAAAACAAACAAACAAACAAAACCCCATTAAGATAAAGGACAACAGTTAAAAAACCATGCTCACTGTTAACCTTGCAAATCTAAAATGCGATTAAAGAAAAACACGTAAAATCACATCAGGTGAAATCTATTAAAGTTACTGCAAAAACCTAGGCTAGCTATCCAGTTTTCTGACGACACGAAATTAATAATCACAACAAACATCATTATTGTAAACATACTGACGGACACTGTCGGACAGACAGGCAGTAAAAAAAACAGACTGTGAAATTAATTGCAAACAACTCAGTTTTCTGAAAACATCACATTACTATTATACTAATATAGACATACAAGCAGGCACATCCTCTGCCGTTAAAAGATAACAACAACAACAACAACAACAATAACAACAACAGACAGCAGCAGCAGCAGCAGCAGCAGCAGCAGCAGCGGCAACAACACTTACCAAGCTTTTTGGCATACACGAAAAAGAGTGGCCGCAGATGAGATGAGATGAGATAAGATAGCTTTCTGACATTCAACATTAACGCCCATCCCAACAATACAACAACAAAAAAAGAAACAATCAAAACAAAATATATAAAAAAAGAAAAGCCCAAAGAAACAAACAAAAACAAAAACCGTATCAAGTTTTCTGATGACATTATTTAACATAACAGCATATAAATGCCCCTCAAGTTCGACCCCCACCCCTATCCCACCCACCCACACCCACCCACACCCACCCACACCACACAACACACACACACACACACACACACACACACACACACACACACACACACACACACACACACACATGCCGAGTTTTCTGATGACATTGTTTAATATAACAGCATATAAACGCACACAAACTCGACCTCTACCCCTCCCCCCCACCCCCTCCCCCCACAAACACACTCACGAATACATCATTTCCTTGTCTCATCCAGAACAACTGGTTTTAATTGAGAGAGGAGTTTGAACAATGCATTTTGATTTAACAATACCTCACGAAAGGAAACGAGAAGAGTGTGGGTGTGGGTGTGGGTGTGGGTATGGTGGAGAGGGATGATGATGGGATAGGAAATGTGTGTGTTTGGGGGGGGGGGGGGTGAACGGAAAGAGAGGAAACACGAGTGGGACTGCTAGCTGGCAATCTGTCACACGTCACATGGCACTCGCCGTAACAGTACGCTGTTGCCTAAAAGCACGTATGTGACTGGAAGTTAACCCTTTAACGCCCGTACCCTGCCCACGAGCATCCATGCGTTGTCAACCATGCTAGCAAAGCAAAAACGTAACCCTTATAGAGGAAGCTGGTGGATAGGGTGAGGAAGTCAAAGGGTTAACTTTTTGCAATTGGTGGATAGAGTGCGGGAGTCAAAGGGTTAAAGAGAAAGAACGAGCGAACAAAAGCGTTAAACTGAGCGGGTTTGAATCACTGGCTTAGTTGATGGGAGCCTGTCAAGCGAAGATATCAAGTATCCAGTACAATTTCTCCTGTAACATAAAACTTAGATGGTCAAGATACATCAGCACAATATCTCTCTCTCTCTGGGGCCCTACTTTATAAAAATGTCGTGACATATTAATATGAAAAACAAGCCTAGCCGTCTCCATAGAACTTTCACCAACAACGTTACGAGTATGACCAAATATTTTCGTTTTTATTCTTAACAACTTTTTATGTATATGTCATTTGGTACTATTTTTCAGCGTTCCGAATTTTATCTTGCGTATATGCACGTTATTTCGCCCACACTGCACAGGCGGTTTGTTGTTGCATAGTCTGCATATCTCTGCTGGGCGTGTATGCTGGTTGTACTCGTGTTTTGTGCAAGTCACAAGACATTGACCTGATTCATAGAACTGAAAAACAAGGATTTCTACAGTTCCAATCTTCCTCGGATGTATGTATTAAGCACTTTGTTTTACAAACACCGTGCGGGCGATATGTTGCTGCACTAATAATTCGTCTATTATCATTCATAGTGAAAAGACGTTAAACAAAGAACGGACAAAAGACATGTTGCTGCACAGTTTCCACACTCTGTCTTTGCTGAGCGTGCATACTAGGCGTGTTGTCATGTTTTCACAAGCCTTAGAGAAAAAATGGTTGCCATATCTGTCCCTGGTTTCAGATGAAGTTTGTTGGATGGTGATGTGACTTTCAGATGAAGTTTGATGTAATAATTTATGCAGCTTCTTTACGAGATGTATAGCATGGCTTCTGTATAAACTGCCTGTTTATATTTGAATATTTGTCTTATATATAATTGAAAATGACTGTAAATTAGAACCGTTGTTGAAGATGTAGGCGTTTTGCATTGTTTTGAACTTTGGGTCTCATGCGGATAACCTTGCTTTGCTAATGCGTTTATCGTTGTCTTTTTGCTGAGGGCGAATACAAATAAATTCAACAAACAAACAACAAACAAACAAACAAACAAACAAACAAACAAACACCCCCAACAACAGCTACAATCTGAACCTGTATAAATTGCATGATTTTATATTGTTTAAAAGAAGATAACAGACTGGCATATATGGCGTATGTATATGAGTTTTGCTCAATCCACTTTTATACAAATCTTGTTCAGTTTTCTTACCGATATTGTAATTATATTCAGCAAACATTGTATGTACTTTATTTGTTTTTGTCAAAAAAAAAAAAAAAAAAAAGAATTAAAACAAGTTTGAAAAAAAAGTTTCCACAAGCCCACAGGGCACTGAAATAACTGACAGGATTTTGAGCGTGGGTGTCTGATGTTCTGCGTGGTATACGAACGAAGGTTTTAGATGCTGTGAAGTCTGCCTGCGTGTTGACCAGGGAGATGGGAAAAATCTCCACCCTTCATCCACCAGACAGAAACAGTATTCTGGCAGGATCGAACCCAGACATTCCCACTGGAAGTCCCACGTTTTACCACTTGACAATGGCGCTCGCCACAGGATCTTTAACGTGCGTGTTTGATACTCTTTGTGCTTATACACACGAATGGGGTTCAGGCACTAACAGAGGCGAGTTTCTTAGGTCGTAGCAAATCAAACTGCTAGCTAATCTAGGGCTGAACGGGTGTACGAAAGTGGTCATGGCAAATCTAGCAAATCAAAGATGGCGGAACGCATGAAAAAAAAAAATGAAAAAAAAGGTGAAATTGCTTCTTCTGAAAGGAACCAGAAAAAAACAAACAAACAAACAAAAACAAAACGAAAATAGAATCAGAACGCGTATTTAATACAACCAGACAAGACAGGTGCACATTTTCGGCCAACTGGATTCCGTGCTTTTTGCCGACATCCCTTTGCCTGATGTTTCTACAATACTTAGAACATCATAACCACTTTTGCGGCAAATGTAATTACTACAGCAACAGAGGATAAATACGTGAATCCTGACGCACACGCGGTCGCAATCTTGGAATTGTAAGCTATTTCTCTCCAAACTATTACATTTCGCTAACGTAGCCGCTAGCTTTGCTCTCACAAGGGGACCATAAGAAACCCGCTCGCTTTAATTGGCTCGTTTTAGCTAGCTTTGTTTCACTTTGCTCATCATCATCATCATCATCAGGTGCCTAGCCGTATGGCGTTGGCGATCATGGCCTTCCATCTGTCTCTATCTCTTGTTGCCTCAAGCATCTCTTCCATCTTCTTTGTCTTCAGCCACTCTGCAAGTCCTCTCCCTGGGTCCACCTGGTGTTCTCTCACTTTGCTACGCCTAAGAAACTCGCCAACGGGCTGTCGTTTTTGACGTTGTGTTAGCCTTGATATGGCTCTAGTGGTCGGCTGGACTATAAGCAATATGAACTCTCTCTCTCTCTCTCTCTCTCTTTCTCTCTCTCTCTCTCTCTCTCTCTCTCCTCGGACAGAAAAATGCCGAACGAATTTAATGCCCATCGCATAGCGATAGGAATTTTCTATCCCACGCTACTCCATCTGCTGCAAAAGAAAACTACCTTATGGGAAACTCTGGTGTCAAAAACAAGGTCAGTGCAAAAAAAAAAAAAAAAAGAATCCAGATCGTGGCTAGCATGTGTCTGTCTGTCTGTACTTTACTTTCTCTGCGTCCTGCTGCTCGTACAAAGTATGGATGTCGAACAAAACCCAGGACCTTGCGATGGAAATTGCCAGACGTACATGACTAAAACCCAGGATATTATCGAAGAGAGATTCTCACAAATGTTTCAGTGTCTGGTGCACAGAGCGCCACACTCGGAAAACAAATGGAGGACCTGCTGTACCGAATTGGCCAGTCTGTACGAAAATCGACGACGACATATCTAGAATGACTCGGACAATCAAGAAGAATACCGATGATATTAACATACTGCAACAAAACGAAGGAAACCAAACGCACGACTAGATCGGTTAGAAACAAACATGGACAGACTTGAGTCATCATCGAAAAGAATGAACCTTAGATTTTTCGGTATATACGAACACGTAAGAGGTGACAATTCCAGCGATGTCGAAGAGTTGGTCGCAACACTGAATTACTTCTCGTCAGACAAAACATGGAAAAACAGCGACATTGAAAGAACGTATCGCCAAGGACAAACACAAAACAACAGGCAATCGTACAGGCCATTGATTGTGACTTTTCATCGAATGGAGGACAAGCTACGTATTCTCCGAGACAGAAACCTCCGGAAGGGTCTCTGCAGCTATGGCATACGAGTCACAGCCGACCTCACCCCACGACAAAGAAGAAATCAACCACTACAGGAATCAAGGAAAAGTAGCCTACTTCTTAAATGGAAAACTCCACGTCGAAATCAGAAATCGTGACTACAATCGCCCCCAGCCATAATACGAAACCCACTCGAACAACAGAACAGATGGAGACCAACAGATCTATGACCAAACCAGAAGCGGCTATGGCAGATACAATCACGAGAGACCCAGAAATTTCAATAGCAGCGGACAAACTGGGGACAACACTGGAGATCGTTCCTTTCCTGCGGACAAGCAGACAAGAACAAACAATTTGTCCACAGAAAACGATCGACCAAGACAAACTGACCACCCATGGTGGAGATATGAAGACAATAACACCGACTACAGACAGTATTCATATCGGGAAACAGAAGCATACCAGAACTACTACACGGACTTTGCAGCGGCTGACTATGACCACGAACAAGACAAACCTGGCGTTATCAAAGAAGAACCGATTACACAGTGCCATGGGAAAGCAGTTGTGACATTTCGAATACACGCAGTCATTACGATGTTGGCTCCAAAATCCCGACCATCACTGGGCATATTGGTCCTCAACATGACTACAACTTTCACCAAGAAAGGCACTCTGAAAACTGTCCAAACGTTACCATAGATCCAAGACAACTTCCCGATCACGAGCATTCCCGATCACGACAGAACACCTGAAGTTGCTGGTCCCTATGAAGCTGATTACCACATCCCGGACTGTCCTAAAGAAACCATCATACCGACGAGGCAACACATTCTCTCCACACTTGTCTTCCTCCTGGTCGTGTAGACAGGTTACAGAAAGAAACAAGGGTACAATGTACCCAGACGTCTTGTGAGGACACAACCTCTCTTGTGACAACCACGAATGACGCACTACGTGAGACCCAGCAAGGAGAATTACAAACAAGGCCAGAAAACCACTTACACTCCGAACAGTCGACTCCTGATGAACACACACCACCGGAGGGAGAAAATGCAGCCAGAGGTGACGCCATCGACGAACGAGAATTCTAGTCGAAGAGGACACATCCGACAGTGCGCAGCAAGAAAACCCCGACCACCTGGAAAATCATCAAAATGACATGTTACGCAAACGACCCGAAAGTAAGATATGGATGGCTGAAACGGATGACCTCACTTACGCTGACGCTGTGAAGAGCCCCCCCAAAACAACATGCACCTTCTGCTGCTGATTCACAAACAGGCACGCAAGATGACCCAGCCGACCCCGTAAGGCAGACCAGAAAGAAGTCACCCCTGGCCCAGCGAAATGGTACGTCGAAATCAAGACAAAAGGAGATGTCAACGACTATTCCACACACAACACGCACCAGGTCCCAGTCAGGTAGTACCAGACAAATCAGTTTAGACTCAGCCTGGCACACGCCACAGGACAAAACACAACAATAACAAGACCCATCAGTAAATACAAAAAATCATGATTCAGTGAATCCACATTTTGACAAACACGATCAAATCAAAATTTCGTCATTTAATGTTCAAAGTCTAGTGACAAAATTATGTGATCCCGATTTTGTCAGTCATGTTAAAACGTTTGACATTTTCTGTGCTCTTGAGACAATCACATCAAGTCAGTTTGACTTCAGCACAGTGTTTCCTGAATACTGTTGTTTCCACAGTCCCGCCATCAAACTGTCCAGACGTGGTAGAAGGTCTGGTGGTGTAGCAGTGCTTGTCAACAGAACACTGATGCCATTTGTCAAACAAATGGACTGTCCAAACGATAATATGATATGTCTTAAGATATCCAAAGATATCGTTGGAAGTGATTTAGACGTTTTGTTCATATCCACCTACATCCCACCTTATCAAAGCACTTATTATAAACATAATGGCAAGAGTTGTAGTTTACATGACCTAGAAGATTATTTGGTAAATATTTATCAACGTAGGGAACAAGTTCACTTAATAATTGGGGGCGACCTAAATGAACGTATTGGGGAATGGAATTTACCAGACGATGACAATATTTCTTACTGGGAAGGAGAAGGGGACATCACTAGAAGATCACTCGATAAAGATGTCAATCAATTTGTAGAATTTTAATAGACTTTTGTACGACCTTTCAGTGCATCCCATTGAATGGAAACAACGCTGGTGATCCACAGGGACACTTCATTTTATTTCTGACCAAGGTAGCAGTGTAATAGATTACTTCATTGTCTCTCCCTACTTCATGACCAAATCAAACATATATTTTGAAGTGGGCAAACGAGTAGAATCTCATCATATGCCTGTTCATCTTACCATCAACAAAATACACTCACAGGCACAAGATGACAAAGGCAGAAACAACTGAAAACAGTAAAACAGTCATAAGATGGGATCCCCATAAAGTAGTAGAATATGAAAAAGCAATTCATTCCACTGAATCCAAAACTAATTAGAAGAGGCCTGTAACCTCTTAGACTCTGATATTGAATCAGCACTCTCAGTTTTCAACAACACCTTGGTCAAAGCAGGTGAATGTTGAGACGAAAAATAAACCTGAAAAGAGGCCAAGAAAGAGAAACAAACAAATGGCATGACAGGGAATGTGCCGAAAATAAGCGTGCAGCACGCCACGCCTTGAATCGTTTTCACAAAACCAACAAATCTGAAGATAAGTTGGCATATACACAGAACAGAACACATTACAAACTATAAACAAGCAAAAGAAACAAGCGTACAGAACTGCGGTGCAACAAACACTTTTAGACAACAAAAGAAATGGGCCAAAGTTTTGGGACACGATACGCAGCGCAAGGAAACGAAAACGAAAACAGCCAGAAATAGACATTTCCTTATGGCAAACACACTTTCAAAACGTTCTCGGAAAAAAATAAAGACAGAGAAACTGGCGAGCAAAATACCACAGACAGTGTTCATCAACAGTGTAACACACTGACACAGGAAATGTATATCGCTGAGTTAGATGATTCAATTTGTGAACAAGAGGTAAAACATTCTATCAGAAACATTAAGTGTGGTAAAGCTCCTGGGCTTGATGAAATTGCGGATAATTCATTAAATATGCTAAAGATTTGGTTGTACTCTTTCTTACAAAGCTTTTCAATAGACTGTATGAGTCCAATCTTTTCCCTGAAGACTGGTGTAGATCTGTAATAATACCTCTGTATAAAAAAGGAGATGAACAAAATCCAGATAATTATCGAGACATTTCCTTATTGAGCATCGTAAGTAAAGTTTTCACCTATATTCTAAACAAGAGATTGTATACATGGGCAGAGAAGGAGGGCAAGATTATTGAACAACAGGCAAGGTTTCGGAAGGGTTTTTCAACTATTGATCATATTTTCACTCTAGTTTCTATAGTGAGAAATGCCTTGAATAGTAGACATTATGGGAAGGTTTACGTTGCTTTTATCGATTACAAAAAAGCTTTTGATACTGTTGATCGTGATCAATTATGGAACATTCTGCAAAAGTTGCAAACATCAACTAAAATATAAATATGCTAAAATCTATGTACAAGTCAGTTAACATCATGTGTAAGATGGGGAGCTAAAATCTCAGATTTCTTTCAATGTCCAAATGGAGTAAAACAAGGATGCCAGTTAAGTCCCTTGATTTTTTCACTTCTAATATCTGAGGTAGCTGATTTCGTCAAAAAGCATGGAAAACGTGGTATCCAGATGGTTCCTAATCTCGATGAAATTTTCTTACTATTGTTCGCTGATGACATTGCACTCATATCATCTACACCATCAGGATTACAAAATCAAATAAACAATCTTCACAAGGCATCAAAATCTCTCGGTCTCATCGGTAAACTTAGATAAAACTAATAGTTATTTATATTTAGGAAAGGGGGCATATTGCAGCTACAGAAAAATGGTTCTATGAAAAAAATGAAATTGAAATAGTTAATCGCTACAAGTATTTGGGATTCACACTCTCAACAAAACTGTCCTTTAACACTGCTTGTGATGAATTTTCCAGCAAAGCAAAAGGCAAAATCTTAGATTTGATGAAAACCATGTGGTCCCTTGGCGCCTTGAACATTACCGTTTTCTTTCAATTGTTTGATGCACTAGTTAAACCTATGTTGTTATATGCGGCAGAAATATGGGGTACGTCAAGGCTTGCTGTTATAGAGACATCCCACTTATTTGGATGCAAACATCTATTGAGTGTAAGCAATAAAACACCAAACTATATGATATATGGAGAAACCGGGAGGTATCCTTTAAACATTGACAGTACCATTGCAGCACTGCGATACTGGTTGAAAATCATTAACTGCCAGCATCAAGATTACCAAAACAAGCTTACACCATGCTCTTAAATAGCCTTGATGGGGAGCAAAAGAGTGAAAATAAGAACTGGGCTAGAAATATTAAAGAGTGTCTAGAAGGGTACGGATTTCAAGAAGTATGGATAAATGGCGTGACTAACGAGTCAAGTTTCTTGGCCTCTTTTAAGCAAAAAATGATAGGGCGATTTAAAGAAGAATGGAACAGTAAAATACTCAACAGCGATAGACATTCTGCCTATCGCCAATTTAAATCACTCCACGAACCAGAAAAATATATTAATGACGTAACCATCAAGAAATTCCGTGATTGCCTGATCAGATTCAGATTAGGCATAAACGAATTGGGTGTAAACAATCGATATTTAACAGAAAACTATGCTAAAAAAAGCTGCCCCTTTTGTCCGAATATTTTAGAAGATGAATCCCATTTTCTGTTCGCTTGCCCAGTCTACAAAGACATCAGAAATAAGCACTTGCAAAGAATCATTGGAAACAGCACTGATCCCTCATGGAGCATGGCCCTAACGTGTAAAAATCCAGAACATTCCAGAAAATTGGCGATTTCATATTTTATGCTTTGAAGCTTCGAGAAGAGGTAACAGTCTAAAATGTCTGTACATTGCTACTACAAAACGGATGTCGAATGAAAAGTATGCATGATGTATGTTAACAATGTAATCCCTTCCCCCCAATCCCTGGTTTGTGTATGGGTCGGTGGCCTTCACAATAAACCATGTGTCAGTGTCAGTGTCTCTCTCTCTCTCTCTAAAGAAACTCGCCTCTGCTCTGCACACATGTTGATCTGGGAAATCAGACAAATCTCTATCCTTTACCCTCCAGAAGGGATGTACCCCAGCAGGATCGAACACAGATCTTCCAACTGAAAGTCCAACGTCTTACCCACTTGTTTTTCACACTCGTCGCATCAAACACATGATCTCAGTACGATTTGAGTTCTGTAATATGAATAAGCTAAAACTAGTATGCATTCTGCCTAACAAGTACATTTTTAACCACAGCTGTTCAAATACAAATGGCTGGATTACGCTTATTATGACGTATCTATCTGTGACCATAAAACAGACACTCCACTTCGCCCATTTCTCAGTAAACAACCGATAAATGCTTACTGGCACTTCCAAATACGTTTTACGTAATTATGATCCATGATGGGTTTTTTTTTTACTCTCTCTCTCTGTCTCTGTTCTTTGTTGTTTTTTTTTTGTCTTTGAACTGCATCATATAGTTAGGTCCTCAAACAACCGAGTAAATTTATCTTGAATAAACACTTTCACTACTTGGATCAACCCAGTCTTCATACTGGAGTATGTTTCATGCGTAAGCGTTTCGGAATTTGTTAAAGCTAGGGGAATTAATCGTACTCAGACAATACCACATGCGCTGTACCGACATCTGCCGCTAATTATGTGACAGATTCCTTACGCAAAACCATGGCATTGGCAACATCTTGAAATGGGTGTAAGGGGGAAGGGGAGGATGAAGAATAAATCCTACGGAACAATAAGCTGATGCCAACAGAATGACTGGAACATTAAGATGGTCAGTTGCAGGCTAAGATCGAACTCCAGACCTCAGATGTGGAGACCACAGCTCTATCCATACAGCCAA
This sequence comes from Monoplex corrugatus, assembly GCA_030674185.1. Classification (NCBI taxonomy): domain Eukaryota; kingdom Metazoa; phylum Mollusca; class Gastropoda; order Littorinimorpha; family Ranellidae; genus Monoplex; species Monoplex corrugatus. The sequence continues at coordinate 75,454,605 of CM060306.1, read as the reverse complement.
CCAGCCTGCACTACACCTGTGACCCACCTGAGGTATCGAAATCACGATCCCTGCTTTAACAGCATCGTACCCTTCAAACACCAAACCTGTAAAACACTTGATTACTCAAGGACAGTAGTAGCATTAGGTCCCGCTAGATCTAGCTTACAGCTAGTCCTTGCTACTCTATGCATATTACATATGTCATCATCATCATCATCATCATCATGTGCCCTGCCGCTTGGCGTTGGCGATCTTGGCCCTCCATATGAATCTATCCCTTGTCACTGCAAAAGTCCGTCCAATATTTTCTCCCTGGGTCTACCTGGTGTTTTTTCCCTCCAGCTTTCCTGTTGTGACCAGGTGCTCTAATTCCACCCTTTTCTTAAAGTACATATGTGCATTAAAAAACAACACATACAAACCATAACACATAAGAAAAGGAAAATTCTGTCACAGAATTTCCAGAAGGTGAGGACAATATTCATTCTAAAAAGAAAAAAAGCCTCTGGCACCCCCACGGTGGAACACTAATAATGCAACAATAATATTAGTAGTAGTGATAATACGGACAGTTGTGTTTAACAACAACAACAACAACAACAAAAAAAGGAAATAGAAATGAGTAAATTACACAGAATCAAAGAAAAAGAAGAAAATACAGGAAATATTAAGAACAAACAGGGGGAGCAACTGAGTTATTGGGGCCACTAAGGATGTACGACTCAACAGAAGGGATATATACATACTGCAATATACAAATCCATTAGGGAAAAAAAATCAAATTATCAGGGAAATCTTTACTGACTGCACAATAACTCAAACACTGCGTACACTCCAAATTTACACACTCACCGCGCTCAGAAATATTTTGTTACATGGCCGACTCTGAAGGAGCTCACCATACATAGATTAGCTAGATCTATACACCTACTTCACGAATTTTGCAATTTCACACAAAGACAGTATTCATCCAAAAATCAGACAAGCACAGTGTTAAAATACACCGATTGGAAAAGATCCTTACACGTACATAAATCCACACAAAACTAAATCAACCAAATTGGGCGGTATCCAAAATAGCACAATTAGAGAATCACTCGCGGCCAGTTTTAATCGAGTAAGCGCAAATATGGCGCACCTCAAGATCAGCGTTGGAATGCCAGGAACTAGGTCAGGGTAAGGGGTCAAAGAGTCAGGTCAAGGCAGCAGCTAAAAATAGCCATGCCCCCGGCACAAAAGAACAGCCGTGAAACGATAGCAGCGCTGGCCAGACTAAGACCCATCTGGAATGACAGAAACACCACCATCGGTTCCAAGATCAGACTGGTGCGCTACCTGGTCATTGCCATATTCCTGTATGCCTGTAAGACGTGGATTCTGACTCGCATGGTTTCGCGCGGATGAAGGCGTCTACCAGAGAATAATCATCAGATTTGGTTGGAGTGCAGATGGAATTGTCCGAACACGATGATTCCCGCTTGCACGAATTTCAAATTCCAGACAGACAGACATTCTTTCTTTCCGCTAATAAGAAATACTCTCCCCATTTTCCCCAAGGCTCCTTTGAGAGGGAGGACTGAAAAATGATCTGAGTCTGTACTCTTGTCAGTGTCGCTACTCGTTTACTTTATCATTGTGGCGTCAGCTGAAGTGCTGATTTGAATCTGACTCTTAATTGCTGATACTGATTAAATCTCAGTCCACCCTGGTTATTTTGTCGGGTATGTCCTCTTCCCCTCCACCCCCCCCCCCCCTCTGCATGATAAACAGCCACCACCCCTTTGTTTCTGAGCGTGATATTCTATGAATACCCTGTTCTCTGTCCGGCTCTCTTCTTTTCTGTTTCATTCTTTTTGTGTGTGTGATTTTTGGTTGAAAGCATTTTCAGATTCCTTTTGATAAAAAGAGGGGTATTATTTCATATCACGTGTGTGTTATGTTGTTTTTTTTTCTTTGTGTGTGTGTGTGTGTGTGTGTGTGTGTGTGTGTGTGTGTGTGTGTGTGTGTGTGTGTGTGTGTGAATGTGTGTGTGTGTGTGTGTGTGTGTGTGTGTTCGTGTAATTTCCGGTTGACCGGGTTTTAAATTCTTCAAATCACTACCAACTAAGAAACACACAAAGCTGATGTTTGACATATTGCCAGAGCAGACATGTTTAACAAAAGACGAAAAGCAAAAGAAAGAAAAACAGACACACTGGAGGGTAAATGGACACAATGACACATGGACACAATGGTACGTGAACACAATGGCACGTAAACACAATGGTACGTGGACACAATGTACGTGGACACAGTAGTGGACACAATGGTACGTGAACACAATGGTACATAAACACAATGGTACGTGAACACAATGGTACGTGGACACAATGGTATGTGGACACAATGGTACGTGGACACAACGGTACGTGGACACAATGGTACGTGGACACAACGGTACGTGGATACAATGGTACGTGGACACAATGGTACGTGAACACAATGGTACGTGGACACAATGGTAAATGGACACAATGGTACGTGGACACAATGGCACGTAGACACAATGGTACGTGGACACAATAGTACGTGGACACAATGGTACGTGGACACAACGGTACGTGGACACAATGGAACGTGGACACAATGGTAAATGGACACAATGGTAAATGGACACAATGGTACGTGGACACAATGGTACGTGGACACAATGACACATGGACACAACGGTACGTGGACACAATGGTACGTGGACACAATGACACATGGACACAACGGTACGTGGACACAATGGTACGTGGACACAATGGTAAATGGACACAATGGTACGTGGACACAATGGTACGTGGACACAATGGTAAATGGACACAATGGTACGTGGACACAATGGTACGTGGACACAATGGTACGTGGACACAATGATACGTGGACACAATGGTACGTGGACACAATGGTATGTGGACACAATGGTACGTGGACACAACGGTACGTGAACACAATGGTACGTGGACACAACGGTACGTGGATACAATGGTACGTGGACACAATGGTACGTAGACACAATGGTACGTGGACACAATAGTACGTGGACACAATGGTACGTGGACACAACGGTACGTGGACACAATGGTACGTGGACACAATGGTACGTGGACACAATGGTAACGTGGACACAATGGTACGTGGACACAATGGTACGTGGACACAATGGACACATGGACACAATGGTACGTGGACACAATGGTACGTGGACACAATGGTACGTGGACACAATGATACGTGGACACAATGGTACGTGGACACAATGGTACGTGGACACAATGGTACGTGGACACAATGGTACGTGGACACAATGGTACGTGGACACAATGGTAAATGGACACAATGATACGTGGACACAATGGTACCTGGACACAATGGTACTGGACACAATAGTACGTGGACACAATGGTAAATGGACACAATGGTACGTGGACACAATGGTAACTGGACACAATGGTACGTGGACACAATGGTACGTGGACACAATGGTACGTGGACACAATGGTACGTGGACACAATGGTACATGGACACAATAGGTACGTGGACACAATGGTAAATGGACACAATGGTACGTGGACACAATGGTAACGTGGACACAATGGTACGTGGACACAATGGTACGTGGACACAATGGTACTGGACACAATGGTACGTGGACACAATGGTACATGGACACAATGGTACGTGGACACAATGGTACGTGGACACAATGGTACGTGGACACAATGGTACGTGGACACAATGGTAACTGGACACAATGGTAAATGGACACAATGGTACGTGGACACAATGGTACGTGGACACAATGGTACGTGGACACAATGGTACGTGGACACAATGGTACGTGGACACAATGGTACGTGGACACAATGGTACGTGGACACAATGGTACGTGGACACAATGGTACGTGGACACAATGGTACGTGGACACAATGGTACGTGGACACAATGGTACGTGGACACAATGGTACGTGGACACAATGGTACGTGGACACAATGGTACGTGGACACAATGGTACGTGGACACAATGGTACGTGGACACAATGGTACGTGGACACAATGGTAAATGGACACAATGGTACGTGGACACAATGGTAAATGGACACAATGGTACGTGGACACAATGATACGTGGACAAAATGCGAAAACAATCCCATGTCAAGTTTTTGCAATGGAATTGTAGATCCCTTTCCACCAATTCGGCTTACTTGGAGCATTTCCTAGCATCAAATAGGTGTGAAATTTTGATTCTACAGTCGATGAATGTTGTCGCTACCAAGCTTCCCAATTTCCCCAATTATTATTATCCTCCAGTCTATGAATGTGGGAATCACGGGAAGAAGGTATCCACCGCGATTTATATACTCAAAGAGTTACAATACTGCTTACTTACTTCCCCAGTTTTGAAATCAAGCGAAGATTTGCATGCTTGTGCTGCCACTGTCCAATTAAGCAATTCTCTAAACATTAACGTTTTGTCAGTCTACCTACCAACAGGTCCAAATGACCACAACACAGAATGGCTGCGCACTATCCAAGATCAACAGCGTGGTAAATGGCTAATAGGTGGAGACTTTAATTCCCACTCCCCATTTTGGGAAAAGAACTGTTCTACTGTTACGAGCAATCGTTTGGTAGAAAATATCGTTGATAGTTCGCTTTACCTTCTAAATGATGGTAGTGTCACTAGGATCCCTGATGTTTCCAAACACAGGGCGACAGCCATCGATTTGTCTCTAATCTCACCAGAATTAGCACCATCCTGTACCTGGGAGACTCACAGAGACACTTTGGGAAGCGATCACCTACCTATCATCATAACCATAACTGACAAAAACATCAGGATGAAAGACAGCTCTCCTGAAATTATTCCAAAATATAATTACAAGCGTTCTGACTGGTCCTTATTTCGAACTGCTCTAGCTAATCAAGATTACAGACATTATGAAAGTGAAAATGTAGACATTATGTTTTCTAAATTCCAAGAGTCAATTTTAGCCGCTGCAGACCTATCGATTCCGAAACTCAAATCTTCTAGATCAAATAATCGATTGGGTAATGTTTGGTGGACAGAGGCATGTGAGAAAGCAGTTCAATATAAAAGGGAGAAATTCAAAATCTACATCAAAAGCCGGAAACCTGAGGATCATGTCGAAATGAAAAAAGCTAACATCCAATGTAACAAAATCATTGCTGAAGCAAAGAAAGATTATTGGGCATCATTCTGCACAAAAGAAATTTCAGATTTCAAAGATTTCCATAAAGTCTGGACGAAAATGAAACAAATGAAGGATGGAACCAACTTACCTAGGTGTCCGATAATGATTGAAACATGTAACACATTTCCTTCAGACATGGACAAAGCAGAAACTTTTGTGGATCTGTTCGCCAAAAAACAGTAAAGTTGAAGGTTTATCTCCTGACTGCAAACATCACAGAGAAATGGAAGATTACAACCCAATCTACACTGATCCAGTACCACAGAATGATCTCTGGTTTAATTCTCCAATCACCTTAGAAGAGCTAAAAAACACAGTACTGTCTCTACACAACAAAAAGAGTTCGGTAGGTGTTGATGCAGTTTCGACTGAAATGATTAAACATCTCCCTGAAAACTACCTTATTTTCCTACACAAAATTTTGCAGAAATGCTGGGTTACTGGAACTGTGCCACAAATCTGGCAAAAATCTATAGTTATACCAATCTTAAAAACAGGAAAATCGAAAACCGATAAAAACAGTTACAGACCTATTGCTTTAACGTCCCACACAAGCAAACTAATGGAAAGATTGGTCTTAAACAGACTTTCACACTACTGTGATAAAAATAACGTTATTCCGGTAAACCAGGCAGGTTTTAGAAAAGGAAGATCCGCAGTTGAGCACCTAGTTAAACTTACAACTCAGATCAAACAACAGTTTGCCCGCAGAAAAAGTGTTTTAGCTACTTTCTTTGATGTGAAAAAAGCTTACGATCAAGTTTGGCATAAACGTTTATTGTTCAAGCTAAAATCTGTTGGTTTATCGGGCAATATGTTCAATTACATTAAATCTTTTTTAGCTAATAGAACAATTCAGGCAAGAGTGGGAGCTAGTTATTCTTCTTCACGATGCCTCGACATGGGGATTCCACAAGGTTCAGTGATAGCACCTATTTTATTTAATATCCTTATACAGGATCTTCCTAAAGCTCTTTCAAATCGTGTTGTTTTAGTACAGTACGCTGATGATATATGCACTTGGATGAATATCACTTTAAAAAAGACAACTCCACAGAGAACGCGAAATTACATCAGGAAGTTGTATCAAATTGATCTTGATAATCTTGGAGACTATAATTTTATGTTAGAAAATGGGCTGTCGTTGTCAGCAGAAAAAACTAACATGATGCTGTTTGATCCTGGTGGTAACTCAAATAACTTGCCTATTTTCAAATTGCTTGGTGAAGTGTTAAATTACAAACAGGTCGTAAAATTCCTGGGAGTTTACATCACGTCCAAATTAAGCTGGAATGTCCATTTTGATTATATTTTAACAAAAGCGCGAAAAACCTTAAATTTTCTAAAGATAATAAGCAAATTACCCTGGGGAATGGATACAAATGTACTGATTCATCTGTCAACAGCGCTGGTCAGGTCTAAATTATCCTACGCGCAAGAAGTTTTCTTCAATGCACCCAAATATTTACTAAAAAAGATTCAGAGCTTGGACTGCAAAAGTCTTAAAATTGCATTAGGTGTACCAACTCATGCTTCTACTCTGGAAACGTACAAAGTTGCTGGAATTCTACCTTTAAACAACCATCGTGAGTTAGCTACAGCAAAGTTTGCAATTAGAACTACTTCACAAGTGGATAATTTTGTGAGCAAAGAAATTAAGATCAGGTCTGATACTGACTTTCCAAAACGAGCAAAAAACATTTCATCACAAATTACAGCCGCAACTTACATATCTGGCCTGATCAAACAGTCCAACATAACAATGGATGAAATTGCTGAGAAACCAACGATAACGCCTATCCCTACATGGGAAATGCTAAATGCCACATTTGATCTCGATTATGCAAAAGTTAAAAAAGATGATAATGTCAACATTACGCTATCCACAGCTTGTGAACACATCGATGAAAAGTACAGTACCCACCTCCACATTTTTACCGATGGGTCAGTCTTAGCAAACCAGAGCGCTGGAGCAGCCTTTTATGTTCCAAAATTTAACATTAAAAAGTCTTTTTTCATTGGGGCAAATGTATCTATATATACAGCAGAATTGGTCGCTGTTGTTCAAGCGTTGCATTATTTAATAAGCCTTCGGCCTGTGTCATTCAAAGTAGTTCTCTTTGTTGATTCAAAATCTGTATTATATGCCTTACAGTCTTTTGATACAGACACAAGACCTGACTTAATTATTGAGGCAAATCATCTAATACATTGTTTAAAGATAAATGGTTCGGAAATCAATTTATGCTGGGTGCCTTCTCATGTTGGTCTTCATGGCAACAACGTAGTTGACAGAGCAGCTAAATCCGGTGCCCTCCATTCTGAAAATTCCATAGAATTACATGTTAACACCTCGGTAAAAGAAGCTTACAACTCGCTAGAATTAGCATCATGGATTCGATTTCATGAACATTTAAATGAAAAATTTGTGTCTCAAAAAAGAATCAAACTTTCAGTTCAAAATATCTGTAAAAATTTGCAGTATTCCTCGTTATATCATTTGAGATTAATTGTTATGACATATTTTCGCATTCAACTGAACGCTTTGAAAACAAAATATTGTAACAACGTTTTATGTATTTGTGGCGAACAATTCACATTGTATCACTGTTTGTTTTACTGCAGAAAGCTTCGTTCCTTTTTACCAAAGACGTTTACACAAGGAAACTATCTTGAAACGCATTTTAAAGAAGTAGTATCGGATCAAGTTTTGTTAGTTAAAATTTCAGAATCATTGGTTCACAGTCCTGTTAATGCGTTACTTTAAGATTATTATTATAATTATGATTATTTTTGTTTTGTTTTGTTTTTATGACGATTTTTCTTTTACATTATTGATGTTAGCGTTGTTCTAGTTTCATTTCTCTGTTCATCCATATCCTTTTTCTTAAGACCTTGCCGCTTCCTTTTAATTTTTTTTTTTTACGTCCCTTACTCTGTTCCCCTCTCTCCTCCACACCCCCCCCCCTTATTTCATCCTCCATGCCATTTTTCCCCGTCTAATATCACTTATAGTGAAAAGACGTTAAATCAAGCAACGAACGAACACAATGGTACGTGGACACAATGGTAAATGGACACAATGGTACGTGGACACATTGGTACGTGGACACAATGGTACGTGGACACAATGGTAAATGGACACAATGACACGTCTACACAATGACACGTGTATACAATGACACGTGGACACAATGACACATGAACACAATGACACATGAACACAAAGCTGGTTGTGTGTCGGATTCACATGCTAACGGTTGTGGGTTCGAGTCCCGGGGTGCGCTACATTAAAAACTGACCTTCTCGCTGTCCCATCTTAACGTCATGGTTGTTCTGGTGGTGTCAGTATAGGATTAGATAAAAAAAACAAGAAAAAAAAACAAAAAAAACCCAACCCACTTCCCACTCTTCCATGGGATGGTTATCCCCGTCGGCCGTATCACCTGAGGTGGGTGTCGACGCAAAAACTGAACCAAATTAATCAAAGACACGTGGACACAATGGTACGCGGACACAACGACACATGGACACAATGGCACGTAGACTCAATGTCACGTAGCTTTCTTTTTCTATATGACCAGACTAAAATAAAATTCCTGACATTCTCAACACAGAGTGCCTGTTTTGATAGTACTGTCACCATGGTTGCAACCAAAACCTGGTTGGCAAATTTAATGGCTATGAATGGATGACGTCTTTTTTTCGCCTGCCAGTTTTGCAGGAAATCCGATCTTGCGCAGTTCGTGAGATATTTTTTTCCGTGTGTGTGTGTGTGTGTGTGTGTGTGTGTGTGTGTGTGTGTGTGTGTGTGTGTGTGTGTGTGTGTGTGTGTGTGTGTGTGTGTGTGTGTGTGTGTGTGTGTGTGTGTGTGTATGTGTGTGTGTGTACATGTATGTGTGTGTGTGTACATGTATGTGTGTGTGTGTCTGTGTGTGTGTCTGTGTATGTCTCTCTTCCTCACACACACACACACACACACATACACACACATACGCGCACACACGCACACATACGCACACACACGCACACACGCACACACACACTCGTATGCACGAGCGCACACAAAGACTCAGACAGACAGACTAACAGACAGACACTCACACACACTCCACACACACACACACACACACATAATCACACACAGGCACACACACAGACACACACACATAAACACACACACACACACACACACACAGACACACAGGGGGACCCACACACACACACCCCACACACACACACACAGGGGGACACACAGACACACAGACACACACACACTCACACACACACACACACACACACACACACACACACACACACACACACACACACACACACACACACACACACACACACACATTTTCTCGACTGACACCATTCGAGATCGTGAGACAGACACGACAGTTTTTGCATTCAAAATGGCCTCAGTGTCAGTTACTCATGATAGCGTCTCCGCGTTCAAAATGTTTTTCATGCACGCTCCTATCATCACCTAGTGATGATCAACTGACCATTGGTCTGCATTCAGAAGAGTTCAGAGTGGTAAGGCTTCACATTGCGCCGAGTGTAACGTCTTGCACTTTTAACTAATAGCTCGTTGGGAATTGTCAGTACAAAATATTAAAAATCAAAGAGTACAAAGTAGGGTAATAATACAACATTCGCTTTCAATTAAGAAAACGGTTTCTCTGTCATCATCATCATCATCATCATCATCATCATCATCATCATCATCATCATCATCATCATCATCATCATCATGATGTGCCCTGCTGAATGGCGTTGGCGATCGTGGCCCTCCATACGAATCTGTCCCTTGTCGCTGTAAGTACACCTCCCACCCTCTGTGTCCTAAGCCACCCTGCAAGCCTGGATTTTTCTTTCCCTCCAGCTTTCCTGTTGTGACCAGGTGCTCTAATTTCTGTTACCTCGTAAAATGTCCTAAAAATGTTGCTTGTCTTTTCCTAATCTTCTCTATTAATGATCTTCATGTGTCTGCCTCTTTCAAGACTGTCTCTTTTGTTTTCTTTGCTGTCCATGGAACTCTCAACGTTCTTCGTTAGAAACCACATTTCAGTTGCTTCAATTTTGTTCTGGCTTTGCGTGTTGACTGTCCACGCCTCACAGCCGTACAACAATATCGGTTCTATATAACACTCAAGAACTTTCTTCTTGATCTTAATTGATAGGCATTTGTTGGTAAGAAGGCTTTTCGTCTTCTTGAATGCTGTTTTAGCTTGGTCGATTCTGCTAGCTATTTCTGATGTGCAACTGCCGTCTGGTGAGATGACCGTTCCCAGATATTTTTTACTTATCAACCTGTCTCAGTGTTGCGCCATTTGCTGTTATTTTGCATGAAGGGATTTCATGTTTTGGCTGATTACCATGACTTTAGTCTTCTTGCTATTTAGCTCTAGCTCTTTATTTTGCTTTTTATTTCTATTATATTCACATGATTTTGTAGGTCATTTGCACTTTCTGAAATTAGCACGGTGTCATCTGCGTAACGATTGTTGTTTATCAGTTTTGCTCCAAACTTTATCCCAGGGCATTCTTCTAGGTTCCTCATGATGGTTTCACTCTAAAAGAAAAACAAATCTGGTGACGGAATATAGCCCTGCTTGACCCCTCTTTTGATATTTTGGAAAGAGCTTTGATTATTTTCTATTCTCATTGTTGCTGTCTGTTTCCAATACGTATTTCTGATTATTCTTAGATTTTTTTCATCAGTATTGAGCCTTTCTAGTTGGTTGATCAATTCTTCGTGTCTTATCCGATCGAAAGCCTTGGTGTAGCCAACAAAACATAAATATTAATCCTTATTCATCTCGACTGGCCTCTCTATGATAATTCTTAGGATGCATATGGCATTAAAAGTTCCTTTCCTTTCGACAAATCCACCGTTCTTCTGTTATTTCCCGTTTGATTCTGTTCCTTGTCCTCATCATAATTATTCTTAATGGGGATTTTGTTACATGACTCATCAAGCTGATTGTACGATGGAGTTTGCAGGTTTTCTTTGGGAGTGCAATGAAAATTGATTTTGACATACCTGTAGGGATTTTTCCGGTGCCATCAATTTCATTTAGGAGGACTGTTATTTTTTCAATACCAAATTCTTCGAGGGTCTCAATCATTTCTGTAGTAATATTGTCTGGTCCTCATATATTTCTGTCCGTAATATTTATCATCAAAATAATGTAGATACTAAAGAGCATATGGCACTTCACGATTCAGATGCTGAAAACAACTTTTGCAAAAGTAGAGCAATGGATTTAAAAAAATTTATTTGGTGTTGCTAACACTCAGATGATATGTAGTGTATTTCCACTCATAACAATTCGAGTGACTCTGACTTCGTAAAGCTATGTTCATTTGTCGGTATGCAAGTTTTATATGCAACTGTTTTGTAGTTGTCGGTGATGGACTCTCGACGCTCCGATAGATGAGTAGGCATACTGGTCCTTTACTTCCTGCTGTGAATCTTAACAATTACAGTATTCGTATGATGCCAAATCTTGACAATTCAAATCAAGACGCACCCACGCACAAGACATACGGATGCAACTGGAATAACACGTGGCCAGTGCCCTCTCTGATGAACAGTTTCGTCCTCAGATACTGTACGACTTCCTGCCCTCGACTGCTGATCTGGTGAAATGGAGGAAATCCGATGACCCAAGAAAGTACACACGAAGGCATAATCAAGTATTAAAGACATCACGCAAACGCTTAGTACATGTACTGCCAGAGGAAGAAATACGTCACCAAAAGCTGCGGCAACCTTCTACATGGCAGGAGGCAGCAAACTGTGGTCTTAAAAAGCTGTGACATCCGGAGCATGGATCTACTGGGTGGCGCGGATGATTAGGAGTGCACAGGATATCTGTCAATATGAAAAAAAAAAACCCCAAAAAACCAACAACAACAACAAAAAACCAACAACCCCCCCCAAAAAAAAACAAAAAACAAAACAAAACAAAACCAACAAAAAACAAAACAAAACAACAACAACAACAAAAAACACCTCCACCAAGAAATCATCAGCAAGAGTGGAATGAGACCAGATATAGTATTTCACTCCATTTTATCAAAGGAAACGATTCTGATCGATCTCACTGTGCCCTATGAAAGTGGAATGGAAGAAGACCACATCTACGCAATGAAAGAGAGAGAGAGGGAGAAAGAGAGAGAGAGAGAGAGAGAGAGAGAGAACCACACCACTAAGAAATCATCAACAAGAGTGGAATGAGACCGAATATAGTATTCCACTCCACTTCATCAAAGCAAATGATTCTGATCGATCTCGTTGTGCCGTATGAAAACAGAATGGAGGGAGACAACATCTAGCGTGTACATGGTTGAAAAGCATACCAATCAAACTAGCAATTTTAGGAAATCTGGCTTCCAAACTAAAGTCCACGTCACAGTGGTTGGAGCAGAAGGGTTGGTAGGCTCATCTACCTATGACCTCATAAAACAGATCTCGATTTCTGGGAAGACATAGGCCGGAGTCTTAAAGGCAAAAGTCGTCAGTATTATTATTGCTCAGTGTCCTAATCGATTTGTTAGTTGCAACCATGGAAACTAAGGAACAGGAACGGTCACTCCATCTCCCTGCTTCCTCGTGTTCTTTGGATTGTGACCTAAGGTTCTTCGTGCATTAAACTTTGTGGTTTGTGAGCTCTGTCTGTCTGTCTGTCTGTCTGTCTGTCTGTCGCTTTCATACGTACACGCACGCGCACACATACTCACGCAAACACACACAGACAGGCGCAGGCGCAGACACAGACACAGGCATTCTCTGTCTTTCTGTCTGTCTGTCTGTCCGCCTGTCTCTCTCTGTCTGTCTGTCTGTCTGTCTCTCTCTCTCCCAAAACAAAACTTTTTTGTCTGTGTGGAAGTTCCAAACTAAAGCATACCATCTATTAATCGAGAAAAAGATACTCAAACACATATCCGAAGATGAAAGAAAATGTCAGGCATGATGACACGAAGATCCAAGTGCATTAGCGTGATGGCTGACTTGTGTCTAATGCATGGAACACACAGTATATCAAAGGATTAAACATGATCCAAGACACTGATTAAACATAATATGTAAAAAAGAGACCTTCTGACTTCATTAAACCCATCCTATTTAATGGCATGTATGTATGTGTGTGTGTGTGTGTGTGTGTGTGTGTGTGTGTGTGTGTGTGTGTGTGTGTGTGTGTGTATGTGTGTGTGTGTGTGTGTGTGTGTGTGTGTGTGTGTGTGTGTGTGTGTGTGTGTGTGTGTGTGTGTGTGTGTGTGTGTGTGTAACTGAAAACTAGGTCAAACAAACTTGCTTTAACTCGACAGAGAAACTTTTTGTCATCTTGTGCACATTAACATTATTATGATATATTACGTAATCGCATCCACAAACACACGCACACACACACACACACACACACACACACAACACACACACACACACACCACACACACACACGCACTCGTACACATACACGCAAACACACACACACATATACATACAAAGACACACGCACATACACACAGATACACACACATGCAAACACACACGCATACATCCAAACACACACCCATACATACACACACGCGCATACACACACACAAACACACACTCCCGCGAGCGAACACACATTCACACACACACACACACACACACACACACACACACACACACACACACACACACACAAGCACACGCACGCACACACACACACACACACACACACACACGCGTAGTTTATGACTAACGAAAACAACAATGGACTACACACGTCACCTTGTGTCATTCCAGCTTTACAACTGATACAATTTAGCACCACGTCTACACACATTCAATTCAGTTTATGTCAATGTGGCAGCATATGTCTCAAAATTGCGCTAATGATGATCCATCCAAAGCGCTGAGAAGTACCTGTCAGCCCTCTCCTGGATAAATGCTAGAACAGCCAGATTATTCCCCTTCGCCATGACTAATATAAAAAATAGCCAGATTATTCCCCTTCACCATAACTAATTACCAACCCTTTTGAACTTGTATAGAAAAAAAGATATATGAATCAGTTCTGATATTTGCATGTTGGTGTACAATTATTATAATTAAAGAAAAAGCAACAACAACAACAACAACAACAACAACAACAACAACAAAAAGGTCTTCAATTAAAAATTTGCACGTCAGCCTGGTTTTTGCGTGGTGCGTCATATATTTTAACAATCATCCATGTACGGATTGTGTGCGCGCGCATATGCATGTGTGTGCATGTGTGCTTGAGAGAGACAGGGGCTGAATTGGCGAAACAGGAGTGTTGGGTAGGCGAAATGTGACAAAGAGTCAAACTCACAAGACGCTTATGAGGGTGGCCGCGCCATTAAAAGAGAAGATGAAACAGAAATTGGGCCTGCTCCGATGAGAGAGAGAGAGAGAGAGAGAGAGAGAGAGAGAGAGAGAGAGAGAGAGAGAGAGAGCACACACACACACACACACACACACACACACACACACACACACACACACACACACACACACACACACACACACACACACACACACACACAGAGGGGCAGAGAAAGTAGTAGACATCTGTTCAAACCTTAAATGCAGAAAGAAGAAGGCATTTAAAAGCACACACACACACACACACACCACACACACACACACACACACACACACAACACACACACACACACACACACACACACACACACACACACACACACACACACACACACACACACCCCACAGAGTTGGGAACTCCAAAGAGCCCGATTTGACATATACCACACAGATTTGAAAAAAGAAGATAATATCAACTTACTGGCAAGTCAAGTTAAATGTCATATAGAAGACTTTTATTCTGATCACTTGAAAATTTTCACTGATGGATCAATAATTGAAAGGCAAGCAGGCTCAGCGTTTTCAATACCTGCTCTCAAAATTGAGAAATCTTTCTATATTGGGCTCAATAAATCTGTCTTTACCGCTGAACTCTTTGCAATATTAATGGCTTTGAATTATATGCTAAGTCTTCCTAGGACAATTCTTCAGATACTTTTTTGCGTTGATTCAAAATCAGTACTTCAAGCTCTTGAATCATCAAAATTACAAACAAGATCTGAAATGATATTGGAAATTAGTCACTTGATTCATAGTTTATCCTTAAGAGGCACTGATATTACTTTCTGCTGGATACCATCTCATAGTTCTTTTCATTATAATGATATGGTTGATAGGGCTGTCAAACGGGGGGCAAAGAGCTCACCAGATTCAAATAATATACAGCTTTCTCTTTCGTTGCATGAGTGTTATACCTTAGTGGACACCTACGTATGGAAGCAGTTCCAAGATAAACAGAAAAAGTATAAAAAATGTTACATGAACTTTGAAATTAGCAAATCACCTAAGCCGTTTCCTGCCGGTAGAGTTATACAATCCCTTATGTATAGGTGGAAACTTGATGCATTCAAAACAAAACACTCCAGGAATATAGTGTGTTTGTGTGGAAAGAAGATAACGCATAGTCATATACTTTCATGTGTTCGGGTAACACGACATATTCCTATACTCTCTACAAAGACAATTTCTGACATATTTGCCTCACCATCATTAATATATGAATTTTTTGTTAGCCTGTCAAAAAGTCCTATAGCGAATTACCTTTAACATGTTATTTCACTTGTTCACTGCTGTGGTTAGTCGATTCTTAGTTTTGACTTTTATTCATTTATTCTACATGTTTATTAATTTTGTTTATTAGATTGTTTGTTTAAATCTTTAATTGTGATAACACTATTTGTTAGATTTACCTTCCTCTCAAAAATAATTGTTTTCTGGATAATTTTTTTTAAAGATCAAAATTGATAATTTTCATATACCCTCTTCAATCTTCCCTTTTTTGTGTGTGTGTTTTTTGTGTGTCTAAAATCACTTTAGTGAATAGACATTAAATCGAAGACCACACACACACACACACACCACACACACACACACACACACACACAACACACACACACACACACACACACACACACACACACACACACACACACACACACACACACTGACAAATGTATACCACATTGGGTAAGTGGAGGATGTACGTGTTAAGGAAGGAAAGGGAGAACGGAAAGTCCTTTCAGTTAAAGTACATGTACAACCAGTCTCCCAGGTTGTCAAAGCCCATCCTCCTTCACAAGAAAAGAACTTCCTTCTTAGCAACCCCAGCACGATAAGCACTCTCTCCGACAGAACAAAACAGCAGTGCTTTTCGATGACCGTTTAATTTGGGTGGCGCTGCCTTCCGGCTACGCGCTCTCAAAAGGAAGGGCAGCCTGAATTTCACATGATACACCCTTTGTAAGCGACCTCCAATTCTACTGTTGCACCAACCCCATTTTTTTCCATTTTCTTTAATTACAATAATTGTACACTGACATACAACAACAGAATTACATTGACTCATATGTAATATTTCTTTCTATACAAGTTCAAAGATTGTTAGTTAGTCTTGGTAAAGGGGAATAATCTGGCTATTTTTATATTAGTCATGGCAAAGAGGAATAATCTGGCTGTTTTCTCTCGTTGTCAGGAGGGGTGGATGGGTGGGAGGTATCATTCAGAGCTTTTGAATGGATCAGCATATGCAAAACTTTTAGACATACGTTGCCACATTGACATGAACTGAATAGGATTGTGTGTGTGTGTGTGTGTGTGTGTGTGTGTGTGTGTGTGTGTGTGTGTGTGTGTGTGTGTGTGTGGTGTGTGTGTGATATATATATGTGTGTGTGTGTGTGTGTGTGTGTGTGTTTGCGTGCAAGATGTATTATCGAGTGAATACATAGGCGAACTGGAAATAGGCGAATCGGGATGACCAAATTAACCCTTTGACTCCCGCATCCTGTCCACCAGCATCCTGTATTGCCAATCATGCTAGCAAAAGCAAAAGCTTAACCCTTTGACTCCCGCATCCTGTCCACCATCCTGTCCTGCAGGAAGCTGCTGGATAGGGTGAGGGAGTCAAAAGCTTAAGTTTTTGCAGCTGATGGATAGGGTGCGGGAGTCAGAGGGTTAAAGATAGGCGAATCAGGGATCGGCCGGAAACGAGATGAAACGCTCCCTTTTTCCGTTGGGCGGCTGGGAGGGGGTGGGGGGGGGGGGGGTGGTGCATAAATTTCTCCCATTAGAAACAGCAGTCACCTTTTTAAGTGCAGACGTGGGAGGTGGTAATGGACCATCCGGCTGAGGAGGTTATGATGAAACCAGGTCAGGCCCAGGAAGCTGGTAGCTGATGAACAACTGCTAATGAAACAGAGGGATCTGGGAAGAACGCGGACCGACAAAAGAAAAGGGCGAATCAAGATGAGCAAAAGCTGGCACCTGAAATATCTGTGATGTGAAGGAAAACAATCAGAGAGAGTAGAAATTGTGAAAAAAAAACACACAAAAAAACAAAACAAAACAAAAAAACAACAACAAAAAATTACCAACCAACCAACCAACCAACCAACCAACCAACCAACCAACCAACCAACCAACCAACCAGCCGACCAACCGACCAATAAACAGACAAACGAACAAACAAACGAACAAACAAACAAACAAACAAACAAACAAACAAACGAACGAACGAACGAACGAACGAACGAACGAACAAACAAACAAACAAACCCAAATCATAGGAATGTTAAACTGTAGATGAAGAAGACAGGGAAATAAAAGAATCTCATGCCAGCGTTGTTCTGTTATGGAGGGGCATAAAGTTGGGCCGTACAGGTGTAGGATGGTGTAGGATTTCTTCTACACCCGGAAGTTGCAAAAATATGCTTGAAACCGGCTTTATCTCTGAAAGAATAATCAAGATCAAACGTGGAGAAGACAACCGCAAATTACTTTCAGATGTACGCATCATACAATATAGTTTCTTGATAGGGTTTGCCAAGCGCAGGCTGGTACATAACCTCGGTCTTTATGTGTTAATGGTGAGACCAAAGTTGTTACAGGCTTTTGAGAAGCGATCCATTTTATGCTGATCTAATGTTCTGTACAGGCACTGAGGCAGAGTCATCAGCAAACAAGAAGTCTCAGATGTTGATATTCTTCACCTCGGTAATGGCTTGCAAGCGCTTGGAGTTAATAAACAGCCCATCGCCAGTCCTGTATCTGATGTGTGTACCATCCTGGCACTCACCAAGGCATCTGTCAGCATGGCTGAAAATACCATGCTAAAGAGTGTAGGAGCAAGAACGCAGCCTTGTTTGACGTCGTTTGTCACAGGGAAGGGTTTCGACTCGTCCCCATCATCCAGCACTCTCGCCATCATGCCATCGTGGAACTGATGGACGATAGTGATGAATTTGCTGGGACATCTAAACTAAACTTCTTCATTATCTTCCACAGGCCATCTCTGCTAACTGTGTCAAAGTCAGTGGTCAGATCGACAAAGGTCAAGAAGAGGTCGCTTTGCTGCAATGACATTTTTCCTGGAGTTGGCGTGCCGCAAATATCATGTCAGCATGTCCCCGTTCTGCTTGGAATCCACACTGGCTTTCTGGCTTTCTGGGAGATCTTGCTCAAGATGTTGAAGGAGACAGTCATATGAGCAGGACGCAAACCAGGATTTTTCCTGGTATTGACAGTAGCGAGATACCTCTGTGGTTATCGCACGACTGGCGATTGCCTTTCGTCTTGTAAATGTGGATTATACTGGCGTCCTTCAATTGTTGTGGGACACTCCCTTCGTTCCACATGGACTGGAATAGTTCAGTCAGGATCTGCATCATGGCTGGGCCCCCTGCTTTGTACACTTCAGCAGGGATAGCATCTGATCCCGGCGCCTTGACACGGGAGAGTTGGTTGATGGCTTCCTTGACCTCTTCCTCTGTGGGAGGGTTGTCAAGGTCCTGGTTGGTCTCCACTTGGGGTAGACGAGCGATGGCCTTGTCGTTAACTGCAGCTGGGCGGTTGAAGACTTGATCAAAATGTTCAGCCCGTCTCTCCAGGATTTCCTTCTTCTCTGTCAGCATTCGGGTCCCACCTGCATTGAGCAGGGGATGAGAACTGCAGGATTGGGGTCCATAAACAGCCTTCAGTGCGTCGTAGAAACGCTTGGTGTCATGGCTGTCATCTTTGAATTTCATAAGCCCTTTGGCTTAACCAACCATCCTGCATCTCTCGTAGTTTCCTCTGCACTTTTCTTCACACTGCATTGAAGACATATTTTCTTTGCTTGTGACAAGAGATCATTGTTTATGTGCCCTGAACAGTTGGTGTTTGTCTGACAGCAGTCCTTGTCTCTCACCGTCGTTTTCATCGAAACAGTCTTGGTTTTAACCAGTTGCTGGTCCTAGTGTTCACGCGCGGTTGAGTATACATCATCATCCTCATCATCAGGTACCTTGCCACATGGCATTGGCGATCATGGCCTTCCATCTGTTTCTATCCCTTGTTGCCACAAGAACCTTCTCCACCCTCTTTGTCTTCAGCCACTCTGCAAGTCCGTCCAATATCTTCTCCCTGGGTCTACCTGGTGCTGTCTTTCCCTCCAGCTTTCCCGTTGTGACCAGGTGCTCCAATTCCCCTTTTCACATAAAATGGCCATACATGTTGCCTGTCTTTTCCTAATCTTCCTTATGAATGATCTTCTTGTGTCTGCCTCTATCGAGACTGTCTCGTTTGTTTTCTTTGCTGTCCATGGAACTCTCAACATTCTTCTTAGAAACCACATCTCGGCCTCAGTTTTGTTCTGGCTTTGTTTGTTGACTGTCCACGCCTCACAACCGTATAACAGTATTTGTTTTATATATCATTCAAGAACTCTCTTCCTGATGTTAATTGATAGGCATCTGTTGATAAGAATGCTTTTCATCATCTTGAATGCTGTCTTGGATTGGTCGACTCTGCTGGCTATTTCTGATGTGCATCTGCCGTCTGGTGAAATGATCGTTCCCAGGTATTAAAACTTATCAACCTGTCTCAAGTTGTGCCGTTTGCTGTTATTTTGGGATTTCATGTTTTTTTGTTTTTTTTTTACTGATCATCATGACTTCAGTCTTCCTGCTGTTTAGCTCCAACCCCTCACCTTCGCTTTCTATTTCTAGTATATGCACAAGGTTTTAGCTTGGGGTCTGGTTCGTGGGCACCAGGGCATATCCACACGCAGGTGGGCCTGCGTGCCGCACGTCTGGGGGCCAGACCTCCTCCGAGTCCCTCGAGATTTAGCCTGAGTCCGAGAGGTGCTCAGTTACCACATGTCGCCACGAACAGGTATAACGTAGGGCTTGCTGATGGAGAGGCTATGTACTGACAGAGAGAGACTTACGCATTCTGCTCTCCCTTTCGTATGGCTGCAAGCAGCAGTGCTAGCCAGCAGTGCCGGCTGAAAGTGAGAGGTGACAAGCACGCAGTCACTAGCCAACACACTAGACGCATCACATCTGCCTATTGACACATTTGAGCATACAGTGTCTCTGAAAACTGCCCACTTCTCTTCAGCATTATGCTTGTTATTCAGGAGTACGTCAGGCAACCTGCTATCAAGGTCACTGGAGAATTTTTCTGAGACTTTGCTTCTCTCTAGTTTGGAGACCTTCAGCCTCTTTGTACACTTCTGACCTTGGAGTCTTCATGCAGGGTGGATACAGAGTTTGAACTTGGACACAATGAAACGATGATCTGTCCAGCAATCGGCACCACACATGGGTTTTGTCACTCTGACGTCCTGCTGGTCCCTCCTCCTGTGATGACATAATCGATCAGATGCCAGTGCTTGGAGCGTGGATGCATCCAAGATGTCTTGTTGTGGGTAGGGAGAGAGAACAGTGTGTTCGTTATTACATGATCGTGTATAGCATACGTCTTGAGATGTAATAGGCCATTACTGTTGCACTTTCCAGTGCCATGTCTTCCATTGATTAAAGCCGAAAAATCCCACAATGATTTCTGAAGGGACTGATGGGGATTCGAACCCACAGCCTTCCAGTAGGTAGTCCGTTGCGTTAACCACTACACCACGGAGATAGATTGGTCCCAGCCAAAAGAAGGGTAAGCTGCCTGCTTAGGGAATGAGTGAGAGGATTGCTTGGTCCAGACTGTTCGATGGTCGTTTGGTTGGCCGGTTGATTGGCCAGTTTATAAGCTGGCTGACTGGTCAGTTGATTGTTTTGTCAGTTAGAAAATAAATAAATAAGTGGTCAGTCTCTCCCTTGCATCATTGCTTGCTTTGTTAGTGTTTTTGTTTGCTTTGGATTTTGTTTTTGTTGTTTGTTTTTGTTTTGTTTTTTTTTTTTTGTTTTTGTTTTTAACTTTCTGATTTTTTTCAGATGCGTGTGTGCATGCACGTTGTTTCGTGCATACTATGCAGGAGGTATGTTGCTGCACTGTCTACATATTCCGTCTTCTAGGTGCGTGTATGCTGGGTGATTTAATGTTGCAGTAAGCCATCACACTTTGACATACATTCTGGATGTTTAACGTGCGTATCTGATGTTCTACATGCATAAACGCACAAAGGGGGTTTTGGCACTAACATGCCTGCATACGTGTTGACCTGGTCGGCACCCACCTCAAGAGATACAACCGCTGGGGATAACCATCCTAGGGAAGTGGGGGAAGGGAGACTTATCTAATCCTATATCAACACCACCAGAACAACAACGATGTTAAGACGGGGCAGCGAGGAGGCCAGTGTTAATGCAGCGCACCCTGGGATTCGAACCCAGAACCGTCAGCATGTGAATCCGATGCTCAAACCAACTGAGCTGCCGAAGCCCATTGGGAGAAAGGGCACACCTCCAATCTTTATGCACCCAGGCAGAATTGAACGTAGAACTTCCGACCGGAAGTGTGACATCTTACTCATGTGATTATCGTGCCAGTCGCTTCGTTAGTGAAAGTCGGTCAGATGCTGGTCCAGTCACTTAGCCAAGACAAAAACCAATCATGAGTTTGAACATTTCCAGTTGCCTTGGAGATAAACACCACCAGCTGGGTCACCACGGACAACGCCACCAAACGACGACGAGAGACCTAATTTACACGTCAGCCCACTTCACCTCTCTCTCTCTCTCTCTCTCCTGCACGTAGCTCACCTGATTAGCTGCACGAAACCTGTCTTCGTCCGTCTTGAGTTGCAAGTGTTAATTAACACAGCACAGTGGAGGTAGAAGATTGGCTTGAGGGACAGGAAGCCGGTTGGGAGGAATGAGGATGCAGGGGTGTGGTTGTGGTGAAAGGGAGAGAGAGGAACAAGGATGGATGCGTCGGCTGGATGGTGAATGTGGAGATGGTTTGACAGGAAACGACACAGGCAGCATCAGACGATGGGGAAAGTGGTCAAGCCATATGGAGAGATTCTTCGATTTTGATTGTCTACAACCACAGTTGATTTTCTGCGGAATTGTGAAAAAGAAAGAGTTATTGGAGTTATGTCAAGAAGGATTCATGGGGCTCGGACAACTTCAAATGCGCTCCACCCAAATCTACTAGCAATTATCTGACAGATTTCCTGAGCCTGCATAAAACCCTATGCGCTGGCAAGGTCTTGAAAAGGGAGATGGAATCTATCAAACACGAAGCTGACACCACCAGAACAATGGAAACATTAAGATGGGCAGCAAACAGGCCAGTTTTTTTATAAATGGGACAGCAAACAGGCCAGTTTTTTTATAAGATGGGCAGCAAACAGGCTAGTTTTTTTATAAGATGGGCAGCAAACAGGCCAGTTTTTTTATAAGATGGGCAGCAAACAGGCCAGTTTTTTTATAAGATGGACAGCAAACAGGCCAGTTTTTTTATAAGATGGACAGCAAACAGGCCAGTTTTTTTATAAGATGGACAGCAAACAGGCCAGTTTTTTTTATAAGATGGACAGCAAACAGGCCAGTTTTTTTTATAAGATGGACAGCAAACAGGCCAGTTTTTTTATAAGATGGACAGCAAACAGGCCATTTTTTTTATAAGCTGGCAGCAAACAGCCCATTTTTTTTTATAAATGCAGCAACAGCCATTTTTTATAAGTGCAGCAAACAGCCATTTTATAAGATGGCCAAAAGGCCATTTTTTATAAGATGGCAGAACAGCCAGTTTTTTATAAGATGGGCAGCAAACAGGCCAGTTTTTTATTAAGATGGCAGCAAACAGGCCAGTTTTTTATAAGAGGCAAAACAGGCAGTTTTTTTTATAAGATGGCAGCAAACAGGCCAGTTTTTTATAAGATGCACAAACAGCCGTTTTTTATAAGATGGACACAAAGCCATTTTTATAAGATGGACCAAACAGGCCAGTTTTTATAAGAGGGCAGCAAACAGGCCAGTTTTTTTATAAGATGCAGCAAACAGCAGTTTTATAAATGGCACAAACAGCCAGTTTTTATAAGATGGCAGCAAACAGGCAGTTTTTTATAAGATGGGCAGCAAAAGACCATTTTTTTATAAGATGGCAGCAAACAGCCAGTTTTTATAAATGGGCACAAACAGCCATTTTATAAACGCAGCAAACAGCCTTTTTTATAAGTGGCAGCAAACAGGCCAGTTTTTTATAAGATGGCAGCAAACAGCGTTTTTTATAAATGGCACAAACAGCCAGTTTTTTTAAGAGGGCACAAACGGCAGTTTTTTATAAATGGCAGCAAACAGCCTTTTTTTTATAAGATGGGCAGCAACAGGCCAGTTTTTATAGATGGGCACAAACAGGCCAGTTTTTTATAAGATGGCAGCAAACAGCCATTTTTAAAGTATCAGGCGGAATCGAACTCAACAGATCAACTTGTGTCATGGCTTTATCAACTTACCTGCTTTAAAGAGAAATAATTGCTTTTTAGGTCTATACAATAATAGTTGTTCGATGCAGTCTTTAAATTCTGAAAAGAACGAAAGAAACAAATAATTGTTGTTTTGGTTCTTTTACGAGCTTGTCGTACGATGGTTTTAACCTTGTTATCGTTGCATCTCTCAGATAATCTGAAAGACCAACTCCCAGTCCATAATTCACAGCCCAGTGGAACGAAGAGTTAAAAAAAATCCCTGTTTCAATCTTGGATCGAAGAATAGACCTCTAGTTTACTTAGCGTGTTAACCAGTTGGCAACCTTTCTGTTTTGTTTGAGTAAAGACGGATAGATGTATAAATGAAACATAGATACCGTATGTCTGGTCTTCCAATCCATTCACAGTCACAACCACATATCTGTTCTATGGCGATGAGTAGTGAGTGAGTGACTTCAGATTCAGTGAGCCAGTGAGTGGTCCATGCTGATGAGGGGGAAGGGAACCTACACTCTTTTGCCAAGGGAGATCACTACAGATACACACAGGGAGAGGATGCATGCTTATTTGCCTTGATTGAACTCTCGGACAATCATTTCAATTACTAAATGTTACTCTTTTCAAGAACATGTTCCATTATGTTGTTGTTAAGTATTGAGTCGTATCTATTTCACAAACAGTTCTGTTTTGTACTGTTTATACAGTTATGTGACTGCTTATGTTCGCTGATATCAAATTTGGAGTCTGTCAATTATTACCAGCGAAATGTTTCCTGGAATTTGGATTATTTTGACAATAATGTAAGAGCGTTTCTTGCCAACTTTTATGTATGTATGCAAATTGTTATAAAGATCAGTATGACATAGATGTACTCTAAACGTCATTATAATCGCCAGTTCTGCAGTTTCAGTTTCAGTTTCTCAAGATGACGTCTCCGCGCTCCGAACGAATTTCATATGCACTAACTTCACAGGTGCCATGTGTACATGTATAGTGATCATGGCACAAGCCTTAAGCCTACACATGAACTCATGAGCTGGCCAGGTCCTGAGGCCCTACCTAGACTATAGTTTACCTAGTTTATATTTTATACTGGTATTTTATCAGCCTACCGCTGGAATAATCTTGGTTACATGTAAATGACATGTGTATTTAGTAAAAAAAAAGGAACATACATATAAAGTAAATAAATAAATAAATAATTAAATGTCTGAATTGGTGTATCGACCGGGATCTGAATCCCATGACCAGTTTTACTTGGTCCTTACAATTCGGACTGCAAAAAAACTGCTTAAGTCAAAAGTACTGGAATGTTAGCTCGTCATTGACTTGGTTTTATTGTTATATGGTTATTAAAATCACTGTTCTGTACTGTGTCAAGGCTGGATGTGCACCTCATGTGACAAGCATTATATTTGACCTAGAAAAGATGACATGACCACTACCGTCAATAGAAAACTGATAATGAACTCTGTCTGTCTGTCTCTCTCTCTGTGTCTCCCTCTGTGTCTCTGTCTTCCTTGCTCGGCTACCGGCAAGACGGAATTTCAACAGCTGGTGTTTACAGTGTGTTTTTTTGTAAAAACCCCATGCACCATGCCTGTTGAAGGACTCCCATCTTCGTCAGAAGGTATGCTAGACGCTCTGCTGAAGGACATGTCATTGAAGTCCTTCAAAATCGAAGGAAAAGGCAAGCAGACGGTGGTCGTCCTGCGACTGACAACACCAACCAGTCAGCCATCTCCTGTCGCACAGGCGGGAGATCATAATACTGCCGTGTTTCGCCGCAAGTGTCCTTCACAAATCAACAGGGACAGAAAAAGGGCTGAGATGTATAGGCACACCCAGGAACAGAAGGCAGGTGAGGATGCTACATCTCCTTCATGTTTATTTTTTCCTGCACCGCCCAGTATATTCTACCCAACTGACAACAACAATGTGTTTGAAAATGACACATTCGACATTCCCGCTACACGTACCCCACGCAGTTCGCACGAGCCCACACGTGAAATACGCACCATTAACCTGGAGTGCCAGTCCATGGCTACACAGTGTGTTACAGACCCACAGTCAGAGACAGTGAGTGATGTGTTGGAGCCTGTGTTAGATGAAGGAATGACAGTTGATGACACTGAGGAACTTAAGATCAGTGGTTGTGGTGCATGTGAAGAAGCCGTGACACATTCTGAGAACAGCACCCGTCACGTAACATATTGAAAGATAGACTGAGGCGAAAGTGGGGTTAGGTACGGAGGTGCTTCGGGTGTCAGCGAGCGTGTGCATGGCGATGATCATTCAGAGGAGGTAACTACACAGCAAATACTAGAGTCCCTTAAAGAAACGGAAAGGAAGATGGAAGGCCGCTCCTGGATTTGTCACTAAGGTAGAGAGGTGAACCTAGGTACAGACCCCGTCGACAAAGGGAAATGTCCGGATCCATCATGAAAGTGGCTGTGACATTACATGATGTATGACAGTTGAAAAAAATCGTTATCCCTGCCATGAATTATTTCTATCATTTATGTTCGATGGACTGTAAAAAGACAGTGATAATGTACATGAATTGTGTATATCGTAATGCCTTGATCTGGTTGCC
>CM060306.1:75398011-75423011 GCA_030674185.1 Monoplex corrugatus | reverse complement strand
CGATTAGTATGTAGATGCATTGGGAAGTTAGTAACTCTAAGGTGGCTGGTTGCTTGGTTTACTGATTAGTATGTAGATGCATCGGAAATAAGATAACTCTACGGTGGTTGGTTTTTGATTAGTATGTAGATGCTTTGGGAAATGGTTGGTTTATTGATTAGTATGTAGATGCATTGGAGAAGTTAGGTAACTCTAAGGTGGTTGGTTGCCTGGTTTATTGATTAGTATGCAGATGCATTGGGAAATTAGATAACTCTAAGGTTGTCGGTTGCCTGGTTTATTGATTAATATGCAGATGCAGTTTGTCATATTGGCAGATGTGATGCGTATAGTTGTCGGCTTCAGCCTGCACCGCTGGCTAGCACTGCTGTGCGAAAAGAAGAGCAGAAGGCGTAAGTCTCTTCCTATCAGTACATAGCCTCTCTATCAGCAAGCCCTACGCTGTGCCTCCTCGTGGCGACAGGCGGTAGCTGAGCACCTCACGGACTCAGGCTGAATCTCGTAGGACTCGGAGGAGGTCTGGCCCCCAGACGTGAGGCATGCAGGCCCACCGGCGTGTGGATACGCCCTGGTGCCCACGAACCAGACCCCCAAGCTATGGATAAATAGCTCCACTGCCTTGTGGACATCTCGGGAGAGAGTAAGGCTAGCGGAGAGACCGTACACAAACCGATGGAAGGCAACGGGAAACCACCATCGTAATTTTCCCCAGGTTATCATGGACAGAAACTAAAAAAATCAAAGACAACGACGTAAATAGGTGCTCCTATGGAGCAGCTTCGTCCGGTAGGGACCGTCATGCGTCGCAGGTGACACCAGACCGTCAGCATATTACTGTGAACCCTAAACTCATATTTAAAACATCAAAGTTGCAACATGGAATATAAGAACACTGTTGCAAAAGGGTAAATTAGAAAATATCAAGACAGAGATGGAAAGACTTAACATTGGTATTTTAGGACTAGGGGAAGTGAGATGGAAGGGGGCAGGCATGATAACATCAGGGGAATACACAATGATATACTCTGGTGGTAACTCACATGAAAGAGGAGTAGGCATCATGATGGACAAAGACAAATCAAAAGCAGTTCAGGGATACTGGGCTGTGTCCGATAGAGTTTTGCTGGTCAAGTTGGCAGGCAAACCATTTGATATCAACATCATTCAGGTGTATGCACCAACATCCGCAAGTACTCAGGAAGACATCGACAATTTTTACTAAGTATTAGAGATGGCCAAAGTCCAATGTAAATCACAAGAAGTTACTGTAATAATGGGAGATTTTAATGCTAAAATGGGACAGGATAGGGTGGAGGATATAGTTGGACCTCATGGCCTTGGTTCGCAAAATGAAAGGGGTGAGAAACTTGTAGAATGGGCACAGATGAATGAGTTTATAGTAGGAAACACCTGGTTTGAGCAACCTAATGGAAGAAAATGGACGTGGATGAGTCCAAGAGATAATGCCAAAAATCACTTTGACTACATCCTGATCAACAAAAGTTTAGAAATTCATTACTGTCAGCAAAAACACTACCAGGCGCAGACTGCAACAGTGATCACAATCCTGTAGTGCGAAGATTTAGACTGAAATTGAGGAAAAGGAAACAGACCAAAAAACATCAAATTAAACCTTGGACTCTTAAAGACAGATGAAGTGATACGTAAACAATTTAATGTACATGTTCAAAACAAATTCAATGTTCTGGAAGACGCTGGTGACAGTGAGGAACAATGGTCAAAGTTGAGGAATTCGATAAATGATGCTTGTGAGGAAATCCCTAGGGCAGATAGAAAAGCAAAAAAGAACTGGATGACTAATGAAATTTTAGGCTTGATGGAGGAACGGAGGAAGGCAAAGAGAATTGAGGAGATCTACAGGAAGATAAACGAGGAGATCAGGAATAGGTGCAATGAAGCTAAGGAAGCTTGGCTGAAAACAAAGTGCAAAGAAATGGAAGACCGACACAAAAGGGATCCTCAGGGTATGTACAGATGAATTTAAGAAGTTGTCCACAGAAAAAATACATGCACATCAACTGGTTGCTTGAAATCGAAAGATAGCACGCTTATCATGGAAAAAGACAAAATATTAGACAGATGGGGAGAGTACATTAAAGACCTTTTTGAAGATGACAGAAACGAAGAACACATTATAAAAAAGAACTTTGAAGGACCATCCATAAATCCATAATGAAATATGAAGTTAGAGCGGCACTAAAAAAGATGAAACCAGGAAAAGCCCCAGGACCAGACAACATTACTACAGAGATGATTGAAGCCCCGTAGGAATTTGGCATAGAAAAAATAACAGTCCTCCTAAATGAAATTTACGACACTGGAAAAATCCTCAAAGATATGTCAAAATCAATTTTCATTGCACTTCCAAAGAAGACAGGGGCTATAGAATGCGAACTCCATCGCACAATCAGTTTGATGAGCCATGTAACAAAAATCCTGTTAAGAATAATCATGATGAGGACAAGGAATAGAATCAAAGGAGAAATAGCAGAGGAACAGTGTGATTTGTGGAAGGGAAAGGAACTATTAATGCCATATACATCCTAAGAACTATCATAGAGAGGTCAAATGAGATGAATAAGGATTTGTATTTATGCTTTGTTGACTACACCGAGGCTTTCAATCGGGTAAGACATGATGAATTGATCAACCAACTGGAGAGACTCAATGTTGATGGAAAAGATCTACGAATAATCAGAAATATATACTGGGAACAAACAGCTGCAATGAGAATAGAAAACAATGTAAGCTCTTTCCAAAATATCAAAAGAGGAGTCAGACAGGGTGTATTTTGTCACCAGATCTGTTTTCACTTTACAGCGAAAACATCATGAGAAACCTAGAAGAAGAGACCCTGGATTAAAGGTTGGAGGGAAAATAATAAACAACATTCGATACGCAGATGACACCGTGCTAATTGCACAAAGTGAAAGAGACCTACAAAACCTTGTGAATATACTAGAAATAGAAAGCAAAGGTAAGGGGCTGGAACTAAACAGCAGGAAGACTGAAGTCATGGTGATCAGTAAAAAACATGAAATCCCCTCATGCAAAATAACAGCAAATGGCACAACTTGACACAGGTTGATAAATTCAAATACTTGGGAACGATCATTTCATCAGACGGCAGATGCACATCAGAAATAGCCGGCTAGAATCGGCCAAGCCAAAACAGCATTCAAGAAGATGACAAACATTCTTACCAACAAATGCCTGTCAATTAACATCAGGAAGAGAGTTCTTGAATGTTATATAGAACCAATACTGTTGTACGGATGTGAGGCGTGGACAGTCAACAAACAAAGCCAGAACAAGATTGAGGCAGCCGAGATGTGGTTTCTAAGAATAATGTGAGGGTTCCATGGACAGCAAATAAAACAAACGAGACAGTCTTGATGGAGGCAGACACAAGTAGATCACTCATAAGGAAGATTAGGTAAAGACAGGCAACATTTATAGGCCATTTATGAGGAAGGGGGATTTGGAGCACCTGGTCACAACGGGAAAGCTTGAGGGAAAGAGGCACCAGGTAGACCCAGGGAGAAAATGCTGGACAGACTTGCAGAGTGGCTGGGGACTAGGAGGATGGGGGAGATGCTAGGGGCAACGAGAGATTGAGACAGATGAAAGTCCATGATCGCCAACGCCATTCGGCAGGGCACCTGATGATGATGATGATGATGCAGATGCACTGGGAAGTTAGGTAACTCTAAGGTGGTCGGTTACCTGGTTTATTGATATGCATGTATGCGCAGGCGCGTGTGTGTGTGTTACTGTATAAGTTTGTGTGTTAGTGATGTGTGTTTGTTTCTGCATGTGCGTGTGTGCGCATGTGTTTCTGTTCTCTCTCTCTCCCTCCATCCCCCCCCCCCCTTCTCTCTCTCTGTGAGCGTGTGTGTCAGTGTGTATGTTTCTGTCTGTGTTTCGCATTGTGGTGTGTGTGTTTTGTGTTTTGTGTTGTGTGAGATTGTGTGGTGTGTGTGTGTGTGTGTGTGTGTGTGTGTGTGTGTGTGTGTGTGTGTGTGCATGTGTGCGCGCGCTTGTGTGTGTGCTCCAAGCATCTATGGTTAGTTCTAACCAGTGGGAATCAGACCAGTGATAGTTTAATTGACGATTCACTGTGGCTATTTTGGCTGGAGCGAGAAGCGTCGAATCAAAAATGGAAGTACGCAGACTGGTCTCTTCTTGCTGGGCTTCACGCGTAGTCTTTAGAAAAGCTGTTTTAAAATTAAAGTGTTCTTATGTGTTAAAGGCTGGTCGCAAAATGTTTATTTGCAAGATCAGATTAAAGGTATGGAATAGCTTACACTATCACGAACGTCAGGGACAACAACATTGATAGTGACCCTAATGGATTTCTTGTCATTTTTTTTATATCTGCAATAGAAGACTATAGAAGAGAGTTCTTGTAATGGCTACCTGGCTAAACTTGCCTCTCAGTGAAAAAGGCTACTTACTGCGTAGCTTTCATCGGCGATCCGGCCGACTTCTTCAGCGCAACTGCTGGGTTGAGAACTGGCTTCAGTGCGCACTCGCGTGAGCGATCTCACGACAGTGCGACTGAATAAGTGAGGAGTACACCGATGGCAGGTTGTGTCGGCCCCGGTCACGGTTGAGGGTGGGGTTCCTTGTGGCGATGTAGACTGCCTCCTTTACTCCCCTCTGGAAACATCTTGCTTCTTTGTCGAGAACTTGCACACTGTCCTTTTCAAAGTGGTGATGGGTGTGGGTCAGATGTTCCCCTACTGGAGAGGACTCGCGTTTGTGTTCTTTTAATCTTTTCTGCATGTTGAACAGAGTTCTTGAATGTTATATAGAACCGATAATGTTATACGGTGTTGAGGCGTGGACAGTCAACAAGCAAAGCCAGAACAAGATTGAGGCAGCTGAGATGTGGTTTCTAAGAAGAATTGTTGAGAATTCCATGGACAGCATAGAAAACAAACGAGCCGTCTTGATGGAGGCAGACACAAGAAGATAATTTATAAGGAAGATTAGGAAAAGACAGGCAACATTTAGAGGCCATTTTATGAGGAAAGGGGAACTAGAGCACCTGGTCACAACAGGAAAGCTGGAGGGAAAGAGAGAACCAGGTAGACCCAGGGAGAAAGTATCGGGCGGACTTGCAGGGTGGATGAGGACAGAGAGGGTGGAAGATGTACTTGCGGCAACAAGAGATAGATACATATGGAGAGCCATTATTGCCAACGCCATGCGCAGGGCACATGATGATGTTGATGAGAACACCATCCATTAGACAAGGTACTTACACTTTAAAAGCGAAGCAGTGATTTCAAAGGACTTTACTTCTTCCACGATAAACACTTCAAAGCAAAGCAGTGACTTTAAGGACTTAAATTCTACGTTAAGAAGAAGAACAACAAATGTCACTACCATCATCGGGTTACCAAAAACACCTGAACTTCCTGCAGATCGATTAGTTTGTCTGCTGTTCGTTTCAACAGAAAAAGGGGGTAGGGGTGTTGTGTTGTGGTGTGAGGGGGGGTGTGTGTTGTGTGTGTTGTGTGTGTGTGTGTGTGTGTAGGTGTGGTGTGTGTGTGTATGTGCGTGTGTGTGTGTGTGTAGTTGTGTGTGTGTGTGTGTATGTGTGTGTGTGTGTGTGTTGTGTGTGTGTGTGTGTGTGTGTGTGTGTGTTGTAGTGGTTGTGTGTTGTGTGTGTGTGGTGTATGTATGTGCGTGTGTGTGTATGTGTGTGTATGAGTGTGTGCGTGTGCGTGTGTGTATGTGTGTTTTGGTTTGTGTGTGCGTTGTGTGTATTGTGTGTGTGTTGTGTTGTGTGTGTTTTGTGTGTGTGTTTGTGTGTGTGTTTGTGGTGTGTGTTGTGTGTGTGTGTGTGTGTGTGTGTGTGTGTGTGTGTGTGTGTGTGTGTGTGTTGTGTGTGTGTGTGTGTGAATATCTTGTGAGGCTCTCTCAAGCTTCAAAGAAATCGATAATCAGGTCAGAGGAGAGGGGATATGAACATGTTGACTTTCTGACTGACAGAGCTAGGTGCAGATGCTGAGTATGTGCTTTGATGTTGTGTCTGTCTGTCTGTCTATCTATCTGTCGCTCTATCGCTCTATCGTCATCTATCTATCTATCTATCTATCTATCTATCTATTATCTAGTCTATCTATCTATCTATCTATCTATCTATCTATCTATTATCTAGTCTATCTATCTATCTATCTATCTATCTATTCTATCTATCTATCTATCTATCTATCTATCTATCTATTACTACATACATAATAAATATATCTCGGTAAGCACGCGCGAGCACTTGCGTGTGTGATTAAAGAATTCGTCAGTGTGGGCCATCTGAATGCAAAAAGGTTCCATCAAAAGCTGGCAACAATAGGATCTGTCACAAAACTAGTTTTAATTTTTGAAAGTAGGCAAAGGTGTCATTTTTTAAAAACATTTTTTAATCAAGGCTAGCTGTATATTCCAACCAACAAGTTTTGTTTGAGACACAGAACAGCTAACGTCATCACTCACGTCACTGGCGACCTAAAAGTGACCTCAGAGACTTTCTTCCAGAAGGTTCTGTCCACAAAATAACGCTGCCAACTAGAAAACAAACTTCAGACTGGAAACTTCAAGGCAGTGATTTTGATCATGCTTTTTACTTTCGGAATATGTCACTACCATGATCAGATTACTGACAACATCAGAGTTTCTGCCAGATCAATCAGTTTGTCTGACATTCGTTTCAGCAGAAACAACAAGGTGTAAAATCTGGTGGGGTACTCTCTAATATCAAAATAATCAGTAATTATCGTGAAAGTAAGGATGGTATCAACATGTTTGTTGGATTACTGACTTACAGGGCTGGATACATATGTTGAAGATGTTCTTTGTCCTCTTGCTGGACCAGTTTTCCTTTTTTTTCTGAAAAAACAACAACAACAACACCAAAACGTGTTTGGGTGATTTTTTGTTTTGGTCCGGATGTCCATGCATGCAAACATACACGGGCTGGTTGGTTCTTTTGATAGAGCTGCGGACTCAAGATTTGATGTCTTGTGTTCAATACCAGTCCGCCACATTAAAAGTGGCCTGTTCGCTGCCCATCTTAATGTTTCTATCCTTATGGTGGTTATCAGCTTACGTCCCTTCCCCTTCCCCATTTCCAGACTTCCCTCCCCCATTTCGAGACCTTGCCAGGGCATAGAGGTTTGCACAGGCTCAGATAACTGCTGGCAGATTTGGGTGGAGAGCATATGGAATAGTCCAAGTGCAGTGAATCCCTCTTGAACAAACTCAAAACAACAAACAAACAAAGAAACAACAAAGAAAGAAAGAAACAAAAAAGAAACAGACAGACAAACAAACAATACAAACAAACAAACAAACAAACATACAAACAAACAAACAAACAAACAAAGAAACAAAACAAACTAACAACATATACCAACCAACCAACCAACACCAACAACCAACCAACCAACCAACAACAAACCAACCAACCAACCAACAACCAAACAACCACAACATTCAACCAACAACAACCAACAACAACCAACAACCAACCAACCCAAACAACAACCAACCAAACAACAACAAACCAACCAACAACCAACAACAACCAACCAACCAACAACAACCAAATCAACCAACACAACACAACAACAACACAACCAACAACACAACCAACAACAACAACCAAAACACAAAACAACAACAAACAACAACAAAACAACAACAACAAAACAAAAACAAACAAACAAACAAACAACAACTAAAAACAAACAAACAACAAATCAAAACAAACAAACAAAACAAACAAAACAAACAACAGAAGAACATCAAGAAACATACAAAGAAAGAAAGAAGAAAGAAACAATCCTACCAACAAACAAACAAAAGACACCCACCAAATACGCTTAGGGCACAAAAGCAAACAGGTATTTTATGCTTATGCAAAGACATACAGTCATGATCTCACACACTTAAGGACATCTGCTTTTCGGCGTATGCTGTTACCACTAGGTCACCATTCCAAGAATGCTTTTAGCTTTAATGTGTTTACCCTTGTGTTTCATAGACAGTCCTGGCATTATTGGTAGTTATGGTGCATCTTTTTGTTTGTTTGTTTTAAATATTTGTTAACTTCAAAAGTGTGCTTCTTTGAGCTCTGGTAAAGTAAATGCTCTTTATTTGTTTTTAGAATACTTTTATCATTTTCTTGAGCATTCTGAAAAAAAAAACTATTCGTTTCAGTGTGCAAGGCATGAAAGATTGGTGCGATCAGTGTGAAAGTGTTCTAAGCATACATGACAACTTTTGGCCAGTTTGAACAACACTAACCATTTAATTATTGGCTGGTTTTGGCCTTTTTGACTGCAAAAAAGGTTCAGTCAAATGTGCTGGAATGTAAGCTGATCCCTTGGTTTCAGTTTTACAAAGGTTGTTAAAATCAATGGGCTGCACTGTGTCAAGGTTAAATGTACATTCGAACTGGCAAGATTTAATAAAAAAACAACTGTTTTTCGACTTGGAACAGCTTATGTCATAACTCACATCATTGAAGATTCAAAATGATCTTAAAATGAACTTTGATCCTCTCTTTTGAAAGGTTCTGTCGACAAAGGAAGTTTTTCTACACGCAAAAAAAGCAACCATCAAATTTCAAACCCTTAACTTTAATCAATATAAAATTTTTAATGGAAAACTGTGTCATCAGCATGATCAGATTATTGCCAACATCCAAACTTTTTCTGGATCAGAAAGTATGTTTGACATTTATGCTAAGAATAAAAAGAGAGAAAGAAATCTGATGGGCTCTGTCTAAATGAAAACAACCGATATTCAGGTTAGAAAAAAAAAACATATCAGTGTGTTAACCTACTGACTTATAGAACTGGATAGAAGTGGACCAATATATACTTGCTTTCTCTCCTTAAAAAAACATGTACACACATACATGCATAGAGGCACATTTTCATGTATATACACGCACAAACAGATAGACAGACGCACACACACACACACGTGAATGCACACACACACACACACACACACCAAGAGAGAGAGAGAGAGAGAGAGAGAGAGAGAGAGAGAGAGAGAGAGAGAGAGAGAGAGAGAGAGAGAGAGAGAGAGAGAAGGAAACAAAACAAAACAAAAATCAGTATGGCATGGAAGTGTTTCAAATACCTAAACTTGTTTTAAGCCATTTTTAACTTCAGTGGGCATTTAGTTCATGAGGTGACTCAGATGCACTGACTGCTAAAGGATTATTTCGTAAGTCAAAAGTGCTGTGTTACTTTCTCGCAGTTTTGTCACACACTTGGTTTGAGCTTTTTAAGAAGACTATTAGCACTACTGCTCTGTATTGTGTCAAGGTTAGCTGTGCGTCCAATCTGACAAGTTTGACTTTTAGGCATGGGACAGAATACGTCATCACTCACGTCACTGACGACACAAACTGACCTCAACGAGTTTGTTGTTCTTGTTGTGTTATTGGTGTTTTTGTTTTCCCTTGCAAAGTTCTTCTTCCACAAAACACGGTTATCAACTTCACAGCAGACTTCAAACATCAAAGTATTGGCTTTCATACCATTAGTCATGAAAATTGTTATTACAAATAATGCGCCATTTTCTGTCAAGGTCAGCTGCATATCCCACCCAACAGGTATGGGAAAACCTACGTCATCACTCACATCAGCGAAGACTTGAATGGGAACCAGAAAAAAACACGAACAAAGAATAAGATCGCGTATCTAATTCAACAAGACAGGACAGACGCAAACTATCGGCCAACTGGCCTTTGTCAAGCGTAAGATCATAAACAAACAAACACCAAATACAAAAATTAGGAGAAAAAGACTGAAACTTCCCTGCTGCTGCTCCTCATTTTTGTATTTGGTGTTTGTTTGTTTGTGATTCCTTAAGCCATTGGGAAAATTTTTTGTGTTCCTGTTTGCTTGAACGCGAGCAGTCATACTTGTTTTGAAGACTTGGATGTTACCTTAAAGACTTTAAAGACTTGCTTCTGTAGGATGTTTTTGTTATAAAAGAAGGCTGCTCAAACTTCAAACTTAAAGGAAATGACTTTAAGTGAATATTGTAACGTCAAACAACAAACTAACACACACACACAACACAGACACACACAACACACAACAAGACAAGAGACAACACAACACAACACACAGCAAACAAGACACAACACAACACAAGACACAACCACACACAACAACAACAACAACAACAACACAAACACACACACACAGAAATACACACACAAAACACTTCCTATCATACAAAAATTCATAAATTTTTAATCTTGATATCAGGCATTTTTAGGAAAGGAATTTAACTCGTTCCTCAAAGGAAGCTGAGTTCAATAGCAGATGAACCACAGAAATATATACGACTTACGACAGGTGGACTCAGCTTGCTGCAAGGAAAGATGATAATGGACGGCAAGATGCCATGACATTGACGCCACTTGATGTGAGCATGACATGGCTTAAGCATAGGAGTGTTCATTACGGAGCTACAAATAAGAATGAAAACACAATGTTGATATCTTCAAGACTTGCATAAACAAGGGATTATGTTGGATAAAGTTGATGCCATGACAGTAACATAACCTGAGAGACTAACAAAGAAGTTCATGTAGAATTCTCAGAAACAAAAGTAGCGTACCATTAGAGATAGACGAGAAGCATAGAGGGAAGAGAAATTAGATGATAGATGACGAAGAAAAAGAGAGACCAAGTTAGGTAGGATGCAGACTGTAAACAGGAAGTGGAATAAGAGCATGAAGGAGCATCAGGAAAAGGTGAATAAAAGAAGTCGAGGTGAGACTTAGAGAAAGAAGAAAAAAAGGTGATGATAGAAGAGAGACAAAGAAATGGTGGTATGGTTGGGAGTGAAAAGAGAGGACGAAGAGGAAACGGGATACAAGAAGGAGGAGAGAGAGAGAGAGAGAGAGAAGAAGAGGAGAGGGAGAGAGAAGAAAGAAGAAGAGGAGAAAGAAAGAAGAGAAGGAGGAGATGGGATGATATAGGAACAGACAGCAACCTTTGCCTGTCTTTTCCAATCATTTGATTAATGATCTTCTTCCTTTATAGGCCATTTTATGAGGAAAAGGGAATTAGCACCCGGTCAACAACAGGAAAGCTGGAGGGAAAGAGAGCACCAGGTAGACCCAGGGAGAAAATATTGGACGGACTTAGAGAGGGTGGAAGATGTGCTTGGGGTGGCAAGGGAAAGATGCATATGGAGGGCCATGATCGCCATCGCCGTGCGGCAGGGCACTTGATGATGATGATGACAGGGTAGCCTCGACTGGACTGTTCATTTACAGACTGATACAGAATAGAAGATGTAAAACCCACACGTTAGGTAGGACTTCAAGACCTTGCTAACACGTAGGGATTATATGTTGGCAATAAAGCTTATGCCATGACAACTAAGTAACATAACTCTTGAGAGTCACGGAGTTATCTCCCATGTAGAATTTCTCAAACCCAACACAGTTTGCGCTACCCATTCAGCTAGCATAGACGCAGCCACACAGCATAAAGTGGTAAGCTCAGAACATTCCTTTCACTATATCAGACTGATACAAAATAGAAGATGTGAAACCCACACGTTAGGTAGGACTTCAAGACTTTGCTAACACGTAGGGATTATATGTTGGCAATAAAGCTTATGCCATGACAATTTTGGATCTCGTCCATCACTTGGCATATCAATGGTGTCAATAAATAAGACATTTGTTCCGAGTGCTGAGACTTTATCTTGAGAAACAGAAACTGAAACAATAAAAGTTGTCTGTATTCATACCAAGAAACAAAAAACATGTGGTACCATGGTGTGGGAAGGTGAAAAGAGGGAAGGAATCCGGAAGGAAGGGCACTATCTACCAGGGCACTAACAAACGAGACAGTCTTGAAGGAGGCAGAACACGAACAGAATAGATGAGAAGAGAAGGAATGAGATGAGAGATGAGGAGTGCGGAGGAAGAGGGGAGGAGGAGAGAGGGAGGGAATGATGAGAGAAGAAAGAGAGAGAGAGAAGAAGGACAAGAAAGTAAAGATGAGGGAGAGAGAAGAAGGATAGTGAGAAAGAGAGAAGAACAGAGAATGAGCATGTAAAGGTGATTAAGCTGATTAGAACAGACAAGCAACCTTTGCCTTCTTTTCCTAATCATTTGAATTAATGATCTTCTTCCTTTATAGGCCATTTTATGAGGAAAAGGGAATTAGAGCACCCGGTCACAACAGGAAAGCTGGAGGGAAAGAGAGCACCAGGTAGACCCAGGGAGAAAATATTGGACGGACTTAGAGAGGGTGGAAGATGTGCTTGCGGTGGCAAGGGAAAGATGCATATGGAGGGCCATGATCGCCAACGCCGTGCGGCAGGGCACTTGATGATGATGATGACAGGGTAGCCTCGACTGGACTGTCCATTTACAGACTGATACAGAATAGAAGATGTAAAACCCACACGTTAGGTAGGACTTCAAGACCTTGCTAACACGTAGGGATTATATGTTGGCAATAAAGCTTATGCCATGACAACTAAGTAACATAACTCTTGAGAGTCACGGAGTTATCTCCCATGTAGAATTTCTCAAACCCAACACAGTTTGCGCTACCCATTCAGCTAGCATAGACGCAGCCACAAAGCATAAAGTGGTAAGCTCAGAACATTCCTTTCACTATATCAGACTGATACAAAATAGAAGATGTGAAACCCACACGTTAGGTAGGACTTCAAGACTTTGCTAACACGTAGGGATTATATGTTGGCAATAAAGCTTATGCCATGACAATTTTGGATCTCGTCCATCACTTGGCATATCAATGGTGCCAATAAATAAGAAATTTGTTCCGAGTGCTGAGACTTTATCTTGAGAAACAGAAACTGAAACAATAAAAGTTTGTTTGAGATTCATACCAAGAAACAAAAAACATGTGGTACCATGGTGTGGGAAGGTGAAAGAAGGGAAGGAATCTGGAAGGAAGGGCACTATCTAACAGGGCACTAACAAACGAGACACTCTTGAAAGAGGCAGACACGAGAAGATCGTTACTAAAGGTGATTAGGAACAGACAACCAACATTTATATGACATTTTATGAGGAAAGGGGAATTAGAGCACTTGGTGAAAACAGGAAAGCTGGAGGGAAAGAGAACACCAGGTAGATCCAGGGAGAAAATATTGGACAGACTTGCAGGGTGGTTGAGGACAGAAAGGGTGGGTGTACTTGCAGCGGCATGGGATAGATTCGTGTGGATGGCCATGGTCGCAGACGCCATGTGGCAGGGCACATGATGATGACTCTCCTACATGAAAATAATCGGAAATAATGTAATTGTAGTGAGAGTACCCATAGTTATGTACACCTACTGTACTGACTCATAATGTGAAAAAAGCATACGCCCAGTCATGATAGAACATTATGTTCCTAATAGCCGACGTTGCATATTTGGTCCAGATTTGATTAGAAATAAGCAGGATTAAAATAAAAGTGATATCGATACCAAACCATTGTTCGTCATTGTGACGAATAACTCAATTCAAACATTTGTGACAATTCTTAGAAAGAATGATGCATGTCCAAATCTGACGAAAATTAGTTCAGGAACAGCGGGTTGATATTTGCTGATATCTACAACTTGACAGTCAGACAGACAGACAGACCGATAGACAGACAGTCAGACAAATACTCACACATACAAACACAACACACACACGCACACGCACACAGACACAGACAAGACACAGACACAGACACAGACACAGACACAGACACAGCACACACACACACACACACACACACACACACACACACACACACACACACACACACGAACACATACAACACACACGTTACACATACAACACACACACCACACATACACACACACACAACACACACACACACACACACACACACACACACACACACACACACACACACACACACACACACACACACACACACACACACCACACACACACACACACCACACACACACACACACACACACACATACACACACACACACAACACACATAAAAACACACACACACACACACACACATACATACACACACACACACGACGACACAACACAAACACACACACACACACACACACACACACACACAACAACACACACACACACACACACACACATCCTACTTGTTGGACATTCTAAGTCGGGCAGGGAAATCTCGTCACTGACAGTGATAAATCAAAACCAAGCTTCCTGTGAGAGAGTATAATCTACATGACAGAACTGATGACGTAAGGCTGAATTGTGTACAAAATAACTAGCCTGACCTTGACGTGTCACAAGAATAAACTGCAAAAAACGGCAGATAATCTAAAGGCTATAGAGTCCTGCAGTCAATACAGACGTCACGCCCGACACAGTAACCTACAGAATTTCCAATATCCCAGAGGTAAAATCCAGTTAGCTTCTATAAAGGCATTTCCGTCCTGAACTCAAATAACGATAGAATGAGTAAGATCTAAATCTAAACCTCTTCCGTTCGAACAGATTGATTTATTAATAAACTTGCGGTAGAGTCAAACGGCATATTTTAGGGGACTTGCTGACAGCTGGTTTCGACTAAACGATTCTGTTGAAAGGAAAAGTAAGTCAAATATAAGGATGACTTATTGCTATCCAGCCTGCCATGCAGTTTCTGCTTGATTGCCACTGTTTTTCCCCCAGACCCAAATATGCAAACATAATTGATATTTTTGCAGTTACCTTTTTGTACTTGCCAGAATGGCTCGACTTGAGTCAAGAAGGTGATTTTTTTATCACAAAATCTTTACATAAACGCGACCCTAATATTTCAGTATACAATCTTAATTGTTAACTCAAAAATATCATACAAACCTAATTTCAAAATCACTATCTATGATACTGGAGCATCCTGTCAATCCGGTTGATGAATAGGCCTACTTGTCCTTTATTGCCTGGTACAGGCCGTCACGTGGGACAGAAGACATACACTGGAGGCACACATCTTCTAAAGGTGTTGCACAGGGGGAGGTCCTGTGGCCTCGACTTCTGCTTCTGTCGGTCGCTGTTCTGTTGAATAGCAGTAGCTCTGCGGTGTTCAAAGTTCAAATGAGTTTGTGCAACGCGTGCACTGCTGTCGTTAGTTGCTGTATAGCGGACAAATTGCAGAAGATAAAAGGGGCCTCACAAAACCTTGTGAATATAATAGAAATAGAAAGCAAAAAATAACAGTTGGTGCTAAATAGCAACAACACTGAAGTCATGGTAATCAGTAAAAACATGAAATCCCCTCATGCAAAATAACAGCAAATGGCACAACTTTGAGTCAGGTTGATGAGTTTAAATATATGGGAACGGTCATCTCACCAGACGGTCGATGCACATCAGAAATAGCCAGCATGATCGGCGAGCCAAAACAGCATTCAAGAAGATAAAAATCATTCTTACCAACAAATGCGATCAATTAACATCAGGAAGAGAGTTCTTGAATGTTATATAGAACCGATATCGTTATACGGTTGTGAGGGGTGGACAGTCAACACGCAAAGCCAGAATAAGATTGAGGCAGCCGAAATGTGGTTTCTAAGCAGAATGTTGATAGTTCCATGGACAGCAAAGAAAACAGACGAGACAGTCTTGATGGAGGCAGACACAAGAAGATCATTGATAAGGAAGATTAGAAAGAAGGCACATTATAGCATTTTAAGAGAAGGAATTGGAGCACCTGGTCACAACAGGAAAGTTGGAGGGAAAGAAAACACACCTAGACCCAGGGAGAAAAGATTTGGACGGACTTGCAGAGTGGCTGAGGACAGAGAAGATGGAAGATGTGCTTTCGGCGACAAGGGATAGATGCATATGGAGGGCCGTGATCGCCAACGCCATGCGGCATGGCACATGATGATGGTGATGATAGCAGGTGATGGGAGCCATCTGGTGATGTGCAATGCGTGCACTGCTGTGGTTAGTCAGGTTACTGTATAGCAGACATCGTCAGCCCACATGATGATGTGCAATGTACGCACTGCTGTGGTTAGTCAGGTTACCGTATAGCAGACAATGTTAGCCCACCTTGTGGTGTGTAATGCGTGCACTGCTGTGGCTAGTTAGGTTACTGTATAGCAGACAATGTTAGCCCATTGGGTGATGTCAATGTTTGCACTGCAGTGGTTAAGTTACTTTTAGCAGGCAATATCAGCCCATCTGGTTATGTGTAATGCGTGCACTGCTGTGGTTAGTTAGGTTACTGTATAGCAGGCAATGTTAGCCCACCTTGTGGTGTGTAATGCGTGCACTGCTGTGGTTAGTTAGGTTACTGTATAACAGGCAATATCAGCCCATCTGCTGATGTGCAATGTGTGCACTGTGGTAGTTATACTGTTACGGAATGTTACTGTATATGTAATGTGTGCATACTGTGTATTAGGTACTGATAGCAGGGAATGTTAACCCATCTGGTAATATGTAATGTGTGCACTACTGTGGTTAGTTAGGTTACTGTATAGCAGGCAACGTCAGCCCATCTGGTGATGTGTAATGTGTGCACTG
The DNA here is from genome assembly GCA_030674185.1 of Monoplex corrugatus. Lineage (NCBI taxonomy): Eukaryota > Metazoa > Mollusca > Gastropoda > Littorinimorpha > Ranellidae > Monoplex > Monoplex corrugatus. The sequence goes on along the minus strand of CM060306.1, from coordinate 75,406,437 downwards.
CTGTGGTTAGGTTACTGTATAGCAGGGAATGTTAACCCATCTGGTGATGTGCAATGCGTGCACTACTGTGGTTAGGTTACTGTATAGCAGGGAATGTTAACCCATCTGGTAATATGTAATGCATCCACTACTGTGGTTAGTTAGGTTACTGTATAGCAGACAATGTTACCCCATCTGGTGATGTGCAATGCGTGCACTGCTGTGGTTTAGGTTACTGTCTAGCAGGCAATACAGCCCATCTGCTGATTGCAATGCGTGCACTGCTGTGGTTAGGTTACTGTATAGCAGGCAATGTTAGCCCATCTGCTGATGTGCAATGCGTGCACTGCTGTGGTTAGGTTACTGTATAGCAGGCAATGTTAGCCATCTGCTGATGTGCAATGTGTGCACTGCTGTGGTTAGTAAGGTTACTGTATAGCAGGCAATATCAGCCCATCTGCTGATGTGCAATGCGTGCACTGCTGTAGTTAGGTTAATTGTGCTAATTACTGACCTCATGAAATTGCAAATTCTCGAAATTTTTTAATATATTACACAAAAACAATGTTTGTTTTTGTGTAATACCATCAGTGTTTGTCGATGACATGAATACACTCAATTCAAACAACCAGGGCTTTTAATAATAGTCATGCTGTGTAAACTGTTTTCTAATATCCAGAGTGCTTTGAAGCTCAGAACAAAATGATCTCCGTCTCGTTTGGATTCTTTGCAGAATAGACACATCAAATGACGATTATTACATACTTTGAACCTAAAAAAAACTGCACAGTCAAATTTGACATACCTAATTCAATCTATCTAATCTAAACCCTCATGTAACAAATACAAAACACAAGTCAATATCTGATGCAAATAAGATTTTACATCGGGCATACTACCAAACGTCCTGTATAAAGAAATCTTTCCATATTATCAATATGATGAGTCCAGTCCTGCCATCTACAGTTTGTCAATGGTTGATTGATATGGGTGTTTCCTTTTTGATGGTGTTGTTGTTGTTGCTGTTGTTGTAGCTGTCGTTGTCGGCCATCATGATGTGTCGATATGGATGTGTATGTATGAATGTCTGTGTGCAGGTATGTGGATATATGCATGTATTTACTGTTATTTGTTATTTTCATCTCTTACCTATGTATCTATCTATATACTCCTTTATTTTGTATTTATCTATTCACATACTTACTTACTTCTTATTCACTTACTTACTTACTCACTCACTCACTTACTTACATATATATCTATGATTAAGAAAATATTGTCTTCACCTAGTTGATAGACAGCTGAGCATTGACCCGGGGGGGGGGGGGGGGGATGGAGGAGGGTTTTCTGTCATGTAAGACGAGTTTATACAGAATAGCTTGTGTGTTGGGATTCATACCTTTAATTATTTATTTATTTACTTTATATGTATGTTCCATTTTTTGAAGTAATATACACACATACACATGTCATTTACATGTAACTAAGATTATTCCAGCGGTAGGCTGATAAAATACCAGTATAAAATATAGACTAGGTAAAGCATAGTCTTGGTAGGGCCTCAGGACCTGACCAGCTCATGGGTTTATGTGCAGGCTTAAGGCTTGTGCCATGATCACCATACACATGGACTTGTGCGTTAGTGCATAAGGAATTCGTTCGAGTACAGAGACGTCTTCTTGAGAAAACTGAAACTGAAAAGTAATGGTTGACGAAAAGTACTTTCCAATGGCTGAGGAAGAGCACTAAAACTACTGCCAGAGACACTCACGTGAAGCTGAAATAAAGGCAACAATTAGACAATCAAACAAACAAAGGGAGACAGAAACAAGCAAAGAAAATGAACTGTACACAGCAAGGTTTAACCAATTCTGTGTCGATGGAATCGGTTCTCAGCGCAGTAAGAAGTCCTCACCACTCGAAGCAAGTCTACAGGAAACATGACACACTAACCTACGCTGCTTCCAATAGTCCACAAGAATTCCTATCGAAAAATCTGACAGCAGACGACAGCACTGGAAATCAAAAGTTGGAAGAATGTGACAGCCTATTTCCTGCCCGACGAACTTGAAATTGGTTTCTAGGAGGTAAGTTCCTCTTACCTTGGCAGATGTAGGATATTGGTTTCAAAAGAATGAAATTTCATCGTGGGATAATGAAAGGGAAAACTGCCGAACCTATCGAACATATTCACGAGGATAGGTCATAAGGTCAAGGAGGAAGTTATGAGCGTGGTGGCATACAATGGATATACAAAATTAGCATTTAATGATGAACAGTAAGAAGCCATTTTAAAAAATGTGGACCACTTTCTTACATTTGATCTACTTTTACTTCAAATCAGCCTGACGCATTAGCTCCCTGTTCATAGTGTCTTTGTCAACCCCAAAGGCCTCAGAATTGGGCCATTCACGATAAAATACTTGTTGAGAACTCACGCGTGTCACTGCTTTCATTGTTCAAAATCTGGGATAGCTCTGCCTATAGTCAGAGTATTCACATTGTGAACTTCTGGCAAATTTTGCGTCTCATAGTTTAAATTAGGTCAACACTCAGTCTTTTAGGCTACAAGTTTTTTAATAAGTTGCATAATTTCTACACTTGGTTCAGATATCTAGTCTTAAACAGTTTTTAAAAATTGATGCTATTCCAATCTCTGTGTGTGTTATCGTTGCTAAATATTTGGTTTAGCGCATTGAACTCGAACTACATCTGTCTATTAATAGAAAACAAAACAAAACAACAACAACAACAAAACCCCAACCCTTAATGATCGGCTTTATAGCAAAACTTGATCCAGAGACAGCTAAGACAATTTTGCAGATCCATTTTATTCACTGTGAGACATAATCTCTTCCTTCCATCCTCCCCCTTTCCCCCCACTTCTCTCTGTTTCTCTCTTTGTTCTCTTTGTCTTTAAACAAGAGAAGACGAACTTCATTTATTTTTTACCGTGTTGTCTGTATTACAATATTTCAGAATAAATTGCTACCATTCAAGTGTTACAGTGATCCACGTATATTCAGATTTAGTAACATGCTAATGCTTACATGTAATGAGACCAGTGTGTACAATCTTGTCATGTTCGTGTGTGAATCAAAATACTGGGTACTGTTATGTCATCATCATCACATGCCTTACCACGTGGCGTCGTCGGTCATGGCCCTCCAGACGAATCTGTCTTTTGTCACTGCAGATTATAGCTCTATCCTTTATTGTCCCTTCCCTATAAAACTGTCTGATGTTTTCCACTAAGTCTGTCTGGTGTTCATGTTCCCTCTTGCTTTTCCTGTTGTGTGGTTTTCAAACTTCTCTTGCCTGATAAATTATCCTTTAAATGCTGCTTGTCATTTCCTAATCTTTTCCATTAATGTTCCTTTTGGTTTTGCTTCTTTCCAGACTATATTATTTATTGTCTTTGCTGTCTGTGATACTTTTAACTTAACATTCTTCTCCCTGAATCTTGTTCTGACTTTGCTTGTTGATTGTCCAGAATTTGCACCCGTATAACAGTATTGGTTCTATGTAACATTGGAAAACTCTCTTGTGATGTTAGTTGATCTCTCTTTCCGATGTCAGTTGATAGGCATTATCCGTAGGAACGGTTTTCATTTTCTTGAATGCTGTTTTAGCTTGGCCAATTCTGCTGGATATTTGTAATGTGCGTCTGCATGTGATGAATTGACTGTTCTCAGATATTTGAACTTGCCAATTTGATGATCATGGCCATCCATACGAATGTACGGCTGCGTGTATATTTTCTATTCGTTTTTGTCCTCACCCACTCTGCAAAACAGTCTAATTTTTCTCCTTAGACCTATCGGGTGTTCTTTGTTCATGCTGCTCTTTTTGCATCTGTCCAAATGGTTCAATCGATGTCTGAAAGTTTTCTCCCCATACAAAATCTTAATATGACAGACTCTACGATTATTGCATTATCTGTGGAAAAAGATCACGAAGACATCTGTGGCTGGTATGAAGGTACAGGTAGAGGTAATTTGCCAGAAACGAATTAATATATCGGACAAAACTTGAAAAGAATGCATTATGTTATACATATTCAGAACATCTTGCAGTATTTTTCTTTCTTTCTTTTCTTTCTTCTTTCTTTCTTTCTTTCTTTCTTTTTCTTTCTTTCTTTCTTTTTTCTTTCCTTTGACTATACTATGAGACATTTATATCATATGTGTAGAGTAACTGTAACACATGTCCAAAGAGGTTTAATGCAACTCTCCTTGAGTGATAAAGTGATCTGAAGTTTGAAGTTTTGTCTACTTTAGACCGATGATTAAAGTACGGACGGTTAAGCAAATCTGTTTATTTTCAACCAACCAACCAACCAACACCAACCAACCGAACTACATAAAACAGACCAACAAGAACACCAACCAACCAACAACAACCATCACCAACCAACCAACCAACCAACCAACCAACACCAACCAACCAACCAACCAACCACCAACACAACAAACAAAAAACAAAACAAACAACAAAAAACAAACAAACAGACAAGACAAAGAAGAAGACAGACAGAAGACAGGACAGACAGACAGACAGACAGGCAAACAAACAAACAAATAAACAAGCAAACAAGCAAACAAATAAACAAAACAACAAACAAAAACACAAACAAACAAAAACAAACAAACAAAAAACACACAAACACAAACAACAAACAAACAAAAACAAAAACAAACAAACAAACAAACAAACTGAAAACCAGATATAGATCTAATCAAATCTGTTTTCTTCGGATCTGTCTCAAGACCCATGAGAAGAATGCACACTAGCCATCGTCGCCTTCACATATTCCAGAAAAATTCCAGCCCAAACAGCGACAGCAGACGACAGCACTGTGAATCAAAAGTTTGAAGAATGTGACACTCTATTTCCCGCTTGACGAACTTAAAATTGGTTTCAAGAGGTAAGTTCTTTCTACTTTGGCAGATATAAACTATCGGTTTCAACAGAATGAAATTTAACCCGGGGTCGCTGTGGTGTACTGGTTAGAGCAACGGACTACTGACTGAAAGGTTGTAGGTTCGAATCTCCATCAGTCCCTGCAAAAATCATTGTCGGATTTTTCGGTTCTAACCGGCTCGTATCCAGAGTTAAGCGAGCCACGGGCTCATTGGGAAGACTGGGACTACATCGTCGAGCCTCATCCAATTCACGGAAACGTCAATGAGGGTATTGTTCAAACGTTCTGACCAGCACCTCAAGTGTCTGTATCTCTCGGTCCTGGCTGACGCCAGAATACATTAAGACAGTAAGCGTAGAGTACAGCCCTGTAACGCAGTTTCAGTCCTAGATGGAATTCCATAGCATCATGATTATCATCCTCATCGTCATCAATATCATCGCATTGTAAAAACTTTGCCAGTTTCTGTGACCATTAAGGTAGTGTAGAAAATGGGACAAAAAAAAAAAAAAGTGAGCACAAAGGTAACACCCGTACGACGACCTTTAAAAAAGAATTAGCCTGGGAAAATTCCAAGGGAAAGAAGCTGCACCGACTGTATATGATGATAAGCCATATGCGGGTAGACCGGGCGTCAACCAGGAAATTGTTAGGGGCCTAGCGTATTGATATGTCTACTTATAGGCTGGCCAGCATTTCTTAACGATCAAACAAAGTCATTTATCCTGCCAATTAACATGTTTTAATGAATAAGCAAGCCATTTACGGTGCAGAGTAGCATTCTTTAATGAACAAGCCAACCATTTATGGATTTTTTTTCTGGTAATTATTTCACTCCTTACATTTTTTTAAACAATAATTTCCCTTTCATTTAGCAGGAGTTTTCATTAGGTCTGTCTATGACTTCCTCAGCTTATGATGGCTAATGCTTTTATAATTATTGTGCATTTAAATCCTATTTTCTAATCTTTTCAATATGTTCATTTTGTATCTTGGATTTAAGTGTTCTTTAGTGTATGTGAGGGTGTGAGTGTATTGATATCTATTTATATTCATGTATATGCCACCATCATCATGAACCATTTTCAGCTTTATGTAAAAATTGTACTGACTATGTAAACACACACTGACACATGCTCAATCACACACACACACACACACACACACACACACACACACACACACACACACACACACACACCACACACACACACGCACGCACGCACACACACACACGCACACACACACACACACACACACACACAGACAGAGATGATCATGCCATTCTCACGCTCTAACTTTCCATACAAAATATATAACAGAAAATCTAGATAGTCTACTTGTCAAGATCACTGAGATCTTGAAGAGGATTCAGTTAAAATGAAACTTGACGTGTGTCTAGGACAACGGTACACTGTCACATCATTGAAAACGGAATGTAGATATTATGAAAAATTGCCGAGAAAGTGCTGTCTAGATCATCATCATCAGGTGCCCTGCCGAATGTCGTTGGAGATCATGGACTTCCATCTGTCTCTATCTCTCGTTGCCCCCAGCATCTCTCCCACCCCCCTCGTCCCCAGCCACTCTGCAAGTCCGTCCAGCATTTTCTCCCTGGGTCTACCTGGTGCTCTCTTTCCCTCAAGCTTTCCCTTTGTGACCAGGTGCTCCAAATCCCCCTTCCTCATAAAATGGCCTATAAATGTTGCCTGTCTTTTCCTAATTTTCCTTATGAGTGATCTACTTGTGTCTGCCTCCATCAAGACTGTCTCGTTTGTTTTCTTTGCTGTCCATGGAACTCTCAACAATTTTCTTAGAAACCACATCTCGGCTGCCTCAATCTTGTTCTGGCTTTGTTTGTTGACTGTCCACGCCTCACATCAGTACAACAGTATTGGTTCTATATAACATTCAAGAACTCTCTTCCTGATGTTAATTGATAAACATTTTGTTGGTAAGAATGCCTGTCGTCTTCCCGAATGCTGTTTTGGATTGGCCGATTCCGCCGGCTATTTCTGATGCGCATCTGCCGTCTGATAAAATGATCGTTCCCAGGTATTTGAAATTATCAACCTGTGTCAAGTTGTGCCATTTGCTGTTATTTTGCATGAGGGGATTTCATGTTTTTTACTGATCACCATGACTTCAGTCTTCCTGCTGTTTAGTTCCAGCCCCTTACCTTTGCTTTCTATTTCTAGTATATTTACAAGGTTTTGTAGGTCCCTTTCACTTTCTGCAATTAGCACGGTGTCATCTGCGTATCGAATGTTGTTTAGATACCTTCCACAAATACTGCATATTTTAGACACACCTCTGATTGGTAGGTATGAAAAAACTCATGAAAACAAACTGCAAACAAAAAAAAGAACGCAAACAAACAAACAAAGAACGCAAACAAACGAACAAAGAACGCAAACAAACAAACAAACAAACAAACAAACAAACAAACAAACAAACAAACGAACAAACGAACGAACAAACGAACTAACCAAGCAACCAACAAACGAACGAACGAACAAACGAACCAAACAACCAACCAACCAACCAACCAACCAACCAACCAACCAACCAACCAACCAACCGACCAACCAACCAATCAGCCAGCATGCCAGCCGGCCAACCAAGCACGCAAGCAAACAAGCAAGCAAGCAAGCAACCAACCGACAAACCAACCAACCAACCAACCAACCAACCAACCAACTGACCATCCGAACGACCAAGCAAGCAAGCAAGCAAGCAAGCAAGCAAGCAAGCAACCAACCAATCGACAAACCAACCAACCAACCAACCAACCAACCAACCAACCAACCAACCAACCAACCAACCAACCAAACCAACCAGCCATCCACCCAACCACCCAACCAACCACCCACCCACCCAAGAAATAAAACAAACCCACATTCATATTTTTTTTGTAGATGAACTGTGATAGACATATACATACAGAAAAGACTAGTTAAGAGTTAAACGGTTTGTTCAAGAGGGATTCATTGCATTAGGACAATTCCATATGCGCTCCACCCAAAATCTGCGGACAACTATCTGGCACACTCCCTGAGCCGACACAAAACCCCATGCGCTGGCAAAGTCTTGAACTGAAGAGTGGAAAGGATGGTGGAAGGGGAGGGGGAGAAGATCTTTCAAACAATAAACTGACAGCACCAGAGAGAGAGAGAGAGAGAGAGAGAGAGAGAGAGAGAGAGAGAGAGAGAGAGAGAGAGAGACAGAGACAGAGACAGAGACAGAAAGAGAGAAAGAGAGAGAGAGAGAGAGAACGAGAAAGACAAAGAGAAAGAGAAAGAAAGAGAGAGAGCGAGAGAGAGAGAGAGAAGAAGAAGAAGAAGGAGGAGAAGAAGAGATAGAGAGAGATAGAGTGAGAAATAAAGAGAAATAGAAAGAGAGAGAGAGAAAGAGGAAGAAAGAGAGAGAGAGGGGGGGGGGGTAAATAGATGGACTGACAGATTCTTTTTCAGGTTAATATAAAAGTTAGACTGAATATGTAAACACACACACACACACACAC
>CM060306.1:75380511-75393011 GCA_030674185.1 Monoplex corrugatus | reverse complement strand
CTCTTTACTCATGCATGTTGTTAATAAAGTTATATACCTTAACTCACGAACTTTCCCTTTGTCATTCTTGTGTATAAATGCATTGTGCAGGAATTGACTTCATCCCCAAAATCCAACAAGACCAAAATAACAGTATTGTATTATCTGGCGGATAAATGAAATACAAACTGTTTGTAACATTTGGTAGGGACATAGGCCTACATTTCTTCTACCTTAATTGAAAAATAATATACAAACGCCAAGCCGTTTCTTTCTGTAATAATGATCATGCCTAAAGATGTCCAGATTTTACAGTTTTTTTTCCCGAGCAACTGTAAACATACACACACACACACACACACACACACAACACACACACACACACACACACACACACACACACACACACACACACACACACACACACACACACACACACACACACACACAAATAAAATAAAAACAACAACAAAGAAAGAGAAAGGGACAGAAAAGAAAGAAACTTTCAGTGACAGAAACAGTACAAAGCAGCTTTGTCAGATTTCAATTCTTGATCTCCCAGCTTTCAAAATATTTCCTCATAATAACTACCGCATTAGTTCCTAATTTAAAATAGCTATGAATCTTGTCTGGATAAACGTTAATAGCTATTAATCGTGTCTGGATAAACTTTAATAGCTATGAATCGTGTCTGGATAAACGTTACAGCTATGCATCCTATATAAAGCTAAAGCCGCGAAATTGTTATGTTCTGCGATATCAAAACCCCAATCAACCAAATTCGACTTAGTAACAAAAACAGCATTCAAGAAGATGACAAGCATTCTTACCAACACATGCCTAGCAATTAACATCAGGAAGAGAGTTCTTGAATGCTATATAGAACCAATACTGCTGTACGGATGTGAGGCGTGGACAGTCAACAAGCAAAACCAGAACAAGATTAAGGCAGCCGAGATATGGTTTCTAAGAAGAATGTTGAGAGTTCCATGGACAGCAAAGAAAACAAGCGAGACAGTCTTGATGGAGGCAGACACAAGTAGATCATTCATAAGGAAGATTAGGAAAAGATAGGCAACATTTATAGGCCATTTTATGAGGAAAGGGGATTTGGAGCACCTGGTCACAACGGGAAAGCTTGAGGGAAAGAGAGCACCAGGTAGACCCAGAGAGAAAGTGCTGGACGACTTGCGGAATGGCGAAGACGAGGAGGGTGGAGAGATCTTGGGCAACAAGAGATAGAGACAGATGGAAGTCCATGATCGCCAACGCCATGCGGCAGGGCACCTGATATGATTATGATCATGAACTGTTTTGTCAGAGCGGTCGTAAAGTATGTAAGGAAAAATCTATGCCTCTGTCATCCACTCTCCAGAGATCCTCTTTCTCTGTCTCTCTTTGCTCTTCCTGCCTCCTTCTCTATCTCTGTCTGCCTGTCTATTTGTTTGTCTGCCCCTATCTGTCTGGCTGTCTCTATCTGTGTCTGTCCGTCTCGCTCTGTCTGTGTCTGTGTCTGCCTGTCTCTGTCTCTGTCTGTCTCTTCTTGTGCCTGTCTCTGTTTGTGTCCGTCTGTCTGTCTCTCTGTCTCTGTCTCTCTCTGTCTCTCTGTCTCTATCCCTGTCTGTCTGTCTACTGTCTTATGTCCGTCTGTCTGTCTGTCTCTCTTCTATGTGAATTGTTTATAACATACTTAACTGTTGTTAGAGGCTGGCATGTATTGCTTTGTGTATCTGTCTTTCTCGCAGACTACTGCAATTCACTTGATCGGTTGACATATATGGAAATTGATATTTTATTAGAATTATTTCATAGAGATTTTATGGCGTGGCAAAAGTTATATTAAGCCTATTTTCATAATTGCCTTAACTGACTTGTTGGCCCCCCTCCCTCTCTTCACTTTGTTGTTGTTAATGCTCCATTTACTACCTTCTTTACTTTGATTCTATGTGGTCTGTAGTTTACTTTTTAAGATAGAATACTAATACAACGACTATTAGCAATATCATTACATTACTGTTGTGAATATTCATTTAACGACTATTAGCAATATATCATTACATTACATGTACTGTTGTTGTTCTCCTTGTTATTATCAAGGGTTGACGTGTATTTATTTACATATGTCTAACCTTTTGCTCTCATGCTTTTGTAAAACACATGAACCAGTGGCTTATGTGTAACAGTCAATATTATTATCACAACTCAATTTTACAGCTTGTCTTATATTTTATATATTATGCTTTTTTCTGAAATGCTGATATTTTGAGTGGAGATTAGCAAGGACTTGCTGAAAGACTGGCCCGATGGGTCCTAATGCTACTATCGTTGAGTAACGTATTCTGTTGAGGTAAAAAGTCTGAAGTCTGAAGTATACAGTCTCTCTCTCTCTCCCCCTTCTCTCTGTGTCTCTGTCCTCTCTCTCTCACTTTCTCTCTCTCACTCTCTCTCTCACTCTGTGTGTGTCTGTGTATCTATCTATCTATCTATACTATCTATCTATCTGTCTGTCTATCTATCTATCTATCTATCCATCTGTCTGTCTGTCTATCTATCTATCTATATATCTATCTATCTGTCTATCTGTCTAGCTATCTGTCTGTCTGTCTATCTGTCTGTCTGCCTGCCTGTCTCTCCCTCCCCTCTCTCTCTCTCTGTCCCTCTATCTATATATCTATCTATCTGTCTATCTGTCTAGCTATCTGTCTGTCTGTCTATCTGTCTGTCTGCCTGCCTGTCTCTCCCTCCCCCCCCCCTCTCTCTCTGTCCCTCTTTCCCTCCCCCTCTCTATGTCTCTCTGACTCTTTTCGCTCGCTTTCTATTTCCTTTCTCAGTAGTTCTTCTCATCACTTTTCCTTTGCTAAAGTAAGTATACCCCCCTCCCTCTAAACCAGATTATTACTTGGCTGGAGTCCTGATATTTAACATTAACACGTTTCACGGCTGGCAGTTTTTTCCTCAAGCTAGGCACAAATCTTGTCAACATTTTCCAATTTTGGGAAAGGAAGGAGTGGGGAATGTTCACCCGATACCACAGACACGAACTTTACTGAGCAACTCCACTGTCACAGTAGCTGTCTATTGCATGTCTTGCTTTGCACCCAGCTGTCTCACTGTGCGAAGACGAGAATTTTAATAAAATGGAAAATCGAGATCGTCAGGCCAGTTTAACAATATCCCTTTTTAGTAAAAAAAAACAAACAAACAAACAAAAAACAATATTATATGAAATATAAATTTTGTACTACTGAGGGTCACTACGACTTTGAATCATCACACACACACACACATACACACACCCACTCCCGCACGCGTGTGCACGCACACGCACACAAACACACACACAACACACACGTACACACAAACATAACACTTTATAAACACACACACAAACACACATACATAAACACACACACACACACACACACACACACACACAAAAAACACACAAACACACACACACACAAGCACAACAACACAAACACACACACACACACAAAGCACACACACACACACGCACACACCACACACACACACACAGCACACACACCACACACCACACGCACACACAACACACTCACACGCACACACACACACCACACACACACCACACACGCACACACACATCACACGCACACACACACACACACACACACACGCACGCAAGCACACACACACCACACACATCTGGATTTGTATTTCTCAAAGGTCATGCGCATATGACCTCGAAGAATACTGAACAACGTCAACTCGCTACGAACGTGGATAACTGCAGTTTGTCATAATAAACAGAATTTGAATATTGCGAAAACGTTCTGAAAAGTGCTGTTCAACATCTTTCCTGAAGTGCTGAGATTGGGCCACTTTGTGTTGATTCGTGTGAACCTTGACCTTTGCGCCATGATTCCAACATCACATCTCCATACATTGTCCAAATTTGGTAAATGTCTATCAAAAACAAAACAAACAAAGAAACAAGCAAACAAACAAACAAACAAACACAAACAAACAAACAAACACACAAACACACAAACAAACAAACAAACAAACAAACAAACAAACAAACATACAAACAGTTGAGAAATCTTGCTGTCACATTTTTGTCTCTTACATACAATCAGACAGACAGACAGAGAAACAGACAGACAGACAGACAGGCAGACAGGCAGAGAGACAGAGAAACAGACAGGCAGACAGACAGACACACACATACACATGTACGCACACGCACAAACACACACGTACGCGCGCGCGCACACACACACACACACACACTCACACACACACACACACACACACACACACACACACACACACATATGTATATAATCCTCTCTTCATTGAATACAAGTCCTACCCCTGTTCGTCTGTCTGTCCCTCTCTCTCTGTGTCTGTCTCTATCTCTGATTTGTCTCTCTCCTATAGAGCTCTCTCTGCCTTCTTCTGTCTCTGTCTCTTTTCCTCTCTCGGTGTCTCCATCTGTCTGTCTCTCTGTCTGCCCTTCTCTTTCTCTGTGAGTCTCTCTCTCTCTGTCTCTCTATCTCTGTCTGTCTCACTGTCTGTCTGTCTGTCTCTTCCCCTCTCTCTTCCATGTCCCCTGTCAAGACTCTGCCAGCGCATACGGTTTTGCGCAAGTTCAAACAGTCGTGCTAGATCACTACCAGTAGAGTTGGATGGAGCGCATATGGGAATGTTCCCTCTGCCAAGCATCCTTCTTAAACAAATTCGGCTTCCATTGCTACAAGCATTTCCTCTGCCACCATTTTCCGGAATGAAACAACTGGCAGGAAGAAATGACGCATCGTTTAGGGCTGCTGTTAACTGCCATGGTAAATCGTGACTGTACTGTACTGTGTTCTTAAAACGTATGAACATTTTCTGCTTTTCTGTTCCGTGTGTTAAAAGGGTTTTGATTATTGCTTGAATGTACTCTGGTTCTTTTTTTCCCCGTGCTTTTCTTTCTAAATAGTAAAAATTCTTTTCTCCTTCCTCTCTCTTATATAATATACATATTTTGTGTGCACGTTAGTGTGTGTGTGTATGTCTGTCAGTCTGTCTGTCTGTCTCTGTCTATATGCATGTCCATGTATACATGTACATATATATGTTTGTATCTGTCTATCTATCTATCTATCTATCTATCTATATATCTATCTATCTATCTATCTATCTATATCTATCTATCTATCTATCCATCTAACTATCTGTCTGATATCTATCTATCTATCTATCTATCTATCTATCTATCTATCTATCTATCTATCTATCTATCTAAAGACACAAAGAGAAAGAAAGAGAGAGACAGAGACAGAGACAGACAGATGCAGACAGAGAGACAGAGAGAGAGAGAAAGACAGAGACAGAGACACAGAGACAGACAGAGATTGATTTGATTTGATTCAGTTTTACGTCAGCACCCACCTCAGTGATATGGCCGACGGGATAACCACCCAGGAAAATGGGCAATGGGGGACTTATCTAATCCTATACTGACACCACCAGAACAACATGATGCTAAGATGGGACAGTGAGAAGGCCAGATTTAATGTAGCGCACCCCGGATTCGAACCCACAACCATTAGCATGTGAATCCGACGCTCAAACCAACTGAGCTACAGAGGCCCGCTAGACAGACAGAGACAGATAGAGAGAGCGCCAGCCAGCCAGCCAGCCAGCCAACCAGCCAGCCAACCAGCCAGACATACATACATACATACAGACAGACAGACAGACAGATAGACAGACAGACAGACACACAAACACACAGACACACAGACAGACAGAACGGGACCTATGAAACTCTACGCTGACACGACAAGAATGACTGGAACTCTAAGACAGGCAAGGAACAGGACAGTTTATCACATGTTCCAAGCTAGAATTGAACTCGAAACATCAGGTGTTGAGTTCAAGGCTCTATCAGCAGAGCCAACCGGTCAACAGGAAGCGGACGACAAAGAAGAGAACGAAAAACAGACGAAGTCTAGAGGCGAGGGATATAGAGGGCGGAGGGGGAGAGTAGAGGAGGAAGGAAGGGTGTGGGAGGAGGGAGGGAAGGAGGAAGCGGGACAGAAGACTTAGGAAGACAAAATGGAAATGAGGTTAGCGTGTCACTACATCACCTCATAACTTCTCCCCCGTACTTCCAAGGACGTGGTTTGGGGATGTCTCTTTTTTTTTTCTTGGGGGGTGGGGGGGGGGGGGGTAGGGAGGACTGTTTTTTTTTTTACTACTGCGTGCACTTAAGTATATGAATGGGGTTTTACGTGCAATGGTTGGTTTTGTTGTTGTTGTTGTTGTTGTCGCTGTCGTTGGTGGTGGTAGTGGTTTTATACACACACACAAACACAAACACACACACACACACACACACACACACACACACACACACACACACACACACACACACACACACACACACAACAACACAACACACACAAACACACACACAATATCTATATATATATATATTCTATATAATATATACATAGATAAGATAGATAGATAGATAGATAGGTAGATAGATAGATAGATAGATAGACAGACATATAGATGGATAGATAGACAGATAGATAGATAGACAGACAGACAGATACATAGATAGACATGCATAGATAGACAGAGAGATAGATAGATAGACAGACAGATAAAATAAATAGATAGACAGGTAGGCAGGTAGGTAGGTTGGTAGGTAGGTAGATAGATAGATAGATGGATGATAGATAGATAGATAGATAGATAAATAGACAAATAAATAAGAGATTGATAGATAGATATAGAGATATAGATACAAATATGGATATAAACATATAGGTAGATAGACAGAGGTATGAATGTATGTCTGCCTGTCTGTATGTCTGTTTATCTGTCTATCAGCTTGCCTAGCTTTCTCTTATTTATTTCAAACACCCACGTTCAATCCTCTTCACTCGAGACTGAGCGTAAGGCCTCAACCAATCTCCTCCAACCTCAGCGGTCTTTGAGCGAGAGCCAGGATTGTTCATTTCATGTCTTCCAGGCTTCCAGTCTCTCTTGCTGAATTGGGTGCTGCCAGGTGCCGGTTTGTCTGCCCCTGCTTCTTTTTGCCGTGCAGTGCGCACGACAAGAGGCGATAGAAGCGTGTCAGGATTTGTCCATTCATTGTGAGGACGTGGCCTAGCCATCTCTTCCTTCTCCTCTGTGTTTCGTTGGCGTTATACTGCTGATGATGCCACATCATCTGGCTATCTCTTCGTTGGAAATGTCTTGCTTCCATATAATTTTCAGAAAGAGAAGAAGGGGGAAAGAGGAAGACAGAGAGAGAGGAGAGAGAGACCGAGAGAGACTGAGAGATACAGAGAGAGAGAGAGAGAGAGAGAGAGAGAGAGAGAGAGAGAGGAGTGGAGACATAGGGGAGGGGAGCGACAGAAAGATGGGAGACAGAGAGAAGACAGAGAGAGGCAGATAGATAGAGAAGGGCAGAGGAAAAAAAAATAGTGAAAGAGAAAGAAAAGGAAAAAACAAACTGAGAGACAGAGAGCAGAAAGAGAAGAGAGAAAAGAGAGAGAGAGAGAGAGAGAGAGAGAGAGAGAGGAGAGAGGAGAAGAGAGACAGAGAGAGACAGAGAGAGAGACGAGAGAGAGAGAGAGAGAGAGAGAGTGAGTGGAAGACGGATTAAGATTCACATTCACATATTTTATTGACCATTTATGAACGATGGGCGAAACAAAACCTATCTCAAATGTTTTCATCATTACAATATCAAATTAACTAGGCTACAGACGTTGTTCTGAAATGAAATCTTTGTATAGGAAAAAAAAAAGCTATCTTTGTATAGGAAAAAAATGCTTTCGTCATTCGAAACCATTAATAAACATACTCAAAACAAACAGGGTTGTTAATAAAATTTTGTTGGAATAAACCTTGTAAAACATCACTTAAAGCAGAAGAGTTTCAAAACAAAAAATTAATGAACTTACTCCTCTATGGATTCATTGCAGACAGCGGACAATTATTCATTACAAGAGCGAGAGAGAGGGAAGGAGAGAGAGAGAGAGAGAGAGAGAGAGAGAGAGAGAGAGAGAGAGAGAGAAGAGAGAAGAGAGAGAGAAAGAGAGAGAGACAGATAGACAGACACACAGACAGACAGAACAGAGAGAGAAAGAGAAAGACAGACGGACAGAGAGAGAGGAGAGAGAGAGAGAGACAGAGAGACAGAGAGACAGAGAGAGATAGAGAGAGGAAGGAAAGAAAGAAAGAAAGAAGAACAAACAGAAAAAGAAGACGAAAAAAGAAAGAAAGGAAAGAAAGAAAGAAAGAAAGAAAGAATGGAAAAAGAAAGAATGAATGAAAGAAGAAAATTATGAAATTGAACATGTATGAGTCAAGAAGTACATTCCAGTTATATTTTGCTACTGACATGATCTGCAGCAAGTTTATCATAGCTTCAATTTCTTCTTATCGTGTCACTCCACTCTCCTGAAAAACAAAAGTCATCATATAAAGGAAAAAAAGAAAGAAAACGAAATGAAATAAAGAGAACGGGGAGGAGGAAGGAATGGAAAAAGAGAAGGAACAAGAAGTTTAGAAAGGGAAGAATGAGTGGAGAAACAGAAATTTGAAAAGTTTATAAAAAGATTTAAAAAGAACATGAGGCCAGGCTATCAGGACATCCTGTACACTTTTCCTCTTACGCTTCCTCGAAGGATGTCGTCTCGAACGCAAACCTCGACATTATTATCATCGCCGTCGTCGTTGTCATCGCCGTCGTCGTCGTCGTCATCATGATCATGATCATTATCATCATCATCATCATCATCGTCATCGTCGTCATCGTCGTCGTCGTCGTCGAATTGATCGTCGTCGTCGTCGTCGTCGTCATCATCATCATCATCATCATTATCATCGTCATCATCATTGTCATCGTCATTGTTGTTGTCATCGACGTCATCATCATATTCATTCTTATGCGAATCATTCCCATCATCATCACCGGCCTGCTCCTACGGTCAAGATGACCACACAGTTGAAGACAATACTAATGGCAGGCAATGTCACCTCCATCAAGCAGATGGTCAACTCCACTGACCACGGCGCTCAGTAGCAGCAAACAGGAACAAGAGCAGACAGTCGGCCCAGTTCATTACTGACGTGGCCTGACCGTGTATACGACGAAGAGAGAGGAAGAGAGAGAGAGAGAGAGAGAGAGAGAGAGAGAGAGAGAGAGAGGAGAAGAGAGAGAGGAGACAGAGACAGAGACAGAGACAGACAGACAAACAGACAGACAGAGACACAGACTAAGTGACAGAGACAGAGTAACAGAGAGAGAGAGAGAAAGAATCATTAGGCAATTCTATCAATCGTTTCCATAAACTTTTATGCCATATCAGATTGACTGATGGATTGGTAATACTTTGTATTGGATTAAAACAACTTCAAAAGAAAACAAAAATAAGAAAGAAATATATTTTCGGGGCCAGTGGTAGAAACACAGTAATGCTTTTTCACATCCAACCGTTGCCCATGTCAAAACCTGCATTAAAGCAAATGGACCACACGAAGGAGTCATCGAAAGACAAGGAAATCAAGAAAGAAAGAAACAAACAAACAATCAAAAAAGGGAGGGGAAAATATAGCATATGAGAAAATGTTAAATTCTCCAGAAACAAAGAACAGTAAACTTTAAAACACTTTATTACTCACTGATAATATTTTTGTATCATAGATAGATAGAAGATAGATAGATAGATAGATAAATAGATAGATAGATAGGTAGATAGATAGATAGATAGATAGACAGATAGTGAGAGAGAGAGAGAGAAATAGAGAGAGAGAGAGAGATGGAGAGACAGAGGACAGAGAGAGAGACAGACACAGAGAGGGAGAGAGAGAGAGAGAGAGAGAGGGAGGGAGAGACAGAGAGACAGACAGATTGAGAGAGACAGAAAACAGACAGACAGAGAGAAAGAGAGAGAGAGACAAGACAGGAGACAGACAGACAGACAGAGAGACAGACAGACAGACAGAGAGAAAGAGAGAGAGAGAGAGAGAAGAGAGAGAGAGAGACAGACAGACAGACAGACAGACAGACAGACAGACAGACAGAGTTCAAAAGAAAAAAGAAAAAAAAAAGTAAAAACTTTCAAGCGTTATCTTCAGGTAGTTCAATACAGTATTGATTCCTGCCGGCGGTTTCACTACGCACTTCTTAAGTTCTTACGACAGGTCGGGGGATAGGGATGAGAAGGATGGGAGATATAGAAACAGAAAGACAGACAGAGAGGGGGAGAAGCAGCAGGAAGAGGTCATCATCATCATCATCAGGTGCCTTCACGCATGGCGTTGGCGATCATGGACTTCCCTCTGTCTCTATCACTTGTTGCCTCAAGCATCTCCTCCACCCTCCTCGTCTTCAGCCACTCTGCAAGTCCGTCTAGTAAATCTTCTCTCTGGGTCTACCTGGTGCTCTCTTTCCCTCCACTGGTGCTCTCTTTCCCTCCAGCTTTCCTGTTGTGACCAGGTGCTCCAATTCCCATTTCCTCATAGAATGGAAGAGGTAAAGAGTGTAAAAGTGTAAAAGGGAAGAGGATGTGTGGAAAAGAAAGTATCAGTTCAGTTAGTTTTCTAAAGACATATCTTCGACGCCCAGAATAAGTTTTAATACACGAACGTCGTAGACAATAGTAATAATGACATTTATTTATAAGGCGCCAAATCTTGGTATCAAGAATCAAACCAAGCCTCGAACTCTCACCATTCACCAAAGCCATCACTCAAGCAACGACCAAAATTCTAGGGCACGAAGTACACGCACACTCGACGTGGAGGACAGCAGAGCAGTGTGATGCCATGTGATGGAAGAAGATTCAAAATGATCATGGCATGAGCGATAAATCTGCGCATAAACCCACTGCACTGGTAAGGTCTTGTACTGGTAACTATTTTATGAGTTCTTAATACTATTGTTCATACTTGCATTGATCTGTTATTGAAAGCAGGCTTAGTTTATGTGTAATGGCCTTGACGTACGCCAAAAAAAAAAAGTACTGAAAGTTTCAAACTTAGAGCAAAAATGTCAGATTAATAGGAACTAAGTCTGCATATTACATACACGCTGGACCCAGGGTCAAAAGGTGCTTTGTGGTGACTTTCCTAGTTCAAATCAATACAACTAATTTTCTTGCCTTTGCACAGCCTGAACGATCCTAGATATTGAGCTTTAAATGTCAAATCAAATAGCAGACATGAATTCATGGTGGTTGAACAAAACATTTGGCTTTTCCAGAGGCAGTAGCTCATACTTTACAGAGCATAGTTTCATCCGTGACAGGTGTCACACAAACGCTAAAAACTCAGTTTCCAAAGTATCCATTTGATTGCAATGCTGATGAGTTCTATTCAGACAGTTTTATGCATAAAACTTGAAAAGCCCTATTTCATTGCAGTTTTTAATCATTTTTTTCCACCGTGATTGATCAAAGCACTGTAGGTTTGCGACACAAAAGTGTCACGAATGAAACCTTGTATTTACACTTTAATATTGCAGAATATATGAAAAAAATTAAGCAAAAAAACCACATGAAATTATAAACTAATGAGTAACCTTGATAAGAAACTAAAAAAATACATACATAGGTACAACCACTGGTTTAACACCAAACTTTATTCTCAACCTACTATAAAATAATAGAAACTTGACTGGCTAATAAATGATTTCTTCAACCTCCATGAATTCATGTTTGCTATTTGATCTGACATTTAAAGCTCAATATTTTGGATTGTTCACGCTGTGCAAATGCAAGAAAATCAGTTGCAGTGATTTGAACTAGGAAAGTCACCCCAAAGCACCTTTTGACCCTGGCTCGCTAGCAAGGTCGCGAGTCTTCATGCATCATCCAGTGTTAAAGCTTACCCTTTGCCACAAAGCATCAGAATCCACCTCCTCATTTCATCAGATAAAAAAAATAACAAGTTATTTAGTCATAAGTTCATGAAATGGTATCACATCTGCGTTTTGTGCGTTACCTGCGTTTTCTTCATTAAAATCAAAATAGTCTGAATAATTAGGGAGTATTCACCACTTCAGAATTCAAAGGTTAATTGTGAAAATTTGTATTTGTGTCCAGATGGGGAGGGGGGAGGGAGAGAGCTTCCTCTTTATCCAGACTGTGTATTCATACTATGGTAAAATCAGGCACTAGCGTACATTCTCACACTAACAAAATCAACCACACACACACACACACACACACACACACACACACACACACACACACACACACACACACACACACACACAATATACACACACACGCGCACACACACACACACACACACACACACACACACACACACACACACACCACACACGCACACACACACGCACACAAATGAAAAATTTCAGAGTGATCTTATACTCTGAAACTAACGTAGCTACACAATATATGAGACAAAGTGTAAAAGAGACATAAGATAAAGAAATAAAAAAGCTGGAAATAAGGTTAGTGTGTCAGTATATCTTATCTAGAACAGTTCGTGAGGAGATT
>CM060306.1:75363011-75370511 GCA_030674185.1 Monoplex corrugatus | reverse complement strand
CTCCTCCATTTCCCGCTGCTTTGCCCATTTCTGTACTTCAGCCTGTTCCACACCCTCCCTCTTTTCCCTCTGTCCTAATTTTGTTCTTTATGTTTCGTTCCCAGTACCATCCCCTTCCCTCGTCCCCTGTCCAGCTTACTCTTTCAAGGATCCTGGAGTGAAACAGCCAGAAAGAATCGATAGTGCATTGAACTGTCGGCTGGTAATGTATGTGGTGAAATATTACAGTACGGCGCTCAAGGAAACTTTTAGATTTGTTTTTACTCTCTCTCTCTTTCTCCTAAAGTCTGCCCTACCCTACGTGTGTAAATGTGGTGTTTGTGTGTGTGTGTGTGTGTGTGTGTGTGTGTGTGTGTGTGTGTGTGTGGTTGTGTGGTGTGTGTGTGTGTGTGTGTGTTGTGTGTGCTTGCATGTGGTATGGTGTGGTGTGTGTCTTGTGTTGCGTGTGTGTGATGTCTGTTTGTTGCTGTCTATGGTCGTGTGTGGTGTGTGTCTCTGTTGTGTTTGCGTGTGTGTGATGTGCTATGTATGTGTGTGTGTATGTGAGTGTTTTTTGATTTTATTCTATAGATATTGTATGTATGTGTGTGTGTGTGTGTGTGTGTGTTGTGTTGTTGTTGTGTCTGTGTGGGTGAGCGCGTATGTGTTGGTTTTGTGATGGTGTATGTGTATGAGTAGTGTCGTACGTGGAAACATATTATATCTCACCTATATGTCAAACACAATGAATGAATTTCACTTATTTCATAAAAGTATCATTTAGCCAAACAACAAAAAGATTTCAAGAACAAACACCTCGATATAAGATCGATCAGTGTCGGATGACATCATAATATATACGACTATATGTGAACATACATAATAATATATCAAATATATATACATAGAGAGAGAGAGATAGAGCAGAGAAGAAAAGAAGAGAGATAGACCAACACGACAGACAGAGAGATAGATAATATAATAGATAATAGATAGATAGATAGATGATAGAATAGAAGAAGATAGATAGATAGAAGATGAAGAAATTAAAATATAGATAGTAGATAGAATAGATAGATAGATAATAGCCTATACAATCGTATCAATATTATAAAATCATTGATGGGTCGATGCTGCCACGGCCAAGAACTCTCCCAAACCACAAAGGGGGACGATGCTGATAATAAGAAGGGGGTAAGGTTGTCTTACTTCCCCTTAGGCTACGACCTTGGAATTTTGGCGGAGGAACTGCAGGGACGATTTTTTCCCCTTTCTCTTCCTAATCCCCCTTCCCGTCCCCCTTTCTGTGTACATCTGTGTATTTCTTCTCCCCTTTCCCTGTCCTCGGTTTTTGACCTCCTCGTAAACAGTATGAGGAGGCTGAGATTATTTCATAGTTCACAGGAGGGGTGGGTGGATATGTGTGTGTGTGTGTGGGTGTGTGTGTGCGCGCGCGCGCGTGTGTGCATGTGTGTGTGGTGCGCGCGCGTGTGTGTGCGTGCGTGTGTGTGTGTGTGTGTGTGTGTGTGTGTGTGTGTGTGTGTGTGTGTGTGTGTTTGCAACGTATGCTTATTTTTCAACATTTTGTTAGATCGGTTGATTATACATGTATACATTTCAAGATGTTTGTAAATGCTATGTATTTGGAAATGAAGAAAAACAAGTTAAGAAAAAAAAGAAAGAAAGAAAGAGAACCTTGGACTTAAACCAATCCCAGCCTACAACTTAAGCACCCGCTGGTTAGCTGCCCATCTTAGTGCTCTAAGTATTCTAATGGCATCAGCTTAATGTTTCAAAGGTCCAGTTCTCTTCTCTTTCCCTCTGTATCCACCCACCTACCCACCATATCTCTTTTCTCTAATTTCAAGACCCAATCAGCACAAAGCGTTTTGTGCAGGCTCAAAGAATCTTCCTAAAAAAATCAGTGGTAGGCTTGGGCTGAGCGCAAATGGAGTTGTCCAAGTGCGATGAATCCCTCACGAGCAAACTTTTAATTCTTTCAACTCTTTCCTGTCTCACGTGCTCCCTCCTACCGCTCCATCTCTTTTTGTTTCCATCTTCGTCCTATTTCGTTCTCTTCCTTTTCCATTTCACTCTCACCTACCATCTTCGATCCTGTCCGTCCTCTGTTTAAATAAGCAAGGAAAGAGCTGATGGTACAGTTGACTGGCTGAAGATAATGACTGTAGTGAAATGTTACTCTGCTGCGTTCCTGAAAAGTTTTTTTTTTCTTTTGTTGTTGTTGTTGGTCTTCTACCCTGCCTGTGTGTCTGTGTGTCTGTGTGTCTGTGTGTCTATGTGTCTGTGTGTCTGTGTGTCTGTGTGTCTGTGTGTCTGTGTGTCTGTGTGTCTGTGTGTCTGTGTGTCTATGTGTCTGTGTGTCTGTGTGTCTGTCTTTGTCTGTCTGTCTCCCTCTCTCTCTCTTTCTGTCTCTGTCTGTCGCTCTGTCTCTGCCTCTCTGTCTAGCTATCTATCGCTCTTTCTCTTTCTCTCTCTCCCTTTCTCTCCCTCTCCCCCCCCCCTTCTCTCTCTCTGTTTCTGTCAGTCTGTCTGTATCGCTCTTTCTCTTTCTCTCTCTTTCTCTATCTCCCTTTCTCTCCCTTTCTCCCCCTCCATTCTCTCTCTGTCTCTGTTTCTGTCAGTCTATCTGTCTGTCTGTCTGCCTGTCACTCTGTCTCTGTCTCTCTGTCTCTATCTATCTGTCTGTCTACCTCTCTCTTTCTCTCACTCTCTCCCTCTGTTTCTCTCTCCCCCTCTCTCTCTGTCTCTGTTTCTCTCTCTCACTCTCTCTTTCTGTCTGTCTCTGTCTCTGTCTCTCACTCTCTCTCTCTTTCTCTCTTCTGTCTGTCTCTGTCTCTCTCTCTGTCTCTGTCTCTCTCTGTCTCTGTCTGTCTCTCTCTCTCTCTGTGTCTGTCCGTCTGTCTGTCTGTCTATCGGTCTCTCTCTCTCTGTGTCTCTCTCTCTCTCTCTCTCTAAAAGTGCTAAAATGCGATGATCTTTAAATGATTCGTTTTCTTTAACATGAAAATCATAGAGAAGCATAGAAGCCTGGGCCTCTCATGAAGCGTCAGCGTTACGATGGTGTCTGTTACCACGGTTTGAAACTATTTTCCTTTGTCTGTCCCTGAAGAAGGATGGACTGGAATAGTGTGTTCAAGCCTGAGAATGGTTTATCTTCTCTATCTATAAAGAGCAAAGAAAACAAACCAGACAGTCTTGAAGGAGGTAGACACAAGAAGAACATTAATGCAGAAAATTAGGAACAGACATGCAATATTTATAAGACATTTATGAGGCAAGAGAAATTAGAGCACCTGGTCACAACAGGAAATCTGGAAGGAAAGACAGCACAAGGTAGACCCAGGGAGAAAATATTGGACGGATTTGCAGAGTGGCTGAGGACGGAGATAGGGTGGGAGATTTACTTGCAGCGACAAAGTATAGATTCGTATGGAGGTCCATGGATCGCCAACGCCGAGCGGCAGGGCACATGATAATGATGATGATGATGATGATGATGATGATGATGCTGATGCTGATGATGATGATGATGCTGATGATGATGGTGATGCTGATGATGATGATGATGATGATGGTCCATAAAAAGGGACAAGTGTGCATGTATAACTAGATAGACTGGAGCAGTATGTTTAAGCCAGGGGGGGGGGGGGGGAGCAATAAAATACATAACTAGTTAGTTAACTAATGCTGTGTGCTGTTTATGTATCGTTCATAGACACACGTGCTCATCATCATCATCATCATCATCATCTCATCATCATCATCATCATCATCATGTGCACTGCCGCTTGGCGTTGACGATCCATGGACCTCCATACGAATCTATACTTTGTCGCTGCAAGTAAATCTCCCACCCTATCTCCGTCCTCAGCCACTCTGCAAATCCGTCCAATATTTTCTCCCTGGGTCTACCTTGTGCTGTCTTTCCTTCCAGGTTTCCTGTTGTGACCAGGTGCTCTAATTTCTCTTGTCTCATAAATGTCTTATGAATATTGCATGTCTGTTCCTAATTTTCTGCATTAATGTTCTCCTTGTGTCTACCTCCTTCAAGACTGTCTGGTTTGTTTTCTTTGCTCTTTATAGATAGAGAAGATAAACCGTTCTCAGGCTTGAACACACTATTCCAGTCCATCCTTCTTCAGGGACAGACAAAGGAAAATAGTTTCAAACCGTGGTAACAGACACCATCGTAACGCTGACGCTTCATGAGAGGCCCAGGCTTCTATGCTTCTCTATGATTTTCATGTTAAAGAAAACGAATCATTTAAAGATCATCGCATTTTAGCACTTTTAGAGAGAGAGAGAGAGAGAGAGAGAGACAGAGAGAAAGAGAGAGACCGACAGACAGACAGACAGACAGACGGACAGACAGAGAGAGAGAGAGACAGACAGACAGAGATAGAGAGAGACAGAGACAGAGTGAGAGACAGAGACAGACAGAAAGAGAGAAAGAGAGAGAGAGTGAGAGACAGAGACAGAGACAGACAGAAAGAGAGAGTGAGAGAGAGAAACAGAGACAGAGAGAGAGAGGGGGAGAGAGAAACAGAGGGAGAGAGAGAGAGAAAGAGAGAGGTAGTCAGACAGATAGATAGAGACAGAGAGACAGAGACAGAGCGACAGGCAGACAGACAGACAGATAGACTGACAGAAACAGAGACAGAGAGAGAATGGAGGGGGAGAAAGGGAGAGAAAGGGAGATAGAGAAAGAGAGAGAAAGAGAAAGAGCGATACAGAGAGACTGACAGAAACAGAGACAGAGAGAGAGAAGGGGGGGGGGGAGAGGGAGAGAAAAGGGAGATAGAGAAAGAGAGAGAAAGAGAAAGAGCGATAGATAGCTAGACAGAGAGACAGATAGAGACAGAGAGGCAGAGACAAAGGACAGACAGACAGAGACAGAAAGAGAGAGAGAGGGAGACAGACAGACAAAGACAGACACACAGACACACAGACACATAGACACACAGACACACAGACACACAGACACACAGGCAGGGTAGAAGACCAACAACAACAAAAAAAGAAAAAAAAAACTTTTCAGGAAGCAGCAGCAGAGTAACATTTCACTACAGTCATTATCTTCAGCCAGTCAACTGTACCATCAGCTCTTTCCTTGCTTATTTAAACAGAGGACGGACAGGATCGAAGATGGTAGGTGAGAGTGAAATGGAAAAGGAAGAGAACGAAATAGGACGAAGATGGAAACAAAAAGAGATGGAGCGGTAGGAGGGAGCACGTGAGACAGGAAAGAGTTGAAAGAATTAAAAGTTTGCTCGTGAGGGATTCATCGCACTTGGACAACTCCATTTGCGCTCAGCCCAAGCCTACCACTGATTTTTTTTAGGAAGATTCTTTGAGCCTGCACAAAACGCTTTGTGCTGATTGGGTCTTGAAATGAGAAAAAAGAGAGATGGTGGGTAGGTGGATGGATACAGAGGGAAAGAGAAGAGAACTGGACCTTTGAAACATTAAGCTGATGCCATTAGAATACTTAGAGCACTAAGATGGGCAGCTAACCAGCGGGTGCTTTTAAGTTGTAGGCTGGGATTGGTTTAAGTCCAAGGTTCTCTTTCTTTCTTTCTTTTTTTTTAACTTGTTTTTCTTCATTTCCAAATACATAGCATTTACAAACATCTTGAAATGTATACATGTATAATCAACCGATCTAACAAAATGTTGAAAAATAAACATACGTTGCAACACACACACACACACACACACACACACACACACACACACACACACACACACACACACACACACACACACACACACCACGCACACACACACACGCACGCACACACACGCGCGCGCACACACACACACACACGCACACACCGCGCGCGCCACACACACACACACACACCCACACACACATATATCCACCCACCCCTCCTGTGAACTATGAAATAATCTCAGCCTCCTCATACTGTTTACGAGGAGGTCAAAAACCGAGGACAGGGAAAGGGGAGAAGAAATACACAGATGTACACAGAAAGGGGGACAGGGAAGGGGGATTAGGAAGAGAAAGGGGAAAAAATCGTCCCTGCAGTTCCTCCGCCGAAATTCCAAGGTCGTAGCCTAAGGGGAAGTAAGACAACCTTACCCCCTTCTTATTATCAGCATCGTCCCCCTTTGTGGTTTGGGAGAGTTCTTGGCCGTGACAGCATCGACCCATCAATGATTTTATAATATTGATATGATTGTATAGGCTATTATCTATCTATCTATCTATCTATCTATCTATCTATCTATCTATCTATCTATCTATCTATATCTATCTATCATCTATCTATCTATCTATCTATCTATCTATCTATCTATCTATCTATCTATCTATATCTATCTATCTATCTGTCTGTCTTGTCTGTCTGTCTCTCTCTCTCTCTCTCTCTCTCTATATATATATATATGTATATATGTATGTATACATATATCGTATATTATATGATTATCATCCGAACTGTCGATCTTATTAGTCGAGGTGTTTGGTTTCTTGATATCTTTTTTTGTTTTGTTTGGCTAAATGATACGTTTTTATGGTATTAATGTTGAAATTCATTCATGTGTGCTGTGCACATATAGGTGTAGGTATAATTATGTGTGTCCACGTACGTACACTACTCATACACATACACCACGCACCAAAAACCAACACATACGCGCTCACCACACAAAGACACCACACCACACACACACACACACACACACACACACCACATGTATATATATATATATATATACATATATATATTATACACACTCACAAACACACACACATACATAGCACATCACACACACGCAAACACAAAGAGACACACACGCACACAGACACATAGACAAGCAGACAGACAGACAACACACACACACACACACACCACACCACACCATACCACATCTGCATAGCACATCACACACACACACACACACACACACACACACACACACACACACACACACACACACACACACACACACACACACACACACAAACACCACATTTACACACGTAGGGTAGGGCAGACTTTAGGAGAAAGAGAGAGAGAGAGTAAAAACAAATCTAAAAGTTTCCTTGAGCGCCGTACTGTAATATTTCACCACATACATTACCAGCCGACAGTTCAATGCACTATCGATTCTTTCTGGCTGTTTCACTCCAGGATCCTTGAAAGAGTAAGCTGGACAGGGGACGAGGGGAAGGATGGTACTGGGAACGAAACATAAAGAACAAAACTAGGACAGAGGGAAAAGAGGGAGGGTGTGGAACAGGCTGAAGTACAGAAATGGGCAAAGCAGCGGGAAATGGAGGAGGTAGAGGTGGAGGAGGAGGAGGAGGAAGAGGAGGAGGAGGAGCAGGAGGAGGAGGACTAAGATGAAAGCAGAAAAATGAGGTCAGTGTGTCAGCACATCTCTCGAAAGTATAACTGAATGCCAAGGACGTTGCCTAGGGGAATACGGACTTCATCTTCTGTCTTTTTTACTGTCCCCCTGACAGAGAAGTGC
>CM060306.1:75343011-75353011 GCA_030674185.1 Monoplex corrugatus | reverse complement strand
AGAGAAATGGGGTAAAGCAGACAGGGACAGGCCTCCCCGATTACACACACACACAACACACACACACACACACACACATACACACACACACTAACACACACACACACACACACACACACACACACACACACACAACACACCACACACAACATACACACACACACACACACACACACAGACAAACTGACAGACAAAGAGGCAGACAGGCAGACAAAGAGGCAGACAGGCAGACAGGCAGACAGGCAGACAGGCAGACAGAAACATAAGGAAGGGGTGAGTAGAGAGATGATGGGCAGATGGTGGAAAAGATCAATGCTACATACGTCATCAGTAGGGAGGAAAAAAACACACACCATCTGGTGACTGGAGCCTTGTGTGCGACCTACATTCCAGACCAGCCAGCCCTTGATGTTGACACATCTGGTAAAGCCATACAAAGATTTCCCTCCGCCTACCTCCCCCAGTCCCCCCGCCCCCAGTCCCCACGTTCGGCTCCTACGTAAAGCTGAAAGTACTACGGGGCTCGTTGGGAAGACTAGGACTACAAGTCCGATGTGATTTAATTTACCGGTAGGTTATTGGCAGTTTTGCTCAAATCATTTCTTTACCAACATTTGCAGGTGTCTGTATCTTTCAGGCCTGGTTGACGCCAGCGTATAGCATGGCACGGCAGAAGGCAACTGAAAAAGCTGCTGTGACATCCGGATCGGCACCTACTGGATGGAGCGGATGACTAGAAGTGCGTGCTAGATCTTCCAGAATGGGGGGAAAACAACCCAGAAATC
Source organism: Monoplex corrugatus (assembly GCA_030674185.1). Classification (NCBI taxonomy): domain Eukaryota; kingdom Metazoa; phylum Mollusca; class Gastropoda; order Littorinimorpha; family Ranellidae; genus Monoplex; species Monoplex corrugatus. The sequence goes on along the minus strand of CM060306.1, from coordinate 75,352,226 downwards.
ATCAGCAAGAGTGGCATAAAATTTGATATAATTCTTTACTCCCGTTGATTCTGATTTAACTCACTGTGCCGTTTGACAGTAAAACGGAGGAAGACGATACCCACAAGACTGAAAAGCATCCAGTCTAACCAGAGATTTGAGGGAACCTAGCTTGCAAGCCAAAATCTTCGCTATAGAGATAGGAGCAAGAGGGTTGGTAGGCGCATCTGCCTATGACTTCATGAAATAGCTCCCCGATTTCTGGGATAGAGATACCAAATCCCTAAAGACTATGGCAGAAACAGCTGAAAAGAGTTCCAGTTGGAGCTGGTCGAGGAAGAACAAAAGTGAACTTCGTAAGAACTGAACTCTCTTAACGTACAGCTGGTGTCCGCTAGCTAAGTGGTTAAACATCCGTCACAAGGCTTACTTGGCCTTAAGGCGCTCTACTACTTTGGAGGTGTAGGTTCGAAACCAGGTGGAGAAAAAGTGACGACAGGAAAGGGGTTTCCAGGAATCGTGACCTGAATGTGGTCTGGACCCTTTGCAGGATAAAGAGTTTTGGGCCGAAATATTTGCCTGAGGGGAACTTCTATTCTGAGAACTTTCTGCTGTCCAGGTCTTACCGGAGCCTCATGCGATCATGGTGGAGAGGATAAAGAACAGCCCTGTCAAACAGTTTCAGTTCTAGATGAAAACCCATAGTATCATGATCAAACCGGCATCTTTGGCTCCCCTGGGCTTTCAACTGGAAAGAGCTTCCGCTGTCTATTCGACAGTCACACGCTGTGTCTTCCATCAAGTCTTAACTTGAAGACACCGTTTTGTCCAGCAATCATTTCCCTCCTCTATGTGGCCGTCCTTTGGTCCTACCTCTCTCCTGTCCTCTCCCTCCCGATTTGTGTATGTTTTGTACCCTTGAGTTTTTGTCATTACGAGTAAATAATGTGATGAATGATAAGAGCGCCTGCTTTGATTTGATTTGTTTATCAAGATTTGGCGCCATATGACTTTCAGGGAGGGTGGAAGAGATGCTTGATCGATGATGAGGCAACAAGAGATAGAGAAAGATGGAAGTCTGTGATCGCCAACGCCATGCGGCAAAGCACCTGGTGATGATGATGATGATGATGATGATGATGACTTTCATTATTATTGTGGTACACCTTGCCCGGTAGCAGTGATGTGTTGACGAGCAGACGACCGATTAATGTTTACACCAAGCAAACAATACCCCATGCAAGAGAAAGAGAATAAAGTTGGTCTTTTACAGAAATTATGAATCTGTTGACGGTGTATCGTTGCTTTTTGTTTTTCTTCACAATTGAGTCACTATTTATCTGGTATCAGTATCTTCGATAATTTCATCGGCGTATAGGCCACAGGGATTAATTGATTTTTTTTCAATCGAAAAAGTTTTTTTCCCATTGATTTCTTTTAATCTAAGGCGTTTTGATCTATTGACCCCTTTAATCCAGGGCGTTTGGTCCTGTTGATTTCTTTAATGCAGGGTATTTTGTCCTATTGATTTCTTTAATCCAGGGCGTTTGGTCCTGTTGATTTCTTTAATGCAGGGTATTTTGTCTTATTGATTTCTTCAATCCAGGGCGTTTTGTCAAATCGATTTTTTGTTGTTGTAGTCTATGCCACTTTGTTCTATTGATTTGTCTAATTAAGGGCGTTTTGTCCTATTGATTTCTTTAATCAAGACATTTTGTTCTATTGATTCTACAAACAGGAAAGACATAAATACACAAAACTTAGAACAATAATAATAACAACAACAACAATGGCAAGAACAAGAACAACAGCAGCAACAACAACAGCACCAGCAGCAGCAGCAACAACAACAACAACAACAACAGCAACAATAACAACAACAACAACAATGACAACAGAACTTGTCTAATGTTTCGTTGAGCTAGACAAAATAGTTCTGACTTATTTTCCCTTTCTTGAAGCTGAGAACCGTACCTGTATGTACTCTGCTTGACAATGTTATTCCAGGCTATCATTTTCCTTTAGTTAGTACTGCACCAAGGGTCTGTTCAGTATCCTGGCAGTTATGTCTCTTTAGTAAGTAATAGTAGTAGGCCTCCCTCGGTCATGGCTGACCATGGACAAAGTACATCCGTTCTAATGTCTAGATGGGCTGTCTGCTTGGTCCAAGCAGCGTCGTCTGTGACTGTAGAGACCAATGCGAGAGAGGCAGTCTCTGTCGCAGCGGTCGCATGTGTATGTTGATGCTGGTCTGTTGGCTGTCATCCCTTTTCTGCGAACTCTCTTTTCTGTTGCAGCAGCTGACAGTTTGTCCTCACCAATCCGCAGCTGTTTCTTGAGAGTGATTCTCCAGCTGTTGGGGTCGTCTGCGAGGTCTCTTTATAAGTACTGAATCATGAGACTGCCCGGTATCTTGGCACAAATGTTCATTTTATAAGTACCAAACCATGGGAATGTCAAACATCCTGGCAGTTATTATTTTTTTTCTATGAGTATCGAACTATAGGACTGTTGTTTATCTGGCATACTATAGGAATGCTTGTTTATCTAGGCATACTACAGGAATGTTTGTTATTGATACTATAGGAATTTGTTTATCTAGCACTACTATAGGAATGTTTGTTTTTCTAGGCACTACTATAGGAATGTTTGTTTATCTGGCACTACTATAGGAATGTTTGTTTATCTAGGCACTACTATAGGAATGTTTGTTTATCTAGGCACTACTATAGGAATGTTTGTTTATCTGGCACTACTATAGGAATGTTTGTTTATCTGGGCACTACTATAGGAATGTTTGTTTATCTGGGCACTACTATAGGAATGTTTGTTTATCTTGGGCACTATATGTTTGTTTATGGCACCAATCATGGCAATGTTCGTTATCTAGCATAACGAGTAGGAAGTTTTTACTTTGCATTTTCAAGACAATATGGCACGAATGTCGTACGAGGGATCGACAGTGACGAGTCGCATTTAGAGATGCAGGTTCAGCCCACTGGTAACTCCGTGTACGTGGGCAGAGCGGGAGAACAGTCACCTGATTAGTGAGCGGGTTCAGTTTCCCTGAACTCCTGGCTTGTGGCAAAGAAGTGAGAATTGGTACTTCAAGTCAACCTATCCGCTGACGTGTGTAAGACACTTTCGTATCTCTGAACACTTTGCTTTGTACATGCAAGTAGAACACTTTGTTTTGTACATTCAAGTAGAACACTTTCGCTGTGTACATGCAAGTAGACACTTTGCTGTATACATGCAAGTAGAACACTTTGCTTTGTACATTCAAGTAGAACACTTTGCTGTGAAACATTCAAGTAGAACACTTCGCTGTGTACATGCAACTGGAATACTTTGCTGTGTACATTCAAGTAGAACACTTTGCTGTGTACATGCAAGTAGAACACTTTGCTGTGGGTGTACATTCAAGTAGAACACTTTGCTGTGTACATGCAAGTAGAACACTTTGCTTTGTACATTCAAGTAGAACACTTTGCTGTGTACATGCAAGTAGAACACTTTGTTGTGTACATTCAGTAGAACACTTTGCTGTGTACATGCAAGTAGAACACTTTGTTGGTACATTCAAGTAGAACACTTTGCTGTGTACATGCAAGTAGAACACTTTGCTGTGTACATTCAAGTAGAACATTTTGCTGTGTACATGCAAGTAGAACACTTCGCTGTGTACATGCAATTAGAACACTTTGCTGTGTACATGCAAGTAGAACACTTCGCTGTGTGCATGCAAGCAGAACACCAAATACGCACGTTAAAGATTCTATAAGTCATGCCAGAGTTAGACAAGCGTGGTAGTCAAATGGGTAAAACATCAGACTTACGATCGAAAGGCCTGGGGTTCGATTCTGCCTAGTACCTCTCGTCTTGTGGGTAAAGGGTGGAGGTTTTTTTTGTTTTGTCAATCTCCTAGGTAAGCATCATGTGTGCTTTCCACCTGCAGATAGTGCCTAAATCACTTTCGGAGTATCTAACTGCGCAGAACACTAAGCATATAAGTTAAAGATCCTGTGAGTCATATCAGTGTTCTGGTGTTCTGTGGAAACATGGAAACACACAGCATGCACGCTCACCGATAACAGAGTATGCAGACTGTGTGCGGCAAAATACCATTTGTATATTATGGACAAAACACCGTGCATGCACATATCCAAAAAGAAAAACAAAGCAAAACGCTAAAAAGACAACAACAAAAAAATAGTAAGTAAAAACTGACATAATTATGCTAAAGAAAAACTCTATAGCGTACTGTTTTCTCAACTGATTCCACCCAGAACAGAATACAACAGAAAGACAGTCGTACGTGTCAGTGGAGATCGGAGTCAGCCCGAATGAATTTCATCGCATTGGGGCAATTCCATATGCGTTCCAGTAATTATCCGGCAGACTCCCTAAAGCCGTTACGACCTTAATTTTGAGAGGACGGGGCGAAATAGACTCGGAACTGATCGTCTGTCATGGTAAATGTACTTTTCAAACGGCCCCAGACACCGGGTTCAACTCGACCGTTCAGAACAGAATGTGGTCTACGCCAAACGGACGGCTGGCATCCTCCAGCCAATCAACGATCAGCATTGAGCCGACACACATTTTGCAAATGGCGTCTTCTAGTACAGCCATGAAACTCGAAGATTCTGAGACGAAGTATTTGATAGAGTTGTTACCAAGTTAATGGTGTTCTTTGGAATAACCAAAGCAAAAATGACAAAAAACAAACATTATCCGAATCTGAAAGAAACGAATGAGTTGTCCTTGGCAGAAATTGTATAAACAAAATCTGCCATCTACCTTTATTACCAACTAAAACAACAGAGATGCAGGAGAAGGAGGAGGGAGGAGGAGGAGAAGAGAGAGAGAGAGAGAGAGAGAGAGAGAGAGAGAGAGAACAAACAAACAAACAAAAAGGAAAAACAAATAAAAAATAACCCGCACTTTCAGCAACAGTCATGCATCGATCGAACTGGTAAACTAAGTTTTGTAATATTTATCAAGAAACACCCGGAGTTGCTGGATAGGAACCAGAGCAACAATGCCTCGCCACTCACCCGACAATCACCTCCGAGTCCCCGACGCCACATGGCTGCCATTTCGCAGAGCAAAAGGAGCTGTCCATGCGCTGCATGACCCTGTTCGGACCCAGTCATCAATTACCTTGTTTAGAAACCGAATGGCAAGGTAGGGAGATGACAAACCCCGGGGCATGGCCACACAATGAGCTCTAGCCTGGTCCATCCCAGTTATCGGAACAATCCTGACAAAAGATATAGTAGAAACCAAGAATCATCATCATCATCAAGTGCCCTGCGACATGGCGTTGGCGATCATGGCCCTCTACACGTTTCTATCCCTTGTTGCCGCAAGCACATCTTCCATCCTCTCTGTCTTCAGCCACTCTGCAAGTCTGTCCAATATTTTTTCCCTGAGTCTACCTGGTGCTCTCTTTCCCTCCAGCTTTCCTGTTGTGACCAGGTGCTCCAATTTCCCTTTTCTCATAAAATGGCCTATAAATGTTGCCTGTCTTTTCCTAATATTCCTTCTGAATGATCTTTTTGTGTCTACCTCCATCAAGACTGTCTCGTTTGTTCTCTTTGCTGTCCATGGAACTCTCAACATTCTTCTTAGAAACCACATCTCGGCTGCCTCAATCTTGTTCTAGCTTTGCTTGTTGACTGTCCACGCCTCATAACCGTATAACATTATCGGGTTCTATATAGCATTCAAGAACTCTGTTCCTGATGTTAACTGATAGGCATTTGCTGGTAAGAATGTTTTTAGAATCTTCTTATATATGACCAGACATATTGTTGTTACATATTCTACAAATTGTTGACTAAGGTGGGGCATGGGCTGTTGTATTTGATTCCCTAAATACATATTTTCAAACATCTGAGGAATCTTTCATGTGATATTTCGCTCATACCTAAAGGTACCTTGCTCTCTCTCTTTCTCCCTCTCTCTCTCTCTTTCTCTCCCTTCTTCCCCAGTCCCCTCCCTCCCCTCCCTTTCTGTCTGTCTGTATCTGTCTTTCTCTCTCCCTGTCTCTCTCCATTAATCCGTCTCTCTGTCTCTGTCTCTTTCTTTTTCTGTCTCTGAGTGTGTAACTCTGTTGTGTGTGTGTGTGTGTGTGTGTGTGTGTGTGTGTGTGTGCGTGAGTGTGTCCCTCTTTCTCTAGCTCTCTCCGAAAACATACACAACACACACACACACACACACACACACACACACACACACACACACACACACACACACAACACACACACACACACACGCACACACACACACACACGCACAAACACACACACACACACACATAAATACACACACTCCCTCTCTTTCTGTCTCTCTCCCTTACACGCATGCATAAAAATGCATACAAACACACAGGCATGCATGCGAACATACACACACAACTTAAGACATCACGCACTACACACAACATATAGACACACGTACAACACAGAACACACACACACACACACACACACACACACAGACACACACACACACACACGCATACACACACATACATACACACACGCACACACACACACACACACACACACACACACACGCACTTTCTCTCTGCCCATCTCCCCTATCGCTCTCTTAGGCACACATTATACAAACATACATATATACATTCATATGTACACACATGCACAATAGAACAAAAATACAAACACACAGGCCTGCATGCGAACATATACACACAATGTAAGACATACCTACATGTTCTACACTCAACACATACCCACAAAGACACAGACACACACAGACACACAGAGACGCAGACCACGTACGCACGCACGCTCACACACACAGACACAGTCAAACACACACACACACACACACACAGACATACATACATGCAGACAGACAGACACACAGACACACAGACACACAGACACACAGACACACAGATACACACACACACACACACACACACACACACACACACACACACACACACACACACACACACACTTACTTGTACAGCCTCCATAAGTCAATATGAAAATATCTCTTCGTATAAAGTAGAAGGGACTGATAACGAGAAAAAAGAACAAAAAAGAAAAGAAAAAAGAAAAAAGAAGGAACGTAGGGGAAAGTATTAGGTAAAAAAAAAGCACACTAAGGTGTTATTGATTCTGATCGATCCACGGCGCGCATGTGTCTCTCTGTATGTCTCTGTCGAGAAGTGTATGTGTGTTTATGTGTGACAGAGAGAGGGGGAAGAAGGAGAGAGAGAGAGAGACAGACAGATAGACAGAGACAGACAGAGAGACAGAGAGGTAGAGAGTTAGAGATAAAGACAGAGACACAGAGAGAGACAGAGCGACAAAGGGGGAAAGAGAGAGAGAGACAGTGGGTAGAGAAAGGGGGAAGAGAGAGATGTGGAGAGAGAGGAAGAAGAGAGCGAGAGAAGAGCGAGAGAGAGAGAGAGAGAGAGAGAGAGAGAAGAGAGAGAGAGAGAGAGAGAGGAAGAACAAAATCAAACAATCATTTGCGATGGGTGTGAATATGCGAAACAATGATTTTACGCTCTCTTCACTCGCTCACGGTGGTTTCCACTAACACAAGCGACAGAGAGACAGATGAAGAGACAGACAGATAATACAAACAAGACAGACAGATAATACAAACACACAAAGAGAGAGATAGAACAAAAACGAGAGAGATACAGAGAGAGAGAGAGAGAGAGAGAGAGAGAGAAGAGAGAGAAGACAAGCAGACAGACAGAGAGAGAGAGAGAGGGGGGGGAGATACAGACTGACAGACAGACAGACAGAGAAGAGAGAGAAAATGGACGAAAGGAGAGGAAGGGGCAGTCAGACAGACAGACAGACAGACAGAGAAGATGGACTGAGAGGAGGAGAGAGAGAGAGGAGAGAGAGAGAGAGAGAGAAAGAGGAGAGAGAAAGAGAGAGAGAGAGGGGGAGAGAGAGAAACAGAGACAGAGACAGAGACGAGACAGAGACGGAGACAGAGAACAAGAGACAAAGAGACAGAGAGACAGAGAGACAGAGAGACAAAGATAGACAGAGACGGAGACAGACACAGAGAAGATGGATGGAAAGAAGAGAGAGAGAGAGAGAGAGAGAGAGGAAGAGAGACAGACAGAGGAAGAGACAGAGAGAGAAACAAGACAGATAAAACATACGGACATACATACATACAGACAGACAGGCAGACAGAAATTTGACGAAGAGAGAAGGAGAGAAGAGAAGAGAGAGAGGAGAACAGACAGAGAAGAAAAAGAGAAAGATGGATGGAAAGAGAGGGAGGGCACAGAGAGAGAGAGAGAAGAGACAAGAGAGAGAGAGAAGAGAGAGAAAAGAGTGAGAGTGACAGAGAGAGAGACAGAGATGAGAGAGAAGAAAAAAAGAGAGAAAGGAGAGAGGAGAGGCGAGAAGAGGGATGTATATATATATCATATATATATTATATAATATATACATTATATTATATGATAAGAGAGAGAGAGAGAGAGGAGGGGGAAAAACGAGGAAAGAAAATATGTCAACGGGAGAACTTCAATGTATATGGATCGATTTTTTCTCGGGAGAGGGGGAGGGTTTGTGTGAGAAATGGTGGAAGGTGCAGGGGGGCAGGGGCGAGGAATTCACTAAATAGGTAAATTATGATCAATAGGCAGGAACACATACGTAATACAAAAATATAGACACACAGGCATGCAAGCAAACATACGCACACAAATTAAGGCATACACGCACTACACACAACACACACACACACACACACACACAAAGACACAGACACAGACAAGACACACACAGACTCACAGAGAGATAAACACACACACGCACGCACGCACACATACATACAGACATACATTATACATGCATACATACATACATACATACATACAGACAGACAGACACACACACACACACACACACAAACACACACACACACATACACACACACACACACATGTACAGCCTCCATTAAGTCAATGTGAACACGTCTCTTCGTATAAAGTAGAACGGACTGACAAAAAAAACAAACAAAAAAACAAACAAACAAAAAACCAGTAAGGGAAGTATTAGAAGAAAAAAAAGCACACTAAGGTATTATTGATTCTGATCGATCCACGGCGCGCGCGTGTCTCTCTGTATGTCTTGTCGAGAAGTGTATGTGTGTTTATGTGTGACAGAGAAAGGGGGAAAGAAGAAGAAGAAGAGAGAGACAGAGAAAGG
>CM060306.1:75338011-75340511 GCA_030674185.1 Monoplex corrugatus | reverse complement strand
TTAAGCATGTCAGTTCCATACATTAGAACTTGACGTTCAGTGGGTTGTCTTGGGTTTGTGTGGAATTTTGATCCTGGTACAACGATATGCATAAACGTTATTGTGTTAACTGCAAAAAAATCTTTTTCAATGGAAACGCGCCAAGTGTTACGTAAAGCAGAGAAAGAGAGAAAGAGAGAGAGAGAGAGACAGAGAGAGAGAGAGACAGAGAGAAAAGAGAGAGAGACAGACAGACAGACAGACACACAGAGAAGAGACAGAGAAAGAGAGAGAGATACAGAGAAGAGACAGAGAGAAAAAAGAGAGTGAGAGAGAAAAGAGGAGGGAGAGGGAAAGAGGAGAGAAAGAGAGGAGTGAGAGAGAAAGAGAGAAAGAGAGAGTGAGAGAGAAAGAGAGAAGAAGAGAAGAGAGGGACGAGAAAAGGAGAGGAAATATATTTGTCACACGGACATACACAGACACATACACACACACACACAGACACACACACACACAACACAGCACACACATACACCACACACACACACACACACACACACACACACACACACACAACACACACACACACACACAACACACACACACACACACACACACACACACACACACACACACACACACACACACACACACACACACGGACGTGCGCACACACTCCTACAGACTTTCGCACACAAACACACACGTTCACATATATATTATTCAACTACCACCTCAGCCCCAACCCCAACCCCCTCCTTAAACGCACCCCCACTCTTACATCCACACACACACACACACACACACACACACACACACACACACACCACACACACACACACACACACACACACACACACACACACACACACACGTTTTCTTTTTTCTAGGACACAGAAAATGCACATGAAGGCAGCTAAAATGTAGTTTCTAAGGAGAACGATAAGAGTTCCATGAACAGCAAAGAAAACAAACGAGGCAACCTTGAAAGAAGTAAACAGGAACAGAACATTAATGAAGAAGATCACGAAAAGACAAGCAACATTTATAGGACATTTTATGAGGCAACAAATTTTTTTAGGACCTAATCACAACAGGAAAGCTAAAAGTAAAAAGAGCACCAGGTAGACCCAGGGAGAAAGTATTAGACATTTTTGCAGAGTGGATGGGGACAGAAAGGGTAGGAATTATACTTACAGCAATTAAAGACAGATTCCTATGGAGGGCCATGATCGCTAACGCCTTGAGGCATGGCACGTGATGATGACATGGACTGCCTGCAAGCTCATTCTATTCAGCTTACATTTGTTTAGCTTTCAGTAGACTTGGTGCAAAATTGGTAGCATCTATCTCTTTCCAAGTTCTGTAAAATTTGCGTTCAGACCACTGCTGAACATCCCGGGTAAGGGTTAAGGGGCTGGAGGAAAAAAAAGAGTGTTTTCTTGTCTGTTTTGATCAGTTGGTAAGCGATTCTCTTCGTCCTGAACTTCTTATCTTTTGTTTCGTAGTACAGAGCGCTTTATCCATTATGCCACACTGTGCCTTCTCTGTTCTCTCACCAACCCCATTATCTTCCTTACAACAACTATTTCCGTGTTAACGATTAGCAAACTAGGTTACTGGTGGTCAGACACTATCTGACAAGACTGACACGAGTAAGCTGAAAAAAGCGGCCAATATACATACATATATGCATGCATGCATAAATCTGATGCAACCACAAACTGACGCAACTGAAGCATCTCGTCTCGCAATACGTTGTCCTTCATTGCTCAATAAATCCGTTAGGAATGTCTGACTTTTTGGATAGTTAAAATAAAAAGAAAAGTTACAAAGAAAACAAAAAGTCAAAGGGGAAGAATACACTCTTCCTGTCTCATCACCCAATCGTACATTACAGAATTCCTGTTTTACGTGCCTCTCTCAAAAATCGATCGAGCGAAAACTTACTACGTAGATTCCAGCCTCCATCTGGCAGGAGGGGTAGAGGCGGGGATACTGAAGCCACTCAAGACTCCATAAACATTTTCTTTTTAAGACACAGACAAAATAAAAGACGGAGATCTATGCAAAACCTAAAAGAGTCAAAGGGTACATTACTTCGACCAGCTTAAAGCAGAAAGTAATATAAATGTGCAGGAAGAGATTCAATTTTAATAAAATTTAGCCTATATATTTTAGGCGCTTTTTTATGTTTGGTTGTCTCATAACCCTGAGATCCTGGGGGGAGTGAGGTGAGAAGATACCTAGACTATACTTGCAGCCAGCATTACGAAGGTAGTACCAATCTTTCTCACGCTGCTTTACCATTCCCTAACCCTGAAGAAACTCAGGTACACATTCACAGCTGGTAAAACTGGAAGCTGTGCGCACATATAGAGCTCCACGGGAATGATCCCCATCCACACAAACAGATGCAGGCTAATTGGAAGGTGAGGGCTTTATCTCTGCGCTAACCAAGCTTCAATTTTCTTTCTCTGCAAAACTAAAAGATTAACGCTTTGACACCCGCACCCAATCC
>CM060306.1:75330511-75335511 GCA_030674185.1 Monoplex corrugatus | reverse complement strand
GGTGACTCTGCAGATCATTTGGTGAGCTCAAATGAGTGATGTGGAGGATGTGACACAAGATCCGCCCAAAAAATGGGGCAGCAAAAATAAAATACTAAGATGAAATGAAACGAAACAAAACAAAATAACATAAAATGCAATAACATAAAACAAAATGAAATAAAATGAAATAAGATAAAATATAACAAAATAAAATAAAATAAAATAGAATAAAATAAAATAAAATAAAATAAGATAAAATAAAGTAAAATAAAATTAAATAAAATAGAATAAAATAAAATAAAATAAAATGAAATAAAAGACAAACTCAACTAAACTAAATGAAACTAAACTAAACTAAACTGAACTAAACGAAACGAAACGAAACAAAACTAAAACGAAACTGGATGAAATAGAATGAAATAAAAGGAAATAAAATGAAATCAATTCAAAGAAATTTTCGGTCTCACATTTTTGCCGGGTGGATGTTTTGTTCTGAGGATGGATCAGGTCTCCTTGATAAACTTGACCAACGGTCACATGGGACAGCACTCAGTATTGGATAAAAAGCAGTTAATTGTTTCTATCCCCTTTGCTGAGTGCTAACCAATAAGACGCATAACTCAAAGGGAACTACAATAAAAGTTCTAGAAATCGCAGATAAAAAAAACCAAAAAACAAAAACAAAAAAACCCGGATCATCACCGATGTTTGATAATGAACTATCGCCCATCTACTCACACCCACACCACACAATAGCAGACCAAAATGACCTATAAAAGGAAAGCTGACCTTACAATAGGATGCTATTATTGTGCAAGGTTTCCAAGACAGGATCGATAGATTGCGCATGCGCGCATCAGCAAAAATCACAACTTTTCCACTTAGCTCTTTATTTTAAGCATTATGTCACTGGCACTGAGGGCAGCAACAAAGATTCTCCACTCCTGTCTGTTCTAGGCCAGCCTTTGTATGGAACACCTGGCGTGTTTTAACGTCTTTAAGTCTCCTATCATTCGTCGCCAAGTCTTCTTGGGTCTTTCTCTCTTACGTATTCCTTTTAGTACCCAGTAAAGACACTGGACAGTGTTAAACTGTTCTCTTCTGATAATGTGCTAGTTCATTTCCATCGTCTTTTCATGATGAATTTCCATACTCTCTTGACTGCACTAGCCGAGTACGTGTTGATTGTAGATTGCGTTCGGCCAGAGGATTCGTATGATTCTTTACAGGTTCATTGTGTGGAAGGTTGATAACTTGGTAAAATTGTATTCTGTCATTTTCCAGCATTCTGAGCCGTGAAATGGAGTGGAGACGACGCTACTATAGCAGAGTATCAGTTTGGTTTTGACGGTACACTAGTAAGATCTCTCCACACGCTGTTCAACCTTCTGAAGGGGTTTCTGGCTTTGTTGAGACAGTTTTGATGTCACTGCCAGCAGCTGTGTCGTGTCCGACTTGATGTCACCACCTGTTACTTTATCGTGTCTGATAATTGTACGTAGGCAGGTGAACGTTTAGGTTCTGGTTTTGTTCTATCAGCTTGGAATGGTGAGGGGTTTAAGATGTTCTTGTGGATGTCGAGACGGGATATTTCCATCTGCATGTGCTTCTGAGTGTGGGAGATCAGCGCCGGGTTGTCTGCAAAGCCAAGATCATCCAGCGTTGCAAAGAGATGTCTGAACAATTAGTCTGCGGTCATTTTGAAGACCAGTGCGGACATCACACATCCTTGCCTTATTTCTGTCTTGACTTTGAACTTGTGTTTGCTGTTTCCGACTGTGCAGGTGAAGTTATAACATAAAGCTCTTGACGAGAAGGACAACCTGCTGTGGAAGCCAGTATGCTCGCAGTATACGCCATAGACTTGTCCCTGTGTGTGCTGCCAAAAGCTTTTTCAAAGCCCACACAGTTGATGTTGCGCTGTGTTTGCCATTTTGTGTCTGTGCAAATATTTTCCCGCCAGCTGGTTGGTTCATTTGACCGAGTTGTTGACTCAAGATCTTGTATCTCTAGTTCAGTCACAATGTTGGCATTGTTATTGTGTGGGTTGTAGGTTGTATAAGCCCTGCCCATTGTGTAGAGCTATAACCGTCTCAAAAAGCAGAGCGAGAGAGAGAGAGAGAGAGAAGAGAGAGAGAGAGAGAAGAGAGAGAGAGAGAGAAGAGAGGAGAGAGAAGAGAGGGAGAGAGAGAGAGAGAGAGAAGAGAGAGAGAGAGAGAAGAGAGAGAGAGAGAAGAGAGAAGAGAGAGAGAGAAGAGAGAGAGAGAGAGAGAGAGAGAGGGCGAGAGAGAGAGAGAGAAGAGAGACAGAGAGAGCGAGAGAGAGAAGAAGAGAGACAGAGAGAGCAGAGAAGAGAAGAGAGAAGAGAGACAGAGAGACAGAGAGAGAGAGAGACAGAGAGACAGGAGAGAGCAGAGAGACAGAGAGAAGAGGACAGAGAGAGAGAGAGAGACAGAGAGACGAGAGAGAAGAAGAAGAGAGAAGAGAGAGAGACAGAGAGAGAGAGAGAGAGAGAGAAGAGAGAGAAGAGAGAGAGAGAGAGACAGAGAGACAGAGAAGAAGAGAAGAGAGAAAGAGAGACAGAAAGAGAAGAAGAGAGAAAGAGAGACAGAGAAGGAAGAGAGACAAGGAGGCAGGAGAGTAGGAGACAGATAGAGAAAGAACGAAAGAGAGAAGAAGAGGAGGAGAAAAGAAAACAAATAAAGAACGAAAAAGAGAAAAGAGACAATAAGATGGTAGAGAAAGAAGAAGAGTGACGAGATATGATAGGGAAAATAAGAGAGCAGGGAAAGAGAAAGGGATAAAAAACAAAGAGCAAGAGAGTGAGATCAAATGTAAACATAACTAAAGACACTTGAAACACACACACACACACACACACACACACACACACACACACACACACACACACACACACACACATATATATATATATATATACACACACATATATATGTATTTATATATACATATGTATATATATATATATATATATATATATATATATAGAGAGAGAGAGAGAGAGAGAGACAGACAGAGACAGAGACAGAAAGATGGTATATATATATATATATATATATATATATATATATATATGTACACACACATACATATATATGTGTATACATAGATATGTATAGATATATATATATAGATATAGATAAAGATATATATAAAAGGGTCTAAGTTACCTAAAATTGCTTCTGCACAACATTTCTTTAGAGCCAAAAATGCTCTGAATACATGTACCCAGTTATCAAATCCTAATAGAAATTACGTATGGTTTTATAGAATACATACAAGTGAATGGACCAGCAAAGCAGAAAATGAACGGAAGAAATGACAAAAAGCAAAAGGGCAGGGTAGAAACAAACATAATGACAGAAAAGAAGAAATTTCTAGCACAGAATGTTAGAAGGTGGCAGTGCGATTTATAATGAAAAAGCCCCGCAACATTAAAAACCGACCTGTTCGCTGACCGTCATGAAGTTGCCATCATTCTGGTGGTGTCAGCTTAGTGTTTCATAGACATTCTTCCCCTTCCCAAGACCTTACCAACGTATGGAGTTCGCACAGGTTTATGGCGTCTCTTAGATAATCGCTGGCAGATTTGGGTGGAGTACATTTGTAATTTTCCGATTGCGATGAATTCCTCTTGAACAAACTCCAAACTTATTAGTCCTCTTCTCCCATTGGACGAAGCGGCAGGGAAGTTTCAGTCTTTTTCTTCTTATTTTGTATTGGTGTTTGTTTGCGATCTTACATTCACGCTTGACAAAAGCCAGTTGGCCTACAATTTGCGCCTGTCTTGTCTTGTATTGAATACGCGTTCTGATTCAATTTTTTTGTTTTTCTGGTCCTTGTTTGCTTAAACGCAGACAGCCGCACTTGTTTTGGATTTCATAGTCAGTACTGTGCAAATAAGCATCCTACATTATGCCTGCTTGCTTAGCATGGCAGAGGCAGGGGTAATTACACTGCGTAAGTACACAGCATTAGTGGTTAACCCTTTTCAGTTATACGAACTAAGACTACAAGTGTTTGTTCTCGGTAGTAATTGCACTAACGTGCAGCTTTGAATGGTTTTCCTGTGAGGCTTTTTGTTTGTTTATTTGTTGTTGTTTTTGTTGTTGTTATTTTCGTCTTGAGGTAAGAAGCTCACCATGCAAATCACTACAGCTTCCTTGTATATGTTACGGCACACGCTTTTACGTCAGTGTATCGAAGCTCGATGTGTGTGTGTTTTACCCTGGAGGTCCAAAACACGACTCGGTTCTGCTTCCTTATATTAATCTCCTATACCTTGACGTCAGTGTATGGAGCCTTCATTTGTGTATTTCTCTCTCTCTCTCTCTCTCTCTCTCTCTCTCTCTCTCTCTCTCTCTCTCTCTTTCCACACATTGTTAGTGGTGCGTTTGTTAAGCGCGGCATTTTGTGACATTTTGGGCATTCGATGTATAAACAGCAAGCTTTATGGCAGTGTCGAAAATGCCACAGAACGGGTGGGCACGGGGAAAAAAACACAAAATGTGCCAAGTTATAATCGTTTTGTTTGCAAGACGTGTTTCCTGGTGTGTTATTTTTTTTCTTGTTCGTTCTGTTTTGTTTGTTTGTTTGTTGTTGTTGTTGTTTTCGTCCGCTCGTACCGGCAGATATCGCGGAGAAATGAAGTTGCCAGCCCGCAGCTGAGGGAGAAGCTTGCTTTGAAGTCATGTTATAAATGTAGAGTGTATTAGCTACTCTACAGTCATGTTGAAACGTGGAGTGTGTCTGCACTCCATCATTCCAATACTACTATGGTCTTTCTCTGCCTCTGAAGCCCAAGCATCTGGTACTGACTGTAAGCTCGAAGGACAGGCTGGTTGACTGGTATATTGATCAGGTGGCCAAACCACTTGATCGGCTGTTATGTCATGTAATGGAACTGTTTGGTCTACTTATGCCTCTTTTTCACTTTGCCTGCTGCTCTTTTGACACACATCTCATCTCATAGGCTGTGATCTTACTGTCAAATATTT
>CM060306.1:75318011-75325511 GCA_030674185.1 Monoplex corrugatus | reverse complement strand
ACCAGGAGAAGACGAAGAAGAAGAAGAAGAAGAAGAAGGAGAAGAAGAAGAAGAAGAAGAAGAAGAAGAGAAGAAGAAGAAGAAGAAGAAGAAGAAGAAGAAGAAAGAAGAAGAAGAAGAAGAAGAAGAAGAAGAAGAAGAAGAAGAAGAAGAAGAAGAAGAAGAAGAAGAAGAAGAAGAAGAAGAAGAAGAAGAAGAAGAAGAAGAAGAAAGAAGAAGAAGAAGAAGAAGAAGAAAGAAGAAGAAAGAAGAAGAAGAAAAAAGAAGAAGAATAACAACAAGAACAAGAACAAGAACAAGAACAAGAACAAGAGCAAGAAGAACAAGAAGAACAAGAAGAACAAGAAGAACAAGAAGAACAAGAACAAGAACAAGAAGAACAAGAAGAACGAGAAGAAGAAGAAGAAGAAGAAGAAGAAGAAGAAGAAGAAGAACAACAACAACAACAACAACAACAACAACAACAAGAAGAACAAGAAGAACAAGAAGAACAAGAAGAACAAGAAGAACAAGAACAAGAAGAACAAGAACAAGAAGAACAAGAAGAACAAGAACAAGAAGAACAAGAAGAACAAGAACAAGAACAAGAAGAATAAGAACAAGAAGAACAAGAACAAGAAGACGAACAAGAAGAACAAGACGAAGACGAAGAACAAGAACAAGAACAAGAACAAGATGAAGAACAAGAAGAAGAAGAAGAAGAACAAGAACAAGAAGAACAAGAACAAGAAGAACAAGAAGAAGAACAAGAACAAGAAGAACAAGAAGAAGAAGAAGAACAAGAAGAACAAGAAGATCAAGAAGAACAAGAACAAATACAAGAACAAGAACAAGAAGAAGAACAAGAACAAGAACAAGAAGACGAACAAGAAGAACAAGAAGAAGACGAATACGAAGACGAATACGAACTAGAATTCAAAGAAGAAGAATGCGAAGAAGAAGAATGCGAAGAAGAAGAATGCGAAGAAGAAGAATGCGAAGAAGAAGAAGAAGAAGAAGAAGAAGAAGAAGAAGAAGAAGAAGAAGAAGAAGAAGAAGAAGAAGAAGAAGAAGAAAAAGAAGAAGAAAAGAAAACGGCCTTAATTATCGTAGCAGTGACTTAACCATGTGGAGGGCGTACAAAAACAAGAACCCGTTATTTGTGTACGTGAAGTCGATGCCCTTTCAGATCATACTAATCTTCGATCCACGTTGTGTGAGACGGGGTTTTAGTCTGGGGAATTAATGCTTCGTGATTTCATTCAGAGGAATGAAATGTTTTGTGACTTCATTCAGGGGAATTAATGTTTTGTGACTTTCATCAGCGGAATGAATGTTTTGTGACTTCATTCAGAAGAATGAATGTTTTGTGACTTCATTCAGGGGAATGAATGTTTTTGTATAACTTATGATTCCAGGGGAATTAATGTTTTGTGACTTTATTTAGGGGAATTAGTGTTTTGTGACTTTCATCAGGGGAATTAATGTTTTTTGACTTTCATCAGGGGAATTAATGTTTTGTGTACTTCATCAGGGGAATAATGTTTTGTGACTTTCATCAGGGGAATGAATGTTTTGTGACTGTCATCAGGGAATGAATGTTTGTGACTTCATTCAGGGGAATTAATGTTTTGTAAATTTCACCAGGGGAATGAATGTTTTGTGACTTTCATCAGGGGAATGAATGTTTTGTGACTGTCATCAGGGGAATTAATGTTTTGTGACTTCATTCAGGGGAATTAATGTTTTGGGACTTCATTCATGGAATTAATGTTTTGGAACTTCGGTCAAGGGAATCAATGTTTTGGGACTTTAACCCTTTGACTCCCGCACCCTGTTCACCAGCATCCCGCATTGTTAACCACGCTAACACATCAAAACAGGAAGCTGGTGGATAGGGTGAGGGAGTCAAAAGGTTAAGTTTTTGCAATTATTGGATAGGGTGGGGGAGTCAAAGGGTTAAGTAGGGGAATTAATGTTTTGGGACATTAGTTAAGTGAATTAATGTTTTGTGACTTCAGTCATGAGAATTGAATGTTTTGTGACATCAATCAAGGGAATTAAATGTTTTATGACTTCAGTCAGGGGAATGAATGTTTTGTGACTTCGGTCAAGGGAATAAAATGCTTGTGACTTCAGTCAAGGGAATTAAATGTTTTATGACTTCAGTCAGGGGAATGAATGTTTTGTGACTTCGGTCAAGGGAATAAAATGCTTTGTGACTTCAGTCAAGGGAATTAAATGTTTTGTGACTTCAGTCAAGGGAATTAAATGTTTTGTGACTTCAGTCAGGGGAATGAATGTTTTGGGACTTCAGTCAGCGGAATTTATGTTCCGTCACGATATTGATTTTCTCTAGCTCTTGGTTGTGCTATCAGTCTGGCCTGCGTGGCCTGTGGTCAGTTGGGCTGAATACTTGTAAGTAGATAGGAGACAATACAAATTCAACAGCTGTGTTTGGAGTGGTTTGCCCTTTGTCTGTTATCAGAGTGAAATGTCCTTTTTTGTCTTTATTGGAGTGATTTGTCCTTTTTCTGTTACTGGAGTGATGTGTCCTTTTTCTGTTATTGAAGTGGTGTGTCCTTTTTCTGTTATTGGAGTGATGTGTCTTTTTTCGGTTATTGGAGTGATGTGTCTTTTTTCTGTTATTGGAGTGATGTGTCCTTTTTCTGTTATTGGAGTGGTGTGTCCTTTTTCTGTTATTGGAGTGATGTGTTCTTTTTCTGTTATTGAAGTGGTGTGTCCTTTTTCTGTTATTGAAGTGGTATGTCCTTTTTCTGTTATTGGAGTGATGTGTCCTTTTTCTGTTATTGGAGTGGTGTGTCTTTTTTCTGTTATTGAAGTGGTGTGTTCTTTTTCTGTTATTGGAGTGATGTGTCCTTTTCTGTTATTGAAGTGGTGTGTCCTCTTTCTGTTATTGAAGTGGTGTGTCCTTTTTCTGTTATTGGAGTGATGTGTCCTTTTTCTGTTATTGGAGTGGTGTGTTTTTTCTGTTATTGAAGTGGTGTGTCCTTTCTCTGTTATTGGAGTGATGTGTCGTTTTTCTGTTATTGGAGTGATGTGTCGTTCTTCTGTTATTGGAGTGATGTGTCCTTTTTTCTGTTATTGGAGTGATGTGTCCTTTTTCTGTTATTGGAGTGATGTGTCCTTTTTTCTGTTATTAGAGTGATGTGTCGTTTTTCTGTTATTGGAGTGATGTGTCTTTTTTCTGTTATTGGAGTGCTGTATCCTTTTTCTGTTATTGGAGTGATGTGTCCTTTTTTCTGTTATTGGAGTGATGTGTCCTTTTTCTGTTATTGGAGTGATGTGTCTTTTTTCTGTTATTGGAGTGCTGTGTACTTTTTTCTGTTATTGGAGTGATGTGTCCTTTTTTCTGTTATTGGAGTGATGTGTCGTTTTTCTGTTATTGGAGTGATGTGTCTTTTTTATGTTATTGGAGTGCTGTGTCCTTTTCTGTTATTGGAGTGATGTGTCGTTTTTCTGTTATTGGAGTGATGTGTCCTTTTTCTGTTATTGGAGTGATGTGTCCTTTTTCTGTTATGGGAGTGATGTGTCCTTTTTGTGTTATTGAAGTGATGTGTCCTTTTTCTAGTATTAGAGTGCTGTGTCGTTTTTCTGTTATTGGACTGATGTGTCCTTTTTCTGTTATTGGAGTGATGTGTCTTTTTCAGTTAATGGAGTAATGTGTCCTTTTTCTAGTATTGGAGTGGTGTGTCCTTTTTCTGTTATTGGAGTGGTGTGTCCTTTTTTGTGTTATTGGAGTGATGTGTCCTTTTTTGTGTTATTGGAGTGATGTGTCCTTTTTCTGTTATTGGAGTGGTGTGTCCTTTTTCTGTTATTGGAGTGATGTGTCCTTTTCTGTTATAGGAGTGATGTGTCCTTTTTCTGTTATTAGAGTGATGTGTCCTTTTTCTGTTATTGGAGTGATGTGTCCTTTTTCTGTTATTGGAGTGATGTGTCCTTTTTCTGTTATTGGAGTGGTGTGTCCTTTTTCTGTTGTTGCAGTGGTGTGTCCTTTTTGTGTTATTGGAGTGATGTGTCCTTTTTATGTTTTTGGAATGATGTGTCGTTTTTGTGTTATTGAAGTGATGTGTCCTTTTTCTAGTATTAGAGTGATGTGTCCTTTTTCTGTTATTGGACTGATGTGTCCTTTTTCTGTTATTGGAGTGATGTGTCCTTTTTCTGTTATTGGAGTGATGTGTCCTTTTTCTGTTATTGGAGTGGTGTGTCGTTTTTCTGTTATTGGAGTGATGTGTCCTTTTTCTGTTATTGGAGTGATGTGTCCTTTTTCTGTTATGGAGTGGTGTGTCCTTTTTCTGTTATTGGAGTGTGTGTGTCCTTTTTCTGTTATTGGGTGGTGTTGTCCTTTTTTGTTTATTGGATGTGGGTTGTGTCCTTTTTCTGTTATTGTGTGTAGTGGTGTGGTCCTTTTTCTGTTATTGGAGTGGTTGTCTTTTTTTTTGTTACTGAGTGATGTGTCTTTTTATGTTATTGGAGTGATGTGTCTTTTTTCTGTTATTGGATGTGTGTCCTTTTTTCTGTTATTGGAGTGTGTGTCCTTTTTTCTGTTATGGAGTGTGTGTCCTTTTTCTGTATATTTGAGATGTGAGTGTTTTTTTCTGTTATTGGTGGTGTGTCCTTTTTCTGTTATTGGAGTGGTGTGTCTTTTTCTGTTATTGAGTGATGTGTCGTTTTTCTGTTATTGGAGTGATTGTCCTTTTTCTGTTATTGGAGTGGTGTTCCTTTTTCTGTTATTGAGTGTGTGTCTTTTTCTGTTATTGGAGTGGTGTCCTTTTTCTGTTTGGATACTGTGTCTGTTTTGTTATTGTGATTTGTTTTTTGTTATTGGATGTTTCCTTTTTTCTTTAGGAGTTGTGTCCTTTTTCTTATGGGAGTGTGTTTTTCTTTAAGTGTCTTTTCGTTTGAGTGTGTTCTTTTTTATTGGTGTTGTCCTTTTTGTTTGGTTGTCTTTTTGTTATTGTTTGTTCTTTTGTATTGGGTGTTGTCGTTTTCTGTTATTGGATGTTCTTTTTTTTTTATTGAGTGTGTTCCTTTTTTTTTGGATGTTGTCCTTTTTCTGTTATGAGTGGTGTGTCTTTTTTCTGTTATTGAGTGTTGTCCTTTTTTGTTATTGGAGTGGTGTGTCCTTTTTCTGTTATTGGATGGTTCTTTTTCTGTTATGGGTGTTGTCCTTTTTCTGTTATTGGAGTGTGTGTCTTTTCTGTTATTGGAGTGTGTGTCCTTTTTCTGTTATTGGAGTGATGTGTCGTTTTCTGTTTATTGGGTTGGTGGTGTGTCTTTTTCTTTGTATTGGATTGATGTGTTTTTCTGTATTGGAGTGTTGTCCTTTTTCTGTATGGAGTGGTTGTCCTTTTCTTATTGGAGTGTGTGTCCTTTTCTGTTTGGAGTGATGTGTCCTTTTTCTGTTATTGGAGTATGTGTCTTTTTCTTTATTGGAGTGTGTGTCTTTTTTCTGTTATTGAGTGTGTGTCTTTTTCTGTATAGAGTGTGTGTCTTTTTTCTTTATGAGTGATGTGTCCTTTTCTGTTATGGAGTGTGTTCTTTTTCTGTATTGGAGTGGTTGTCCTTTTTTATTGGAGTGGTGTGTCCTTTTCTGTTATTGGAGTGGTGTGTCCTTTTTCTTTATTGGAGTGATGTGTCCTTTTTCTGTTATGGAGTATGTGTCTTTCTTATTGGATGGTGTGTCCTTTTCTGTATTGGTGTGTTCCTTTTCTGTTATTGGAGTGTGTGTCCTTTTTCTGTTATGAGTGGTGTCTTTTTCTGTTATTGGAGTGTGTGTCTTTTTTGTTACTGAGTGAGTGTCTTTTTGTTATTGAGTGTGTGTCTTTTTTGTTATTGGAGTGTGTGTCCTTTTCTGTTATTGGAGTTTGTCTTTTTTCTGTATGGAGTTGTGTCCTTTTTCTGTTATTGGAGTATGTGTCCTTTTTCTGTTATTGGAGTGATGTGTCTTTTTTTTATTGATGTGTGTCTTTCTGTTATTGGAGTGATGTGTCTTTTTCTGTTATTGGAGTGATTGTCCTTTTTGTTATTGGATGTGTGTCCTTTTTGTTATTGGAGTGATTGTCCTTTTTCTGTTATTGGAGTTTGTCCTTTTCTGTTTGATATGTGTCCTTTTTGTTATTGGAGTGTTGTCTTTTTCTGTTATTGGATGATGTTCTTTTTCTGTTATGGAGTGTTCCTTTTTCTGTATGGGGTGTGTCCTTTTCTTATTGGAGTGATGTCTTTTTCTGTTATTGGAGTGGTGTCTTTTCTGTTATTGGAGTGTTGTCCTTTTTGTTATGGAGTGGTGTCCTTTTCTGTATTGATGATGTGTCTTTCTGTTATTGAGTGATGTGTCCTTTTCTGTATTGAGTGTGTGTCCTTTTCTGTTATTGGAGTGATGTGTCTTTTCTGTTATTGGAGTGTGTGTCCTTTTCTGTTACTGAGTGGTGTGTCTTTTTCTGTTATTGGAGTGATGTGTCTTTTTTTTATTGGAGTGTGTGTCCTTTTTCTGTTATTGGTGGTGTCCTTTTTCTGTTATGATGTTGTCTTTTTTCTGTTATTGGAGTGTGTTCTTTTCTGTTATTGGATGATGTGTCCTTTTTCTGTTATTGAGTGATGTGTCCTTTTTTCTGTTATTGGATGTGTGTCTTTTTCTGTTATGGAGTGTGTGTCCTTTTTCTGTATTGGAGTGATGTCCTTTTTCTGTTATTGGAGTGTGTGTCTTTTTCTGTTATGAGTGTTGTCCTTTTTGTTATGGAGTGTTGTCTTTTTCTGTTATTGAGATGTGTCCTTTTCTGTTATTGGAGTGATGTGTCCTTTTTCTTTTTGGAGTTGTCTTTTTCTGTTATTGGAGTGTGTGTCTTTTCTGTATTGGAGTGTTCCTTTTTCTGTTATGAGTGTGTGTCTTTTTCTGTTATTGAGTGATGTCCTTTTCTGTTATTGAGGTGTGTCCTTTTCTGTATTGAGTGTTGTCCTTTTTCTGTTATTGGATGTGTGTCCTTTTTCTGTTATTGGAGTGGTGTTCTTTTTCTGTTATGGGTTGTGTCCTTTTCTGTTATTGGATTATGTTCCTTTTTTATGGATGTGTGTCTTTTTCTGTTATTATATGTGTGATGTGTCCTTTTTCTGTTATTGGAGTGATGTGTCCTTTTTCTGTTATTGAGTATGTTCTTTTTCTTTTATGTTGTTCCTCTGTTATTGGAGTGAATGTGTCCTTTTTCTGTTATTGGAGTGATGTGTCCTTTTTCTGTTATTGGATGATGTGTCTTTTTCTGTTATTGGAGTGATGTGTCCTTTTTCTGTTATTGGAGTGTGTGTCCTTTTTTGTTATTGGAGTGAGTGTCCTTTTTCTGTTTTGGAGTGATGTGTCCTTTTTCTAGTATTGGAGTAATGTGTCCTTTTTCTGTTATGGAGTGATGTTCTTTTTCTGTTATGGAGTGTGTGTCCTTTTTCTGTTTTGGAGTGATGTGTCTTTTTCTTATTGGAGTGATGTGTCCTTTTACTGTTATTGGAGTGTGT
>CM060306.1:75310511-75313011 GCA_030674185.1 Monoplex corrugatus | reverse complement strand
ACACACACCACACACACACACAACAAACACGCACATAACGCTGTACTTTTGACAGATGGCAATCATATCTTCCAAGGGCGATTGCTAACAGTATCAATTTTCTCAAGTCAGCGTCTCTGCGATCGGAATAACCACCATAATTATGCACTTTTGCCAGTTGATAGTTAAGGTCTAAAGTTGATACAGATCATGACATTACCCATAAGCTGGCACGTAGCCCCTGTGTGATTCGGTCAAGGTCGATGAAGTCCTACCTCTGTTCTGTTCTGTAGGTTTTAAAGTCCTACCGCATTCAGAGTATACGAGGACTAGCGAAAAAAAAGAAGCCTTTAAACATTTTAGTAGAAATGTGAGATACCGATGCTTTATTCTCACGATATGATAAATATAGGGTTGTTAAATATAGCAAAATAAGAATTATAAAATTATCCGTATTGCTCCTGAGCATGTTTTCTGGGCTCTTGCTTTGGCTTGGAACCAGCAACATTGGGCCCTTTTCGAGAAAATGGGTCAAATATTGTTACGAAATCGAGAGAAAGAGAGAGAGAGAGAGAGAGAGAGAGAGAGAGAGAGAGAGAGAGAGAGAGAGAGAGAGAGAGAGGAGGAAATAAAGTTGCCTCCCTTGCAACAGAACGAACAGACAAAAGCAAGCAGACAGAATAAACCTTTTACTCGACGGAATTATCTACCTTGTCCTAAAACAGAAAACGAAACAGACACATCTTTTTGTGTTGTTGCAATTTGAAATATACTCATATTCACTTTAGTTGTCAGCGAAGTTCCTGATTGTTATTTGTGGGTGTTCGTTTGTTTGTTTGTTTGTTTGTTTGTGTGTGTGTATGTGTGTGTGTGTGTGCGGTGCTGTGTGTGTGTGTGTGTGTGTGTGTGTGTGTGTGTGTGTGTGTGTGTGTGTGTGTGTGTGTGTGTGCATGTTTTGTTTGTTACTAAACCATACAAGATTACTTTCCTAACTTAAGCAAATATGTTTCTCTTCCATATTTTTTCTTTTGCCTTCGTTTGGTGCTATTAGCTGTTTAGGTGATGTCTCTACACTTTGTAGTACTCTGCTACCTTCACTCTGGGTGGGTGTCTCTTCATATACATGTATATGTGGATGTCTCTTCACTCTCGATATCCCAGGAAGCAGGTTTGTCGTCGTCGTCGTCGTCGTCGTCACCATCATCATCATCATCATCATCATCATCATCATCATCACCATCACCACCACCACCACCACCACCATGATCATCATCATCATCATCATCATCATCATTATCATCATCGTCTTCTTCTTCAATTTCTGAATTTTGTGTGTTGTTTTCCTCATACGTTCCCGTTTCGTTTTGTATTTCAGATCGGACAGTTTATTCTGTCGAGTAGAAGATATATATATATATAATATATATATATATATATATATATATATATATATATATATATATATATATATATATATATATATATATACATTGTGTCCGTTTGTTTTTAATTTGTTCTTACCTTCCAGAAAAAACCCCCAACTAAAATACGCTTATTTGATATAACAAAACAAGACAGGCACACATTTTCAGCCAACTGGCCTTTGTCAAATATATACAAAGACGACAAAGACTAAATGCACAACATTCGACACAAAACCAAACCAAATGAAACGCAACGAAACGAAATGAAACGAAAACAAAACAAAACAAAACCAAAAAACAAAACAAAAAACAAAAAAACAAAAAAACACACAAAAGAAATCAAAACTAAAGCCAAAACAACAAAACAAAACAAGACAAAACAAATAGAAAATAGTACACAACTTCCCAAACATAAGTTCAGACGTGATCAAAAACATTCCATACAGCCAGTTTCTGAGACTTCGCCGCCTGTGTTCTAACCCTACCACCTTCAGTCGACGCTGTGCAGAAATGACACGCTATTTTGCCCGCCGAGGATACAATTCCAGACTTGTACAGAATGCCAAACATCGTGCTGGCCTCATCCCCAGATCACAGATCCTTCAATACAAACCCAAACAAACAGCCACCAGAACCCCCTTCATCGTCACCCACCATCCATCTAACCCACCCCTCCGTCAGTGGCTCAGGGAACTCCACTCCACAATCCTTCACACCAGCAGCAAAATGCAGAAGGCTGTTCCGGACCCACCCATCCTAGGGGAGAGATGTTGTCGCTCCCTGCATAACCTCCTCATGCCATCCTGCCTTCCAATCCCTCCTGACCCTGATGCCGGCTGTTTCAAGTGTTCAGCTAAACAGTGCATCATTTGCGAACAACACTTGATTGAAGGTGTAACTTTCAGCAGTTTCAACACGAGTGAAACTTTCCAAATAAGGCACAAACTGTCATGTACATCTACCAACATAGTGTATCTCCTCCACTGCGATATCTGCCCTAAAACTCAATATATAGGACAAACGAAGAATTCTCTCAAAACCAGATTCTACCAACACCGGTCAAACATCCAAAACAATACAGGCACTCAGGTCACCAA
>CM060306.1:75263011-75305511 GCA_030674185.1 Monoplex corrugatus | reverse complement strand
TCATCTGCGCGTGCTCACACGACACAGCTCTCTTGCAGTGGAGCGGGGGGAGAGGGGTGGGGATGGGGATGGGTGTGAGGGAGAGAGGGGTCATTGACCGGATAGTAGGTCAGTGGAGGTGAGGGGAGAAGGAGAGGAGGAGAGAGGGGAGAATGACAAGTTGGTGGAAGCACAAGAAAAGCCGAAGTGTCTGAGCTTTGGCAAACATAGTCGAGGATCGAGCATTATTAGGTCATGGACCTGTCTTGAAAATAATGATAGGGCGAGACACAACGCAACGCTTGACTTCTAACCGCGCGGTAGTCAAGCGGGAAAACGTTGGACTTCTAATCAGAAGGTCCTGGGTTCGATTCGCCTAGGCACCTCCAATCTGGTAGGTTAACCCTTTGACTCCCACACACTATCCACCAACTGCAAAAAAAACTTAACCCTTTGACTCCCACATCCTATCCACAACTGAAAAAACTTAAAGGTGAAGATTTTTCTCCCATCTTCCACGCCAGTATGTGTGTGTATGTAGACCTGGTAGTGCCCCAAACTCCCTTTGTGTGTGCCGCATGCATAACATCAAACAGGCATGTTAACGATCCTGTCATTCAAATCAATGGCTGGTTCACGGAAACATGAAAACACTCAGCATGCAGTGCTCTCATCCATCATCATCACCATCATCATCATCATCATCATCATCATCATCATCATCATCATCATCATCATCATCAATCATCATCATCATCAAGTGCTTTGCCACATGGCCTCCGCGATCATGGCAGAATAAACTGAAATCCGGTTTATGAATTCAGTCGTGAAGTCAGTGCTGCTGTATGGTGCTGTAACATAGAAGATGACCAAAACCATCCTAAAATGAGTCTGCACTTTGTTTAGAATATTTTTTTTAATATTTTTTTTTAGTGCTACTGTATAGTGCCGGAACACAGAGGATGACGAAAACCATCTTAAACATTGCTCATCAAAGAGGAATAATTCTGTGCAGTAATCATACCAACAAGCAAATCCAGAACAAGATTGAGGCAGCCGAGATGTGGTTTCTAAGAGGGATGTTGAGAGTTCCATGGACAGCAAAGAAAACAAACGAGACAATCTTGATGGAGGCAGACACAAGTAGATCACTCATAAGGAAGATTAGGAAAAGACAGACAACATTAATAGGCCATTTTATGAGGAAAGGGGAATTGGAGCACCTGGTCACAACGGGAAAGCTGGAGGGAACGAGAGCACCGGGTAGACCCAGGGAGAAAATACTAAACGGACTTGCAGAGTAGCTGAAGACAAAGAGGGTGGAAGAGATGCTTGAGGCAACAAGTGATAGAGAAGGATGGAAGTCCTTAATCGCCAACGCCATGCGGCAAGGCACCTGGTGATGAGGATGATGAATCATACAAACTGGATCTGTCCTTGGCCCTGTTCTTTTCACTCTTTACACCTCCCCCCTGTCCACCATCATCAACTCCCACTCTATAAAGCACCACTTCTATGCTGATGACACCCAACTTCAAGACAGTGACTCACCTGATAATATACAGCGCCTGTTGACTCGCACCACTGAGTGTTACTCGGACATTAAGAACTGGATGACGTTCAACAAACTTCAGCTTAATGACGACAAGACAAAAGCTATCCTCATTGGCACCCGTCAGAAACTTTCTCAGCTGCCTCCTCTTTCTCTCCCATTATGTAACACATCAGTCCCAATTTCTGATTCAGCTAAAAACCTTGGTGTCTGCATTGACTCTACCCTCTCCATGAACAACTTTGTTTCTCAAACTGCCAGATCTTGCTACTATCATCTCCATCGTATAAGGCTGATCAGGAAGTATCTCTCTGTGGAAACAACTGCAAAACTCGTTCTCTCCTTCATAATGTCTCGCATTGACTATTGCAATTCACTCCTGTCTGGTCTTCCTGCCTCCACCATTCACATCCTACAGCGCATTCAAAACAATGCTGTACGCCTTGTACTCAAAAAGAAAAAAGCTGACCACAAATCTCCTCTTCTGGCACAACTTCACTGGCTCCCTGTATCAAAGCGCATACAGTACAAACTAGACACCATGTGCTACAAAAGCCTCAATAACGCAGCCCCCGATTACCTGTCAAGCCTACTTGAGATCTATGTTCCCTCACGTACCCTCCGCTCTGCCTCCGATCCTCTGACTTTTCGCTTTCCACGCACTAAGCTCAATACCTATGGTCCACGAGCCTTCTCTGTTTCTGGTCCACTCTCCTGGAACAAACTTCCTCTCTCAGTCCGTCAGCAACCTACTTTTGTCTCCTTCAAGTCCGCTCTCAAAACTCACCTTTTCTCCTCCGCATAAAATCCTAACCTCACTCAACCCCCCCCCCCCCCTCTGCAGCCTGTCTCCGCTTGGAGGGGAATCACATGGTTATAATATATAATTGTATATGCTATGCTCTCTATAATTTTCCATTGCTTTTATTCTTGCTTTTATTGCTTTTATTCTTTCTCCCCATTTATAGCCATGCGTGTGTGTGTGTGTGTGTGTGTGTGTGTGTGTGTGCGTGCGTGCGTGTGTGTGCGTGCGTGCGTGCGTGCGTGCGTGCGTGCGTGCGTGCGTGCGTGCGTGTGTGTCTGCTTCAGCGCTTAGATTTGATTTTATCAAGATTTTGCGCTATATAAATATTGTAATTATTATTATTATAAACTAGGCAGGGTTTCAGGGCCTCAGGGTCTGGCCAGCTCATGAGTTTATAAACAGGCTCATCCCTTTGACTCCCACATCATGTCAACCGGCATTCTGTATTGCCAACCGGGTTACCAAAGCAAAAACTTAACCCCTTGATTCCCTCATCCTTTTCACCAACTTCCTCCTGCAGGAAGAAGCTGGTGGTAAGGGTGAGGGAATCAAAGGGTTAATTTTTTGCAGTTGTGACTAGCATGTGGGAGTCAAAGGGTTAAGGCTTGTGCCATGATCACCATGTACATGGCGCCTGTGACGTTAGTACCTATGGAATTCGTTCCGAGCGCGGAGACGTGTTGAAAAACTGAAACTGAAACTGAAACTTACACGTTGTGGGCAAAACAACGCACATACACGTATCCGAGAAAAACGAGAACATACGCATAAACACACATGCGTAGGAGCACCACCTCAGTTGCTTTCACGTGCGGTGCTCGTGCCGTTTCCTTGGCATTTCCTGAATGGACGGTGTGCTAAACAAGGACGTCCTGGACCAGGCCAACATACATACCAAAGCATGTACCCCCTTTTTACAGAAACACAACTGCACTGACTTGACCATGTCAGCAGCATGCACGATGGCTGCGTTCCCAAAGATATCCTGCACACACACACACACACACACACACACACACACACACACACACACACACACACACACACACACATATATATATATATATATATGTAGTGTGTGTGTATGTGTGTGTGTGAACATTGATAAAGGCATAGTGAAATGGAGACAAAGTTGTTTCAGATTATTTAGAAGGAAGCTGGTCTTTCTAAGAACCGCCGTTTGCATTATATTATATATATTATATTATATTATATTATATTATATTATATTATATTATATTATATTATATTATATTATATTATATTATATTATATTATATTATATTATATTATATTATATTATATATTATGCTCGTACATATCATCGACGTTTGTAGTTTGGTTAAGAGCGATTTATAGCACTCGGAAAATCCCATATGCGCTCCACCCAAATCTTCCAGCGATCGTCTCAAAGATTCCCGGAGCCCGGGCAAAATCCTATGCGCTGGCAATGTCTTGAAAACGGAAAGAGAGGAAGAGCCACACAAAGCTGACACCACCAGAACGATGGAAC
Organism: Monoplex corrugatus; assembly: GCA_030674185.1. Classification (NCBI taxonomy): domain Eukaryota; kingdom Metazoa; phylum Mollusca; class Gastropoda; order Littorinimorpha; family Ranellidae; genus Monoplex; species Monoplex corrugatus. The sequence goes on along the minus strand of CM060306.1, from coordinate 75,301,662 downwards.
GTTAGTTTTAACCCTTTGACTCCTACCGCCTGCCCCCACAGCACCCTGTGTTGTTCAACCGTGCGAACAAAGCAAAAAACCTTAACCCTTTGACTCCTTCACCCTATCCACCAGCTTCCTGCAGGAAGCTGGAGGATAGGTTGAGGGAGTCGAAGGGTTAAGTTTTTGCAGCTGGTGGGTGTACAGTGCGGGAGTCAGAGGGTTAACAGATGGGGCAGTGAAGAGGCCAGTTCTTATTGCGTTACTGGCTGGGCTGGGACTGAACTCGAGACATCAGATCTTGAGTCCAGGTGTCTATCAAAAGAAATCGGCCAGCCCACGTAACTGGGAGCTCTCATCTAGAAACCTAATTATATAAAGACCACTTGGGGAGTCTATCGCCTTTACCAGAAATGGAAGAACGATGAGAATATTAAAAATAAAGAAAAAATCCACCATATGGGCATAACAAGGACGGTCACTCACATTGTGCCTGACTCTGTCCAGGTGGTGGATCCAGTAATCCTTGATTGATGCAGGTGAAATAGCAGGAAGGATGCTACCCTCTCCTCCCCTTTAACTCTCCTCCCCCCACCCCCCATTATTATTCAGCCAGGTTGTGCAGGATCATCATAATTATACTCTCAGAATGTCAAGGTAGGTCACTCCATTTCTGGAGAAAATGCTCGTAATTTTTATCCGGTGCTTATTGTTTCTTTTAACAGATCTTTTATTAGGTAAGCGTTCCAATTTTTGCTTGGATGCTTATTAGCATTTTGTATACCCCCGCCAAACACACACACACACACATCACACACACACACACACACACACACACACACACACACAACACACACACACATACACACACACATACACACACACACACACACACACACACACACACACACACACACACACACACTCACAACACTCACACACCACACACACACACACACACACACACACACACACACACACACACACTTTGCAGTCGGTATGTTGCTGCACAGTCTGCATACTCCGTCTTCAGTGGACGTGCATTGTTTGGTGATGGGTGTGGGTGTGGGTGTGGGTGTGGTGGGTGGAGTATGTTTCCATAAGCCGCCACGCCACACATGACATGACTTACTGGATCTTTAATACGTTAGCAAGAAACACCACGAGGGTGCGGATGGGACCCTCGCCACCTTCCGGACATTCACCCCCCAAGCCCCAATGCCACCCGGCATGACTTACTGGATCTTTAACCGTTTGACTCCCGCACCCAATCCATCAACTGGAAAAAAATTAACCCTGTGACACCCTCACCCTATCTACCAGCTTCCTGAATAGGGTGACGGAGTCACAGGGTTAAGTTTTTGCTTTGCTAGCATGGTTGACGATGCAGGATGCTGGTGGACAGTGTGCGGGAGTCAAAGGGTTAACATGTGCATTTGGTGTTCTGCTGGCATCTCAAGAAGAAGGAGGTTCTGGCACTAATCAGTCTGTGCACATATTCAACAGGAAGATCGGAATAATCACCACACGTTAACCTCCTTGGTGGTTTCAGTTTCAGTTCAGTTTCAGTTTCCCAAGACGACGTCTCCGCACTCGGAACGAATTCTGTATGCACTAACGTCACAGGTGCATCTGTATGGTGATCGTGGCAACAACAACAACAACAACAACAACAACAACAACAACAACAACAACAACAACAACAACGACAACGACGACGACGACGACGACCGAACGAACGAACGAACAAACGAACGAACGAACGAACGAACGAAACGAACGAAACGAACGAAACGAACCCATCCAACCCAACACCAACCCAACCAACCAACCCCAACCAACCAACCCAACCAACCAAACCCAACCAACCGAACAACCAACCCGAAAAACCAACCGAACAAACCAACCGAACAAACCAAACCGAACAAACCAAACCGAACAAACCAAACCGAACCAACCAAACCAAACCAACCAAACCAACCAAACCAACCAAACCAAACCAACCAAACCAACCAACCAAACCAACCAAACCAACCAAACCAACCAACCAACCAAACCAACCAAACCAACCAAACCCAAACAAACCCCAAACAAACCCACAAACAAACAAACAAAAACAAAAACGAAACTTCACTCCCGAGGGTTGAACCCACAGCCCTTTGTGTCCTGAGCATAGCAGTCTAACCACTGAGCTAACTGAATGTTACACTGCTCACCTGTGGATGGTACGAAGTCGGGATCGAATCCACTTAGAAAGCGTCTTGTTGACTTTTCTTTGTTTATTTGCTTTTTTTGTTTCACATCTAATTGTTTAAGACAGGTCAGATAAATCACGTATTTTTTTCCTTCTATGTATGTCTCTCTTTGCTTGTCTGTCTCATTCTCTTCTGTCATATGTTGTGCGTGCGTGCGTGTGTGTGTGTGTGTGTGTGTGTGTGTGTGGCGCGCTTGTTTGTGCGTGTGTGTGTATTTGAGTGTGGTGTGTGAGTGTGTATGAGGTGTGTGTGTGTGTGTGATTTTAAAGGCATGCTAAAATAGAGATAAAGGTGATTTATATCATTTGGAAGGAAGCTGCTCTGTCTAAGAACTGCTGTTTGCAAATAATATTATATTATATTATATATTATATTATAATTATATTTATATTATATTATATTATATTATATTATATTATATATTATATTATATTATTATTATATTATATTATATTTATTATATCAGTATCGTATCGTATCGTATCGTATCATATCATATATCATATTATCTGATATTATCTTATGTTATGTTATGTTATGCTATGTGATTATGTTATGTATTATGATATGATATGATACATTATATTATACTATACTATATATATCTATATATATTATATATATATTATATTATATTATATTATATTATATTATATTATATTATATTATATTATATTATATTATATTATATTATATTATATTATATTATATTATATTATATTATATTATATTATATTATATTATATTATATTATATTATATTATATTATATTATATTATATTATATTATATTAATTATATTATATTATATATCAGAACAGATCAGATCAGATCAGATTACATATACTCTACTGTATTAAATTGTATTGTATATTTATGATATGATAAGGTGACATAATATGATATGATCTGATACAATACGATACGAACAATACGATACGATATGATATATATGATTATGATATGATATGAATATGATATGATATGATATATGATATGATATGATATGATATGATATGATATGATATGATATGAATATGATATGATATGATATGATATGATATGATATGATATGATATGATATGATATGATATGATATGATATAATATGATATGATATATATATGACATCATACGAGACGATATGATACGACATGATATGATGTATGATATGATTCGATACGATATGATACGATACGACACGACACGACACGACAATATACGATGCGATATGATATGATATTGGGTAGGCCACCTCCGTGGTTGGTAAGGGATGGAGATCTTTTTTAAACCCCTACCTGTGTAAACGCATGCATAGCATCAACTATGCACACTAAAAGATCCTGCAGGTCATGTCAGTGTCCAATAGCTTATGGAATAAAACACGAAAAATACCAGCATGCATGCTTATGAAGATGGAGTAATGTAGACAGTGCTGGGCAACGATACGTTTTTTGGACAAAACAAGTCGCATATACACACATTGAGGAAACACTATAAACAAAACAACAACAAATGATAAACAGCAAACATGAAGATAACCTGAAAGCACTTTCAAAATTATGTTGATGAATAAATAAATAGACAAATAAATAAATAGATAAATAAATAAAGTATCATTTCTACTGCTGCTCAGTAGTAGTAGTAGTAGTAAGGAAGGATTTAGTGACAGTTCATGTATTCGTGAACAATAATTTTTTGAAAGCGCATAAACCGAGAGCCAGCATTCGAAGAGAAGTAACTGTAAATAGCTGAACGTGTATGGTATGACACGAGTGCTTTCCCATGAATCAATTTTTGTCCATTAATTTTCGAACTCGTCATTTTGCAAAGATTCAGTATCAATCTTTATTTCTGAGGGTGACAGATAAATACTAACCGTGTTTTTTCTCGACCAGTCTTTACCCGTTGTGGCTATAATGTCTAATCTAAACCATGTAACAGTAAACATACTACTTGTACCATCTTTTATATACAATTACAAATAATGTTGACAAAACATAATATACAAAAAAAAAAAAAAAAAAAAAAAAAAAACATGAAAAGTTAAACATACTATTTGTATATATGTCATCACACACACACACACACACACACACACACACACACACACACACACACACACACACACACACACACACACACACACACACACACACACACACACACACACACACAGAGTTTTGGTGAAGTAAGAAATCCACAAAATGATTAGTTAATTGTTTATGCTTATTTGCAGAACCAATGCCCAGAACGTTGACTTGAATAAGATAACTTGTCTGGAGAACAATTGTATTTGAAGACGGCAGAAGGGGAGGGGAGAGGGAGGGGGGAGAAGGAGAGGGAACTCGAAACAATGTTGAGAAAATTTCTGTTTGAGTTTCTCAAGATGATGTCTTCGTGCTCGGAATAAGTTGTATATGCGCTAACGCCACGGATGGCATATGATGGATAAGATATAAAAAGATCGTACTGGCGTAAGTCATAGGCCTAATGAAGTTTCAGTTTCAGTTTCAGTTTCTCAAGATGACGTCTCCGCACTCGGAATGAACTCCATATACACTATCATCACAGGTGCCATGCGATGGAGAAGATCCAGAATGATCACGGAACAAGCCTTAAGCCCGCACATAAACCCATGTGGTGGCCACTGAGGTCCTACTTAGATAGTTCCATATTCCTGGGGACGAAGGGGAGTGAGGCGGAGGTGACCTCAACTTTTCTCGGCCATCACCACGAGGGCGGCGCCCATCCCCTCTCCCTCGCTTCAAATTCATATTCACATTAAAAAAAAAAAAAAAAAAAAGTCCTCAGAAAGGCAAGAAGCCTTATTGGTCTTCAAGGGTTGGACCTCGGAAATCAATCTATCTCTCCAACGTTTTATAGCCTACCAAGGCAACCGGGCATTGCCCTGCTCTTCACGATTTTCAACTGCCGTGGGATCTTAAGCGTGGGCAGAATCAGTTCTATATGTGCTAACGCCACAGATACATATGATGGATAAGACAAAAGAATCGTACCGGCGTAAGCCATAGCCTAATCATAATGAAGTCTCAGCGTAAGCTCTATGTGATGATAATCATTGCATAAGTCAACGCCTGGAATTCCTACCTAGACTATGGATCCTTTGTCTATCCTTGTATCGATCTGGTACTGAAACATTTTAGATTATGTTGTAGTGAAATACGTATTGTAACGTTTTACCTGGAATGTGCTATGAAATTTATATAATAACAACAGTAAAAAAAAAAAAAAAAAGTACTATTCGTGCGTCTGCTTTATCAAGGGAGATTACTCTTATACAGGAAGTTGATCTGTAACTAAAGTTGGCGCAAGCTTATGCCACGTCGAGAGGGTCCTGTTGTTTACATCGTCACCGGCAAAGGGCCAAACAGGATTTGAGCGAAAACTTTACACATGGGTGGCGCGTTCAGCTCAGAAGTTCCTGGAGGAGGGACAGAGGGCTATCATGTCTTGAGGGTACGATCTTCTTGAATTTATGCATTAGTCGAGACATTAATATTTTCGCTCCGGCGTTTCAGTAATACTGTCGTAGACGGTAGTCGGTAGACCAGCTGTGTCAAACTTCTCAGCACTTTTGACAGTGACAGTTTTTGATTTCACGAAAACGTAAGGGATGGATGACAGATTTTGATCTTGATATATATGTACGTATAGCGCTGTAAACGTGACAGATTGAAGGGGGGATGCAGCTGAGTTGGTGGCAATAACTGAATAAGTGATTGACTGATACTAGACGATTTCAGCACTGGTAACCCGCTTATTTAGTTTGTGACTTTGTAACGTTTGTACATGGTTGTTCATCGTTTTATGCCAGATCTTTTTTTGTTCTTTTAATTTTGTTTTAGAGATTGCTTTATTTCATAGTATATATATTATATGTTAATTCCTTTTGCCATGGACATATGATGTAGTGTAGGGTGAATTTCATACACTCTTGCTTAGCTAGTCTGCTGCCATGTAGTGATGTACTGATGTATATATTTGTATCTACAGGTTAAAGCAAGACTGAATAAGTTGTACACATATGGACATATCTAATTTATATTGCATGCAGGAATGCATGCACACAGACTTGTGTACACACACTAAACACACACACAGTGACACACACACACACACACACACACACACACACACACACACACACACACACACAACACACACAGTCACACACACACACAGTCATACACACACACACACACACACACACACACACACACAATGTGACATATCATGTGCACAAACACAGGCATAGGCACACAAACACATGCGCGCGCAACACACACACACACACACACACACACACACACACACACACACACACACACACACACACACACATAACAGTAAACATACAGAGCATTTACATGTGACGTGCTTACACTGTCACTAGCTCATGCATCCACACTGCTGGAGATCTATACTTTAGATATACTGCCAATTCTGCTTTTATTATCATTTGGGATACAGGTGTATGAAATTTCCAACTTGTATAAATGTGCATACTTATTGCATACTGCACATGTTATATATGAATTTAAATGAATTATGCATACATATGTACATTAATAAAAAATAATAGGAAAATAGCGAAATAAATAATATGCAGATTATCAGATACATATTTACATGTTAAACATTCACATTAAACCATGCCAGTGGCTGAATTCTGGAAACATGATTGCAGACATTTAGCATAACACACTGGAAGGTGGTGAGCTTGCCTAACAGCTTGATGATTTTTCTGTACTCCACTATAACATTATTGTTTGGAGAATAGCATTATGTAAAGCAATGGCAGTGATAATGATACATAAATAAATAAATGAATGAATAACTACTACTACTAATAAATATGAATAACTACTAATACAGCTGCTATTTACTGCTACTACTACCACTACTAATATACTACTACTACTCTACTACTACTACTAATGATGATGATGATAATGGTAATAATAATAATGATAATGTAATAAGAGTAATAATAAAAACCTTTGCATTTAGATTTTTGTGTGTGTGTGTGTGAGTGTGTGTGTGTGTGTGTGTGTGTGTGTGTGTGTGTGTGTGTCGTGTGGTGTTGTGCGCGTTCGCGCACATGCATCTCATTCTGCATGCATCTTGTTGACAGGAACAATATGTCAGCTGCATGAATCATCAGTTCTAGTTAAATGGAAGACACATTGACAAAGGCCAGTTAACCGAAAATTTGCGCTTCTTGTTTGTTGTATTAAATACGCGTTCGTATTCTTCTTTCGTGTTTTTTCTGGTTCCTGTTTGCTTGAACGTGGGCAGTCACATTTGTTTAAGATTCTGAAAAAAAAAACAGAATTTTGAAATCATGAAAATCAGTTTGTTTCCTTGGTTTTCATACTAATGTTATTTCTTTTTAATTGGCAGGTACATGACAATTCCCCAGGAGAGGCAGCAGGTCTTGAGGCATTCTTTGACTTCATTGTTGCCATTGGACACACAAGATTAGTAAGTAACAGCAGTACAGTATGTATAAGTAGGTAGTTTGCTTTGTGATAGATCTAGTACTCAGGCACTGACTGAAAATAATATGGAAAATTTGCTATGATGAAGTATGGATAAATCTTGAGTATATACCTATATTGATTTGTATGTTCCTGAGTTATAATTGACAATATATATCACTCAGAACTGAATAACACTATGGTATGATCTTATTTGACTAGGAAAACAAACATGCACATGTGCAGTGTGCACACAATATAATAGACACACACACACACACACACACACACACACACACACACACACACACACACACACACACACACACACACACACACACCACAACACACACCACACACACACACACACACACACACACACACACACACACACCACATAAAGAAAAAAGCAAGAAACAAAAAAAAAAAGATTTACAGCTTAGTCATTTTCCAAGGTATACCTTTTTCTTTTTCAGGTGAGCATGATAAGAAGATGTAGCTGAAAAGAAAAATCAGAATGCTGAAAAACAGACTCAAACAAACAGACAAAATTAAGATTTTAATTTGGGCTGTTGGTCTCAGTATTATTGACATAGTTAATACTGTTTCTCCTTATGTTTCTTTCAGAACCAAGACAATGAGACATTGAGGCAACTCCTAAAAACTCACCTGGAAAAAACAGTTACCATGATGGTATACAGCAGTAAATCACAGAGTGTTAGGGAGGTCTCCATTGTTCCCTCTGAGCACTGGGGTGGTCAGGGTGTTCTGGGTGTCAGCATCCGGTAAACTGTTGTTTTGTATGTATGTGTGTGTGTGTGTGTGTGTGTGTGGTGAGTGTGTGTGTGTGTGTGTGTGTGTGTGTGTGTGTGTGTGCGTGTGTGTGTGTGTGTGTGTGTGCTTTTGTGTGTGTGTGTGTGTGTGCATGTGTGTGTGTGTTTGTGTGTATGTTTGTGTGTGTGGGCATATATGTGAGCATGTGTGTATGTGTGTGTCTGTGTGCATGTGTGTGTGTGTGTGTGTGTGTGTGTTCTGTGTGTGTGGTGTGTGTGTGTTTGTGTGTGTGTGTGTGTTCTGTGTGTGTGTGTGTGTGTGTGTGTGTGTGTGTGTGTGTGTGTGTGTGTGTGTGTGTGTGTGTGAATAATTCATACATACAAAAGTGGCTGGTGACTGAAATTGATTGCAAAAATCTTGATAGGCCTCTATTGACGAGATGAGGGTGATGACAGGTCTGACATTGTTTAGTTTGTTGAATTTGTGAAAGGTTGAATGCCTTTTTGTTCCTTTTTTCCTCTATCTCCCAAAGTCAACATGTGTACATTTCTGTCAGTGCCTAAACCCCCTTCATGTGTATGTATACTTATGCAGAGCATCAGATATGCATGTAAATTAATTTAAAGATAGTGTAAGACATGTGGCTTGTGGAAACATGAACAGGCCAGCATGCACACACGCCAAAGATTGAGTGTGTAGACTGTGCAGCGATATACTGTTTGCGCACTGTGAGCAAAATCACATGCATACACATATCTGAAAATAAAATCAGAATGCTATAAATAAATCCAAAGTATTTTCATGAAATAGCTGGAGGAAAAGTTTTCGAAACGTGGCATGTGTATGCTTTAAACAGCTCCACTGGCTACACAGCACACATGTACTGTGTGTGTGTTCTAATGTTTTTGAGATGCCATATTTTGACTATTTTGGTCATTCTGGGATTTACCTTACCGTGAATACTAGTGTAGTATTCAAGAATATTGTGATACAGTACATTTACATTCATTTACCATTGATTTATCAGGGGTAATTGTTTGTTGTGTGGGGAAAATTGGTATCAACATAAAAGTATTGAAAAATTTTAAGATTTATTAACTTAATGATCTGCTGGCAATCATTGTAACCTGTTTTCATTTTCTGTCTTAATTTGTTACAGATTTTGCTCTTTTGAAGGTGCAAATGAAAATGTTTGGCATATTTTGGTAAGTGTTTTATGCAGTTTATAGTATATTTATAATGTTTTTGCCCAGAGCAGTTTTGTAATGATATGATGAAATAATATCAGTGAGCCAAAACATCCACAACTCATCTTCATTGTATGCAAAATCAGAGTAAAAATGTGTGGCTCACATGTTTTCATTTCTGAACAAAGGATTGAAGTTAAAGACTGTTCCCATTCTTAGGATAGTACATTTGATGTTAGTTTTGTTTGCTAAAGCCAGTTTTAAGTCTGTTTTACACTGGGCATTCATGGGGTTACCTGCCAAAATGGTGTATCTGCCTTTTTATCCCTTTGTGGCAGTCTATTCTGGGAGTAACCCTTCAATATTTTGAGCCCTGCTACTTAATCATGAAACAGCATTCAAGAAGATGAAAAGCGTCCTTACCAACAAATATTTATCAATTAACGTCAGGAAGAGAGTTCTTGAATGTTATATAGAACTGATACTGATGTACGGTCGTGAGGTTTGGACAGTCAACACACAAAGTCAGAATAAAATTGAGGCAACTGAAATATGGTTTGTAAGAAGAATGGTGAGGGTTCCATGGACAGCAAAGAAAACAAACGAGACAGTCTTGAAAGAGGTAGACACGAGAAGATCGTTAATAAAGAAGATCAGGAAAAGACAAGTGACATTTCTAGGACATTTTGTGAGGAAAAGAGAATTAGAACACCTAGTCACAACAGAAAAGCTGGAAGGAAAGAGAACACAAGGTAGACCCAGGGAGAAATTATTGAACGGACTTGCAGGGTGGCTGAAGACAGAGAGGGTGGGAGAAGTGCTTGCAGTGATAGGGGATAGATTCGTGTGGAGGGCCATGATCGCCAACACCATGCGGCAGGCACACGATGGTGATCGTCGGCCTCTTTACATTGAGGAGATGATAGTCTGAACCAGGAGGTGTTGTGGTCATGACGTGCACTTTCTGCTGTGGCTGTGCAGGCCGATTCTTGAGTGGCAATCTCTGTCACATCTGCCACATACAAATTGAGTCGCTGTTGTCTGGTTTCTGGAACGTTGCTTGCGAAGAGCCCTTTTCTCATCTGTGCTTTCTGCTCTCCTCCTCTCCGCATTCACAACGCCTTGCTGAACGGCTGTCCGCCATGTTGCCCTGTCTTCCGCCAGTCTCCCAAGAGCCTGGGTCAATCCCTGAGCTTCTAAGATCCCTTTGGCATGCGTCTACAAAGCGTAGCTGTGGGCGTCACTTTTCCTGTAGTTGCAGACAGAGAAGATCATGTCAATGGTTGATCTTCCGGCCCTGAAGCCGCTCTGGGACTCAGGGTAGATGCGAGCTGCCAGCCTCAGAAGACGGGTTAAGACGACTCTGGTGAATGCTTTCCCAACAATGCTGAGGAGTGAGATTCCGCGATAATTATTACAATCACTGCGGTCGCCCTTGTTCTTATATAGAGTCACTATCCTGGCATCTCTGGTGATGATGACTTAATTATGATACATTTGAAATTGAAACATTGCTCTTAAAACATCTTATTGCCAGATGTTGCCTGACCATATAGATGGCAAACGAAATTAGAAAATGACAAGTGAAACCAATCCAGTCCAAGCAAAGCCAGGTGTCACGCTGTATATTGGAGATGAAGTAACAGATCTTGTCACACTTGTTTTTACCTTTTTTTTGTTTGTTTTGTTTTGTTTTTCAGGAAGTTCAGCCAAATTCTCCAGCTGAATTGGCAGGCTTGAAGTCCGACTCTGATTACGTCATTGGTGCTGATTCTGTCCTTAGTCAGGTGATATATCTCATTTACCACTCATGTTTTTTGCATGGTCATTGCATAGAGGGGGTCTTAATGTCCATGTAACAAACAAACAAAGAAACAGAAACTGATAGATGCGCAGAACCCTGCTAAGGAAACAAGCAAGCAAACATACTGATTAACACAGAGACAAAAGCAAAAATAGGCAAAAACAAAAGCCCCATACAGAAAACAAGACCTTCCTGTTGTTTTCTTCATGAGCAGTGTTTTATCATGTGTGTGTGTGCTTTTTATATCCCCCTTGTATATGCATTTTGTTCTTGTTTTGCCCACACCCAGCAGACATTATGTTGCTGAAGAGTCTGTATACTCCTTCCTTGGTGGGTTTCCCTGCCGTGTAAAAAGCCATGCTTTATACAGATGTGTGCATTCTGGGTATTTTCATATTCCATATCAGGGATAGGACTACTCCTTGGATCTGTGGATTTCCATGACAGAAAGAATCAGTTTCCTTGGTTTTTATGGGCCTTCTCAGACAATCTATTGTGAGCTCTTTTTTTTTTCAAAGTAGAGCATGTATAATAACTATAATATTTGTGATTTGATGTGCATGTATAGACATTGAATATTACAGTAAATACCTTTTTAAGCACTCTCATTGTGTGATTTTGTGCCTGAAAATGTGCCAGATGGCACAGATTTTATTCCCTTATTTTCTTTTTTTTTCAAAGAAGACTGTTGAGAGTTTCATGGACAGTAAAGAAACAAACAAGACATTGAAGGAGGCAACACAAGAAGAACATTAATAAAGAATTAGGAAAAGACAACAAACAAGACAGTCTTGAGGAGGCAGACACAAGAAGAACATTAATAAAGAAGATTAGGAAAAGACAACAAACAAGACAGTCTTGAAGGAGGCAGACACAAGAAGAACATTAATAAAGAAGATTAGGAAAAGACAACAAACAGACAGCTGAAGGAGGCAGACACAGAGAACATTATAAAGAAGATTAGAACGACAGCACATTTATAGGACATATTTTGAGGCAAGAGAAATTGGAGCACCAAATCACAACAGGAAAGCTGGAGAGAAAGAGAGCACCAGGTAGACCCAGAGAGAACGTATTGGACAGACTTGCAGAGTGGCTGAAGACAGAGAGGGTGGGAGATGTACTTGCACCGACAAGGGATAGATTCGTATGGAGGGCCATGATCGCCAATGCCATGTGGCAGGGCACATGATGATGATGATGATGTCCCTTGGACCCTGTTGATATCCTCATTTTTTCTTTCATCATACCCCTTTCCTACATGTGCAGGATTCATGGATGGATACTGAATTTGATTTGTAGGTCTTGCTTGAGAAGCCTTGCTTGAGCTTGAATTGCAGTCTCTGATTCAGGGTTAATGATATTCAAGAATTTCAGTACAGGAAAATAAAATCAGATCAGGAGATGAAGGCTGTTCCCTGAACCTTAATGTTTGAATTTTGTTTTTTTTGAACAGATCAAATCTTGTGATGGAAGGTCTACATACCACGTTACCACTTAGTAAAATAAAGATTTTTTTCATTAATATCATATTGATTTCTGGGCTGTTCATGAATGGACTTTAATGGGATTATGTTTTTTCACAGAGTGAAGACTTGTTTGCGCTGATCGAGTCCCATGAAGGCAAAGCACTCAGGCTGTTTGTCTACAGTTCAGAAACAGACTCTTGTCGTGAGGTCACCATCACACCCAACGGGACATGGGGTGGAGAGGGCAGGTGAGTGGAATCAGAAGTGTGTAATGCTTTGCATGAATTGAGCACAGTTGTTTCATTTCATATTGTGATTAATTTGTGTGTGACTGCAGCCACGCGTAGGCTACTTCACTTTCGTTGGGATTCAGACACACTCGGAGGAGATGGCCACAATATTAAAAGGCGTATTGTAAGTTTTGCATACTATTCCTCTTGGACTTCATTTTGTCAAAATAAAAGAATGTTGTCTATCTAGTGACTTTTTGTTCCATGAGTCAGTTTTACTCAAGAGAGAAAAAAAATGAAAAACATTGGAAGGCTTCTGGGTTTGTGTTATAGCTGTATGCAGGATTCTAAGAATATAGCTTCAGTCAAGGAAAAACATTGGCAAAAAGGAAGAAAGGCAGACCTCCAATCTCATACATCGAGAACATAACCGACATTGGTGGCTTAAATATTCAAGAAGTTGTCCACAAAAGTCAAGACAGAGCAGCCTGGAGGGAGGTATGGTGTCAAAGAGTGCTGCGGCCAACACTGAACCCGGTGACGCTGACAGGTGAGATAGGTAAGAGCTTCAGTCAAAATTAAAACAAAGTACACATTTTTGTACACCATACACAATACCTTAGCATCAGTCAATGAATTAATGAATGAGCCACAGTCATTTGCAGAAGAATTTTACAATTTTTATTCCATTGAGAACAATGTAAGTTTAAGTTTTCATCCTCCATAAGACATCTCTATCAAGAATCTTTTCAGCAAAACTGCTTTCCTTCATCATTGCTCATCTCAGGCAGGGGCTGCATTGAATGTTCGAATGAACAACAAGAGTATGGACTTTGATTTCATTAATACTTTGATTTCATTTATACATCAAGATTTAGAGCCTTATGAATAGCATTATTAGTATTATTCCGTTGTTCATATTGTTTCAGCCTTGGCTGCAACATTGGGTTTGGCTACCTCCATCGTATTCCCAAACGTCAGTTCCCTTCAGACAGCACTGAACAGACAGAGCAAAGTTCCACTGTTTCTGCTCCAACACAGACCAAAGTGGATGGCTTTTCTGAGGTAAATCAAGAGTTTGTTTGATGTCCTCCCTGGCAGCAAGCAAACATAGATCACATTTTTTTTTATTTGTTAAGTTGTTTTACATACACACACGTACACATATCTACATATCTATATTTGTGTATGTGTGTATGTATGTATGTATGTATGTATGTATGTATGTATGTATATGGTCATGGCTATGAAATGGTATCTAAAAAGTGTGACACATAAGCAGCAAAATGAAACGTCTGTTTATGGAAAAATAGTGTGCAAACCAAACAGCAGGACAAAAACCATGACAAATAATCCAACTTGCAAGTCGATCGGACATTTATCACTCCTGTAAACAGAGACATATGATGTTCCTTTGTACATAACATCACACAGTGTCACAAACCTTGTAAAGGAAAGAACCTGAGAAGGAACAGATACTTTGCTCAAATAATGTAAACACATTAACAGCAGGTCCAGTTCGTACATCTGAAGGCAGGACAGGAAAATCAAACACACTAAATAAAGAAAATAAAAGAAGATTTTGTACATAACTTCACAACAATTCTTTAGTGCGTAAATTTTAAAGCTGTACCACGGAAGATAAATCAAACTTCTGCTGTTTTGAAGACAAGCAGTGTAAAGAGAGCTGACAAAATATTTATGCGAAGCACTCAGGTAATGCCTAATTGTGAATGTTTTCAATATTACTATATGTACGTTACTGGAACGTCCACTCACTTCCAACATTTAAAAGATCTCAGAAGCTGAAAATTCTTATTGTTGAGCAAAATAGCTTATGAGTAACCAAAAAGACATGTTGCTCACAAAAACAGGCTATGAAAATGAAAATATTACATGAACACATACCAGAACAGCACCCAAATAGTCATCTGTACATAACTTCACAACAGTCACAACAAAATATTGTACTGCAGCATCCTCTAAAACGCAAACCTTGGCATCAAACTATCTTTCACTTGAAATAAGAAGAACCAAAATGCCATACATGACAGTCAGTTTCTTTTTGAGTGAATTGTGGCTTGCTGAATTCAGTAAAGATCTCTTTAGTACATAACTTCACAACATTCTTGGAGAGAATCTCCCGTTTCTTCAGGAAAACAGTACTTGTATTGATTCATTTCTACAAAAACAGGGGTACAAGAGCTCAGGGGATTGTATCTTCATGTTTTGAATACATTTGGGGTTAATAAAATGTTCAAAACTTAACATACCTGTTCATAACTTCACAACAGTCACAAGTGAATATTGTACTAAATGTTCCTCTAAAAAGCAAAACATGGCATCAAACCATCTGTCTTTTGAAATAATAAGAACCAAACATCACATATGATAATTGCTTTCTTTTTAAGTGAATTGTGATTTCCTAAACTCAGTAAAGATCTCTTTAGTACATAATTTCACAACATTCTGAGAGAGAATGTACCTTTTCTTCTGAAAACTGCAAATATATCCATGAATTTTTGTATAAAAACATAAAAAGAAGCTACGGAATTGTATCTGCATATTTTGAATACTTGTGGGATTGATAAAAAGTTATTTCAGAAAAAAAGCATTGTTTTCTATAAAATATTCATAACTTCACATACAGAAAACATCATCTTTTGCAACACTGCAGACTTAAAAGCATAAGCCACTGTGTGTAGTATAGATAAGATTTACTTAAAACTGTACAAATAGGCTATAAACAAACTATAGAGTCAATACCAGGTATGTATTTGTGATAAAAGCATCCACTAAAATTTTTTTTCTTTGTTCATAACATCAGAACAGATGATTATACTGCATTTTTGTGTGAGATTATGTACATCATGCAAGTTGCTCGCAAATTTTAAGGCATAAACTATTTCAATTCAGAATTCTCAAAAATAACAGTATTGACCTGCACAAGGCATTTTAATAGATTTAACATTAGTATTATAACATTTAACATCAGTGTCATATGTTCATAACTTCACAAAATCCAGACCATGAAGATGCTGAGTGATGTTATGAACATCATGAAAAGTACACAACATTGTCCAAAATCCATGAAAAAGCCTTAAATGATTAGTGAAATAATCCAAGAGCAACAGCATGTCAACAAACTCTTTTTTCAACATTATTCTTAAATCAAATTGCTTTTGTAAACAGAGGTTTGGTTTGATACAATTTTTGTTGCTGTGAAGTTATGCACTGACCATGAACAATAAGGCCAACACATGCAAGGACCAAGTATCACTAATCAGTGCTTTTCATTAACTTCATGTATGTAAAAATGATGACTATACATTTTCTTCCTTAGTAAACAATAAATCAAGAAGTTTCAGGTGTACATCACTATCACGACAATCAGACTGATCGGTCCCTACAAACACAATGCCAAAACCAACACTAAACTGAAGAACAAAGTCAGCAAATTCACAGAGTAAGGCTAAAGAGATGTTAATTATCGGTTATAACAACTATAACAGGACAGCAACGGACATATCAATGTACTAACAGAAAAAAAACAAGTGATCCTGGCCAGATTCTGTTGTACATAACATGGGAAAATGATTCACACAAAAACTTGATCAGCTTTTTTTCCTTCCTGCCATTCCACAGAGGGATTTTCGCTTCACGGGGCGAAAGGCACAAAGCTGTATGAATGAAACAAGCAAGTCAATGTGGTCAGTGTGCTAAAGTTGAAATATTAGTCCGCATGAAAAAAATAGTACATAACACTGCATTCACAACAGAAAGTAGAAGCTGAATTTCATGGCAGACTGCGCATATTGTAAACATCACTTCACTCTTGTGAATACGACAAACTTAAATACATTCATTTTTGAGAGAGTCGGTTATTTTTACTTCATGGATTTTACCTGAATTTGTGCTAAATCAACGATTTTTGTGCGCAAGGGAAATTTCACAACGAACAGTGATGTACTCGAAACAGATTTTGCTCGGCAATTTTCTACTTCCTGTGCCCACTATTTGCCGATATAGAAGTATGAGGGCTTTATGCATTCAATTTGATGTTGATAAAGTCCCAGACATGAAAGTTTCTTGTACTCGTTGCGGCGTATCGTTCAATCGATTGCGCACTCTTTGAAGTGTCACAAAAATTATCTCCGACGATAGTGTAAACAAACAACAAAGTATTGATTTTCGGAACTATTATCAGTTGCTGTGGGGGGAAATGCACCCAGGCGCAAAGGTCATTACTTCACTTTCACGTTACATTAATTTTGTGGCTATATTTGAGGTTTAGAGTACGTAAATTTAGCTCCGAAGTTCGGTAGTACGGCCTGTTTGACGCCATTTCATAGCCGTGACCATGTATGTATGTATGTATGTATGTATGTATGTATGTATGTATGTATGTATATATATATATATGCATGTATGTATGTATGTGTATGTATGTGTGCATGTATGTGTGTATGTATGTATGTATGTATGTATGTATGTATGTATATATATATATGCATGTATGTATGTATGTGTATGTATGTGTGCATGTATGTATGTATGTATGCATGTATGTATGTATGTATGTATGTATGTATGTATGTATATATGTACGTATGTATGTATGTATGTGTGTATGTATGTATGTATGTATGTATGTACATATGTATGGTATGTGTGTATCTCTTTGTCTCTCTACATTTATGTATATAGTTTGTTTTTGAATTGTCATTTTGTCACTGAGATCCCATTAATTGTCATTTGTTATCTGACAACTTTCTCTGTTACAAACAATAATTTCAAACCTGACAGCATGTTTCCCCCTTCCCTTCACCCCCATGTCCTTTCAGGTACCTCTGACAGCACCCTCCAGCAATATCGCAGAGGGCTTTTCCAATTTGACATTGAACGCCAATTCTGCAGCCCCTATCGCAGGTATGAAGTGTTCTTGCCAAGACTGTTTCAGTGATAGATTGATACAATACTATTAAAAAAATGTAAAAATATAGGCTAGGTAGGACCTCAGGACCTGGCCAGCTCATGGGTTTATGTGCAGGCTTAAGGCTTGTGCCATGATCACCATCACATGGCATTTGTGACGTTAGTGCATATGGAATTTGTTCCGAGTGCGGAGACATCGTCTTGAGAAAATGACTCTGAAATTGAGAGTGTTGTAGGTTTCACTTTCTATTTCAGTTTCTTAAGATAGTATCTCTGTGCCCAGAATGAAAACTATATGTACTGATTCCCACAAATGCCATGTGAATGACAAGATGGAAAATGGTCAAGGCATAAGCTGTAGGCCTGCGCATAAGTCCTGTGTGCTGGCAAGGTCTTGAGGTCCTACCTACCATATAGGGTTAATCTCTTCCCACATATCAGTGTGTAGGTTTCAGTGTAGTAGTTTATAAGAACGTCTTTAAGAAATCAGTGCCATCATTTATTCACCTGATTCTGTTTTTCTTGTAGTAATAGTATAATAGTAGTAGTAGTAAGTAGTAGTTATATTGTTGTTATTGTTGTTGTTGACAATGTTGTTGTTGATTGTAGAGAAGATGATAGTGGTAGCTGATGGTAATTTTGATGGTAGTATTGCAGCTGTTGTGTTATTGCTGTTATTGTTGAAGTTTGGAATTTGTTCAAGAGAGATTCATCACACTTGGACAATTCCATATGCGCCCCGCCTGGAATTAATCAAACACTGACACCACCAGAATGATTGAAGCATTGAGATGATCAGCAAACAAACCAGTCTTTATGCTGTGGGTTGGGATTGAGCTCAGACATGAGATCTTGAGTCCTGCGCCTCTTTACAAAAAAGCCATTCAGTCCACGTTTGGTGTTTTGTTGTTGGTGTTGTTGTCGTTTTCTCATTTTCTATCCACCTTAAGTGGCCACAGAAGCTGGGACTTTTTTTTTTACAAAGCTATGATGATGATGATGATGATGATGATGATGATGATGATGATGATGATGATGATGATGGATGATGTGAAGTTCCACCCAGACTGATACTGTGATATAGGATTGTATTCTACACTTATATCATAATATATCCTGGCATTAACTGGGCCTGAGAGATACAGACACCTGTGGTGTTGGTCAGGAGATTTGATAACCCAATGACTTATCTGTGAAGCGGATGGGCTGGTTAGGGCTGAAGATTCCCGCAGTGATTGTCACAGGACTGATGGGGATTCAAACCCACGATCATCCAGTAGTAGTCCGTTGCAACTGGTTTGCATTTCTTTTCTTGTTGAGTATGATCATTGATGATAATTGATGTACAGCTGACTTACAACAGACTTTATCATTGTTAAAAGAGGTGGAAAACTTTAGGTTATGAGATCTGGGCACCAGTCTTTTTGATGGGATGAAGGAACCTGCTAACAGAACCTGAGGCCTCTGCGAAAAAGGTGATGTCTGTCTGTACGACTGTAGTTACAATTTGTGTAAAGTCCTTTTGTTTTTGTTGTTTTTAAGATGAACAGGCTATAGCAACATGTTTTCTCTGTGTTGAGCAGCCCATATTTGATTCTAAACACTTGTGATATAAATGCAGATGAGTAGGATGTAATGCAATAAAAGAGTTGACTGACTTGTTGTTTTAGGTGTGGCCAATATCTCGGTGCCAGGACTGCCCCCTGTATCTGTTCCTTTGGCTCCTGTCTCCTTACCTGCTGGTCTGCCTGCTGCAGGTAAGTCCTTTTGACATGTAGGTGTTCTCGACAAAATACGCATCTTTATATGTCTGTATTGTTTAATCTCCCTTTTTTCCTGCAGATAAGTCCTTTTGACAGGTAGGTGTTCTTGGCAAAATATATATTTTTGTGTCTTTGTACTGTTTAATCTCTCTCCCCCCCCCCCCTTTAAATATTTGTTTTGTTTTCCTTCCTCCTCTCTCTCTCTCTCTGTCTCTGTGTCTCTCCCCTCCTTCCTTCCTTCTTCCTTCTCTCCCTCCCCCCCCCCTCCCCTCTTTGCTCTCTGTCTCTCTGTCTGTGTTTATGCTGAATTCAAGCACATGTACATGTCTGTTGTGCTTTGTCGTTTGTCACTACCAACAGCTCGCACTAGAATTCTGGCATTGGTAGTCACAGGTGTCGCTTACAGCAGCCCAGACAGGATATTTGTGGCTCGTTTATTTCCATGGCAGCTAAGTGTAATGCTTTCCATCTGCAGTCAGCCATGCACGGCTGTGAGCATCATATGTCAAGCAGGATAAGTTCACACAGATGTTCCTGGAATCGAAATACTTGCTTTAGGCACAAAACCCTTCTGATTTTGTAGAAAGCTTGGACAGTTCACTGTCTCTCTCTCCCCAACAGTGGCAGAACATTGACATTGTTGTATCATGTCATTGTCTTTATCACTGGAAAAATAAGGTCAGTCAGTCAGTCAGTCAGTCAGTCTCTATATTTCTCTCTCTTAGTTTCTGTTTGTGTTTGTCTCTCTGTCGCTCTCTCTCTGTCTGTCTGTCTGTCTGTCTATGTGGTCAGTAAGTTTTTTTTATTTCTCTCTCTTAGTTTCTGTTTTTCTCTCTGTCTCTCTCTCTCTGTCTGTCTATCTATCTGTCTCTTGTCTGTCTGTCTGTCTGTCTGTCTGTCTGTCTCTCTCTCTCTCTCTGTCTCTCTCTCTCTGTCTCTCTCGTCTCTCTTTTCACTCACACACACTGTCTCTCTGTCAATTTCATTATCTATTTTTTATGAATGTGGTATTCCAAACCTGAACCAATCTCCGAGTATTCAGATGCATCGGCTGACTGGAGCTGTATTAAACCTGGTAACAGCTATTGCTTTTAAAATAATGAAAAGGAAGGGAATCATGAAGGAGAGATGGGGAGATCTGTCTAGCCTGAGTTACCTTAGCACAGCAAACCTGTTCCAGAACAGTATGAATTTCCCCTCATATCTTCATTTCTGAATTGTTGAGTGCGTGCAAGATTGTAATTTTTCCTGTTTGGAATATCCTTTGTGCTGTGTGTTCATTGAAAGAACATGTCAACCCTCCTCCTGCCCCCTCCTTCGTAATGTTATGTTTAATAAACAACATGAGTCACGTTTGATTTTCCACTCAGCCTCCTCACTGGCTGTGGGTTTTTAATTCTGTTGGTTCCTTGTTCTGGCAGTGCTTCAGTGGTTTGCCCTGATAGAAGGCGTTAATATCAAGGCTTAAAACGTTCTGCGTCTGGGCGGAATTCCACGATTTCGGTTTGTCAAACCCCCACCCCAAAACAAAAAAAAACCAAAAAACCACGAACGCATCCGTGATCGGCTTGCAAGCATTCATAGCAATGGTGTGCAAGTTATGGCCCCTGATTTGCCCCCCGGACTCCCCTAGTTTCAGCGGTTTTTTCCTCCTGTTTTAAGCCCTGTAATATGCATGTGCATGCTGTCGTCATTTGCAATGAAATGAGTGAAGATGTTCTTGTGATGCCAGCAACACAGCTGTTTTCTTTCTTTCATTTTTCATAATGCAGGAATAGTTACACTGCTGGAATAGTTCACACCTGGAGAGGATGATGAGTTGTGGAAAATATCTTTATTAAATGTAATTTTAGGAAAGAAACTTTCCTGCATTAGTCACACTCTACACTGCAGGAATAGCTTACACACAGAGAGTACTGATGAATTATGGAAAGCGTGTTTATTAAATGTAATTATAGGAAAGAAATTTTCCTGCAGCGGTCACTGAGCTTTTTCCTTTTCTAGTGACTGACAATTCAGAAACTTCAGAAATACAGTCGGGTGTCCTTTGTTCCATCTAACCCTTTGAGTCCTCACCCTATCGACCAACTGCAAAAATGAACCCTTTGATTCCCTCACCCTATCCACCAGCTTCCTGCAGGAAGCTGGTGGATAGGGTGAGGGAGTCAAAGGGTTCAGTTTTTGCTTTGCTAGCCTGGTTGACAATGCAGGCTGTTGACGGACAGGGTACAGGAGTCAAAGGGTTAAACTGTGCACAAGGCTGTATGTATTGTTTTTTGTTGTCATTTTTCTAACAAAATAAACCAACTTTGCCATCTGTCAGTCTCTTCTAGTTGTAGTCAGCCCTCGGTTCAGTCATTGTTGCAAGCAGTGAAAATACCAGATTTGAAGAATGGTCTTCTTTTTAAGAAAAATGCTGTCAACTCACATGTGCTGTCTTTGCATCTGCTTCATGTATTTTTTTTCAAGTCTGGCACAGTCCCAGGAACCCTAATTTTGAAGTTGAGGAACAGGTCCTTTCTTTTCCAGAAGGTAATGGTAGTGTAAGGAATTCAGTGTCAGAAATACTGGCATGAGGGGGTTTCTCCTTTGAGGACCTTCTGCTGTACACCTGTCCTCAGAGTTTTCTTTTCATGTTACTGCTTGAGATTCATCACTACACTGCTTACCTTTGGTAATGCATCTTGTGCAGGTCATCTGCCAGTCATGGACCCAGTGTTGCCCAAAACAGACTCTCTCCCTGATGCCTCAACTCCCTCTGCCTCAGCTGCTGCCTCAGACACCTCATTGCCTCCCTCTTCATCTGGGATTCCCCCCACTGCTCAGGTGGTGGAAAAACCTGTTGAAGCGGAAGGAGCCTCAGCACAGCCCATTGTGGCTGCCTCATCTTAACACTCTAGTTTAATGGATTTGTGTAACTGTCGGTGAGAATGTAAGAATTGTACTCTTTAATGATTCCCGTTAAACTTATTTTAACCTTTTGACTTCCACACCCTATCCACCAATTGCAAAAAAATTCACCCTTTGATCTGCACTCTGAGGATCAAAGGTAAGTTTTTGCTTGCTAGCATGGTTGACAGTGCAGGGTGCTGTTGGACAAGTCTGAGTCAGTAAGCAAAAAAAAAAAAAAAAACCCCAAAAACTAGATCTGATTACTGCACTAGAGTACCACATATAGCACATAATGGATTTTTTTTTTTTTTACTCAGAATAAGTTTTTTTCAATGAAATCTTGTATTGGGATATAGCTTACAGATTTTTTGAAGTTATCTGATTTATAAGGGACCATATCTTCAAAATCTGCATTATATTTAATCACCAAAGTGATTTCTTTTCCAACTCTAAAATTCTTTCATGAGAAACGTTCTGTGGGTTGTTCCTGCAGATTTCTTCTTCCATAACATGGTTTTCAAATAGGTCTTTTGGGGAAGACAGTGGTGGTGGGATGGGATGAGATGCTGTGGTTCTTCCCTTTGGAATTTTCCTAAGAATCTGTCTCCACAGCTGTGATTATTCATTCAAAAGAAAGAATGTTGTTGTATTACCATATGAGGCTGTTGTGTCAGAAAGAAACAGATGCTGTTGATGTTTACTTTGAGAATTGTGTTGTTTTATATGTTTTTTTCTTCTTTGATAAATAGTGGTCTGAAATTGTCATTTACTGTGCTGCTGTTGACAGGATCTTGTCAGAGGTACAGAAATGCCTGCTTGTACACAGGCATATGTTGTAAAGGAGCTGCATGTGACAGTGTATGAGAAACCTCAGTACTATTCCTGCAAAACTGCTTTTTTCATCAGTTCTTTTTGCTTTGTTCTTTATTTGTAGTCAGCAAATGGGAACATCTATTTTTGCAAATTCCGTTACGTGCAAAACATCCTGCAAAGTTCATTATCTGTTTTCAGACCGGTTTAGAATATACACTGAGCATAGAAAACTACGCACATGTTCTTTTCACAATGCTTTCAACTTTTTTTTAGCACACATTCCGGGACACTCCATTCTCATCCACACTTTTGGTGTGTTTTGATGTTGCCATATTTTCAGAGCGAAAAAGCCTATTTGTGTTGCTATATGCTGCTGTTGTTGATAACCTAGAGCCTTGTTTTGAAAAGAATGCAAAAATTAGGAAAAGTACATGCATGAAGAGAAAAAAACTGGGCCACTAAAAAAGAAAAAATCAAGCCCCAAAAGAGAGAGAGAGGGGAGAGAGAGAGAGAGAGAGAGAGAGAGAGAGAGAAGAGAGGAGAGAGAGAGAGAGATGGACAAAAAACACCCAAATAGCACAAACTGACAACTACAGAAAGAAACAAACATAATTACAGAAAACAAAACAAACAAACAGAAAACAACAACAGCAAAAAGCAGCTTGCAAGATGTTTTCACTGATACATCAAGAGACGTGTCCATGTTGGGTTTCTCTGTGAAGGAAAAAAATCCCTCATTGTTATTGAACAACAGTGATTTTTGTATCAAATACAAATGTTGATTTTACAGCTTGGGCCACATTGAAAACCCATTGTACAACAATTTTCTACAAAGGAGCAAGAAGCAAAAGTCTTGGATAGGTTACACATTTTCACACATATTTGCATTAATGTACCCACATGAACAGTTTAACATCTTGACTTTCTAGTTGTTGCCCAGTTCTAATCAGTTTGCACAGTGGATTTTACAGTGCACATTTTTGACTGTATTCACTGTACACCATAAGTAATGAATACAGAAGATTGAATGAATGGAGCCCATTTGCAAGGGCGCCCCCATATACCTTATAATGATAAATCTGAATTAGTGAAAGTGTTTATTTTTCAATTTCTTGTAATTTTTATTGTTGTGATTGAAAGTAATATTTATGTGAGCTGTTCTCACTGTACAGATCTTGTGATTACTGTTTGGATATTATTTTCGTTGTCATGTGAACTTACCGATTTGTCATTTCATTGGCTTTTCTTTGGAAAGGGTAATTAGTTTTGAATAACTGGTTCAGAGGTTATATATGTTTTGTCTCCTAGTTAATTTTTTTTTCATCTCTGTTACTTCCTCCGTATAGCCTGTTTTATCTAATCTGATTTCTTGGTGAATCTCTTGTTTAGTTAATACTTAATAGCATTGTACAGAGCTTACTGTATGTCAGTTTTAAACTGATCACTTTTCATCATTCAGCCTGTCAGTTATAGGTGCTTTATATGCTGAATGTTGTACTCAAATTTAGAGGGTATTTGTTGTAAATATGCTGGTTTGTTGAAAGTTTGTAAAAGTGCTGGTGTGTTGAAAGTTTGTAAAAGTGCTGGTTTGTTGAAAGTTGTATTACTTTAAAAACCTTTTGGTGTTGATTCACGATCAAGTTTAGTGGATATCTGTTGTAAATATTTGTTTAAGCAAGTACTGATTTTCAAAATATATCTCTTTTAACTTAGAATGAATTTTACAGATATGTCTGTAGCTTGAGAATGTGAATGAATTTGGAATAGTTGTTGGAGAAAATTGATGCACAGGTGAGAAATTTGTATTTATTGTTACAAAGTGGATGTACTGTATTTTACATTTTGTAGTGTCTTTGAAATGTCAGAAAATTAAGCATTCCTTCAGAGGGCAAAACGTTTACACCCTTTTTGAATTAGAATGAATATCTGGACTTTATATGCTTAGTAGGGAATAACAGGGTAGTAATGGCAGAGAAAGGAAAGGAAAAAAAAAAAAAGAAAAAAAATATGTACTGACAGAAAAATTCTCCTTACCATTGTCAGCTACACTGATGGGATTTTGAAATACAGTGTTCCTTTATTTATGATTGGGGACATTGATACCAGTGGCATGTTTACAATTACGTAGATTGTAGGTTCCATCTCTCAGTCATTTAAAAACATTTACTATGCGTAGTGTTTTCTATAAGCTTCAGATGCGTAGTGTATCATTGGTTACAAAATTAGGTAAAGTACATATGAAAGTGTAAAATGAATTTCTGTTTTAAAAATGTTTTGATATTTTAGATTGTAGTTTTATTAGGCTTCAACAGCTGTACAACCAGCAGCTGATTGAAACATGAACTTTAGTGTCTTTATTAGTAGAGTTCCTTCATTCGGTTACTTGTTACTAAGTCATAAATCATATGTGAAGAGGACAATGAACACACTTTTTGTTGCAATAAGCTGTACAGTCATATTACAGTTTGCCATATATTTGTTCTTAACCCTTCGACTCCCACACCCTATCCACCAACCGCAAAAACGTAACCCTTTGACTCCCTCACCCGTCCACCAATTTCCTGCAGGAAGCTGGTGGATAGGGAGAGGGAATCAAAGGGTTAAGTTTTTTCTTTGCTGCATGGCTGGCAAAGCAGGATGCTGGTGGACAGGGTACGGAAGTCGGAAGGTTAAAAAGCGGTCTAAAGATGTCAAAAGCAAACATACACATTTCTGATAATATATGCAGTGTTCTTATTCTTTATAATCATCAGTTGCAATATTTTTACAGCAAAATTGTTCTGCCAAAGTGCAGTGTTTCAAAAAACATAATTGACTTTGCTGATGTACAGATTTCTCTTAATTTAAAAGTGCTGTGTTTGTGGATATGTTATTATTAATGGCATCATAGTTTGTATCTCAGTTTACTTGTTTTTATTGGGTGTGTTGATTTTTCATAATCTTTGGGCTGAAGAGAATGTTGATGTGATTGATAAGAATTATTTTTTGGTTAAATATTTACATTTAATGTATTTGTTCCATCATTGTTTTGTTCAATTATTATTTTGCATTTTGCTTATATAGACATTAAATCTCAGTACAGTTGTAGAATAAACCACAAACATGGTTTCAAGTGTACCTATAAGACATTGGCAAAGGTAATGTGAAATTACCATTTTGGACACTTTGCTTTGATATTTATTCTCAAAGTAGACTTGAAAAGTGTTATGGATTTGAGAATCATGCTCAAGGTATTAGGCTTTGAGCGTAATTGCAATGAAGATGCTTATGTCCACATTTCTTTTTAATATTTCTAAAAATGGGGTTGATTCAAAAGACACACAGTTTCTCTGTGTGTGTGTGTGTGTGTGTGTGTGTGTGTGTGTGTGTGCACGCACACTTGTTTGCCTGTTGTTAGAAGAAATTGTAATGGCAAGTGAGTCTTGGCTTATAATCTTGTTGATCACCAGTTGCAGCCACATGTCGGGCCAAATTGAAAGTTTCAAATGCATGAATTTGTTTGATTCATCAAGAGGCAATATTTTGACTGCAGTGACTGATCTGAACGTTAAAAGGAACTATTATAACTATGTGATCGTATATAAGGTGCTATGAATAAAAGTCAGTACTTCTTCTTGGTTGAGAATTGATTATTCTCAATGTCAGTTTCAGTTGTTTTTTTGTGTTTTTGTTTCGTTTTTTGTTTTTTTTGTTGAGTTTTCTTTCATATTTCCCTCGTGAACCCATTAAAAAAATCCAGTAAGACTGCAAGACAAAAAACAAAACAAAAAAACAAAAACAAAAAACAACAAAAACTGCAGTCACTATTAATTTTACTGAGAAACACCCAAGGGTGCTACATGGGACCAAGAACAACAGTGCCTCATCACTGATCAAATAATCACTTCCCAGCTCCCAACAGCACACTTTTGCCATCTCGCCAAGCCAAGGGGACTGTCTGTGTGCAGCCTGATTATCCCTGTCCAGTCATCAGTTATCTTGTTCATAAGCCGAATGGCAAGGTGAGAAGTTTACAAACCTCGGGACATAACCACACAACACATACCAGCCAGGACCAGTCCAGCTATCGCATCAAGAGAGAATGAAAAAGCTCTTTTGCCTTACTCCGAGCCCTCACAGCAACAATGCGTTACAGTTACAGTCACAGCAAAAAGACCTTTTTTTTGTTTGCATTAGATGTCGATGCACAGATGATTTGGTGTATTTCACGTTACAAATGCCTTGCAGTGTACAAATGCCTTGCTGCGAAAAGTAACTATTGTAGCATTGTCAAAATCCTGCACATAAACCCCACCTGCTGTTGAGTTCTCACAATTGTACTTACATGTGCTTTGCAAGACACTGCTTTGGGCCACATTTGTGCGAAACTTGATGAATGGTACAAGGCAATGGAATTTGTTGATGTCATCTTGTTTTTCTTTTTTTGGGGGGTCTGCTCCTTTTTTAAAACTAAAGTTACAAGATTTTTTCATATTGATCCAAAAGGTTGTGTGTGTGTGTCTGTGTGCATGTGTGTGTGTGCATGCGCATGTGCGTGTGTGCATGTGTGTGTGCATGTGTGTATGGATGTGTGTGCATGTGTGTGTGCGTGTGTGCACACTGTATGTGTGTGTGTGTGTGTGTGCGCGCATGTGAGTGCGCGTGTGTGAGCGTGTGTGTGTTTGTGTGTGTGTGTGTGTATAACAAACACATGTTTCCAAGATTTTCTCATGTGTTTCTGGATGGATGTTTTGATCAAAGGTGTAGACAGTTCAGGAGCTGCAGATGCATAAGTTTTGGAAGTCATGGTGTATGAACAGCACTTTCTCAGAAACCTCTGACAACATGTAACATCTGTTTCCACCGTTTTGGTGAGCTGTCATTTTTCTTGATGCACATCTGTTGTTGTTTTTTTCTTTCTTTTTTTCAACTGAATCTTCTTCATGGCCCTAGTGACCATGTAAACTGCAAAATTTTTATTTTCCATATAGAAAGGGAGATTATTAACACACTCCGTACTGCGTCACGAGATCCTCGTGACTCAGCTTTCTCTCTCCATGGACTGCGTCATGAGGATTTCGTGCCCTGAACAGTAGTTTAAGTTTCGAGTATATAAATAGAAAATGACCGCATTGCTGACGTAATCCTCCGGCAAAAGGAGTAATACTATTGTCATTTTCTTTCTGCATTAACATGACGTTTGAAGAGGCAAAAATGGCAAAAAACAGGCGTAATTTGAGTGTTTCTGACATCATCTCCAAACATTACTGGTCAATAGTTAGTATGGTGACCTATTTTCTTGGTAGGAAAGGGTTGAAATGGCGTGGCCATCATGTTATTTCATTTCGTTTAAAACTGAGAAGTAAGCATATTCAGCTTGTTTATGCCTACTGAATATAACCGTATGAGCTTCTGACCTTGGTCCTTTCTTGAACTTGATAATTACACTGTCCCTCTTTGCATGGTGATTGAGTGGTGTGTAGCACCAAAGGTTGGGAGATGATTGGCCAGTGGTGAGGTATTGTTTTCTCTGGGTCTCACCAGGCACCCTCATGTGTTTCTTAATAACATTGATAACAGAAATTGTTTGTTTTGTTGATAACTGAAACTGTTTTTCTTTTTGTGCTGCCCTATCAACGAATGCATTGGCAGACCACTATCTTTGCTTTTTGTTGTTGTCCTCAGCACGCTATCAAACTTTGGTTCTTTCCGTTGTGCTTTGCAAGGAGTAGGTAG
The DNA here is from genome assembly GCA_030674185.1 of Monoplex corrugatus. Classification (NCBI taxonomy): domain Eukaryota; kingdom Metazoa; phylum Mollusca; class Gastropoda; order Littorinimorpha; family Ranellidae; genus Monoplex; species Monoplex corrugatus. The sequence goes on along the minus strand of CM060306.1, from coordinate 75,272,344 downwards.
TGTTGTGTCAGCTAGATTGAATAGTATAATCTTTTGATTATTGTTCATTTGCTGTTATGGATATTTTAAATTGTCCATTGAAATCTGTCTACAGTTGAATGAAGAGGTCTGGATTTGGTTGTTTTCTTGTTTGTTTAGTTTTCTCTGTGTTTTGTAGTCACAATTGAATTGTTCCATGTGAAATGTGGATCACTGTGGCACAGTGCCTCCCGTATTTTTTCTTGGTGTTTCTTCCTTTAGGCCGATCTCTGTGTTTACCTTAAAAGTGGATTTTTTTTTACAGAAAATTTTCCAGGAATATCTCCCTTTTTGCCATGGGATCTAACATACAAGCTGCATATGGGATCTCAGTTTATCATCTAACTCAAAGGACCACGACCCAGGCAACCGCTTTAGGTGTAGGTGGGAGGGAGAGGGAGGAACACAAAAATCCCTGTTGGGCTGGGAATTGAACCCAAGTTTCGCATCCCAGATGAGTGCTTTATTCACTAGGGGGAGGGGAAAGGAGAGAGAGTGAGGTGGCGTGCATGTTTGCATGCATGTATGTACATTAGAGTCAGGGATGCTATCGTGTCATTAGTTACCATTGCCCCAAACAGTTAGATATGAACTGTTTGGCATAGAAAAGGTGTTGCCGTTCTTTATTAGAATGTATTGATCCATTTGTTTTGGTGTATATAATGAATGTACAGGATTTTTAAAACAAGGCATCAGGATTTGGAAATGGTGGGTGTTGGTCTTTTGACGAAAAATATAATATATTTGTGTGTGATCTGGTCGTAACTTTTGTTCTTTTTCATTTTTTTTGGTAGTTGATAGGGTATTAAACAAGATTTATTACTGAAATGGTGTGTGTGTATGTGTGTGTGTGTGTGTGTGTGTGTGTGTGTGTGTGTGTTGAGAGAGAGAGAGAGAGAGGTGTGTGGGTGTGTGCATGAGGGAGAGAGAGAAGAAGAAAGAATTTTAACAAGAATGAGTGAGTGAAAGAAAGAGAGAGGGGGGGAGAGAGAGAGAGAGAGAGAGTGTGTGTGTGTGCATGAGGGAGAGAGAGAAGGAGAAAGAATTTTAACAAGAGTGAGTGAGTGAGAGACAGAGGGGAGAGAGAGAGAGAGAAAGGGGGAGAGAGAGAAAGAGAGAGAAGGAGAGAGAGAGAGAAGGGGGAGAGAGAGAAAGAGAGAGAAGGGGGGAGAGAGAGAGAGAGAGAGAGAGATGGGCAATGTAGTCAAGAAGTGGGTGTATGAAAGACTTACAGTTGAACGCTCTTGAGTTCGGTCTGCTTCAACATATCCGCCACGTGAATAACAAGGTTGATTTTTTTTTTTGCAATCAGCCAGGTCATTATGTGTGCAGACCTGCCAGTGCCTAAATCCCTGTTGTGTGTATAGGCATGGAGAATATCAAACAGGCTCGCTAAACATCAAGTTTGTGGCTGACTTATGGAAACATGAAATCACCCAGCAAGCACGCTTACCAAAGACAGAATGTGCAGATTGTGCAGCAGCATACTGCCTGCACAGAGTAGGTGAAATGGCGGTCATACACGTATCCGAGAAAATTGGAACACACACACTTGTACACGCGCGCGTGCGCGCACACACACACACAACACACGCACGCACGCACGCACACATACACACGCACACACAACACACACACACGTACCCCAAAACGAAAACTTGAACAAGTGTGTATGTAAGAGAGAGAGAGAGAGAGCTTCAACAAGAGTATGTGTGTGAGAAAAAAAATCAACAATGTTACAGCTTATGGCAACAATGAACATAATGACTCATTTACAGTTGATGAGCAAAACCCTATAAGTGATTATTAGCTTATGTGTTGGGAGGTTTTTGCAGTGAACGCAAAATCCGTCTTAACACAGACACATAAATGCACACACACACACACACACACACACACACAACACACAACACACACACACACACACACACACACACACAACACACACACACCACACACACGCATGCATGCACCACACACGCACAGATAAACCACACAAATGCTCTTTGTGAAAAAGAAATACTCTGAGCACGCATCATTAAAAAAAGCAATATTTTACTCGAAATATATGCCGTTCATAACAGAGGTCATATTTACACAGACATTTACAGCTCAACCATGAGAGGCTGAAATAAACTAAGATCAACTAACATCAGCATGTTAACAAAAAACAGACTGTTATAAAGCAACAACGTCCGCTCTAGTTGTATGTTATGAATGCTGTTTTGTAATTTCTCAGTCAAAAATAACTGTACAGTATAATACCACTATATTTAATCAAGCGCCATAGTCAACTCCAAAAATGAAACAAAAGGCAATTCATATGATCTATATACATATAAAGGATTATGATTTTTTTCATACTAGACATACAAACACATTCACAATTCTATCATGAGGTCGACAATCATATATCTTATACTGAGAAAAAAAAAAATCTTGCTAGTAATCTGGAATGACATCATTTTCTTCACAGATGAGTGTTTTAACTTTTTAGCGTTAAGTTTATTTCAATGGGAAAACTCGTGAAATGCATTCATTGCTCAAGGAAGAAGAACCCAGCAAAGTTCATTCAATCAGAAATGAGAAAACATAGTAGGCCTACAAGTCATACCGTTTCAAGGGAGAAAACCCAGTTATGTTCATTCCAATTTCAAGGCAGGAAACCCAACTAAGTTCATTCCACTTCCAAAGGAAGAAAAAATAAACTACCAAGGTTCATTTCATTTTTATGCAATGCAGGAAACCTGGCAAGATTCCAAAGCAGAAAAGCCGGCAAGGTACATTCAAATTTCAAGGGGAAAAGCCTGGTAAAGTTCATAAACATTTTTAACTTCAAAGCAGGGAAACCCAACAAAGTTCATTGCACTTTTCAGGTGGAAAACCCAGCAAACTTCATAACAATTTCAAGGCAGATTCAGCAAGGTTCACTCCAATTTCAAGGCCGGAAATCAGGAAAAATTCATTCCAATTTCAAAGCCAGATTTCCAGCAAAATTCATTCCAATTTCAAGAGAGAAAGCCCCGTAATGTTAATCCATTTCCAAGAGAAAACCCCAGGAAAGTTCGTTCCAGGTTCAGAGATGCCTGACGGGAGTGAAGGAATCCACCAATATTCACTGCGGATAAAAAAAAATATAAAAAAAAAAGAGAGAGGGGAGAGAGAGACAGAGACACACTAAGCTTGCTTTAAAGTTCTTTTCAACTATCGTATTAAAAACGAAAAGGAAAATAAATTTGGGAAATTCAAAAATCCATGCCATGTCAGTGGATTACTACAGTGCTATCAAACTGAATTGGAGTAGAGACGTCTAACCAAATTCAATCCACATATAAAGAAAACAAAACAACAAGCCCCGAAACACACAAAAAGACAACAAAACACAAAAAAACCCAACAACAAACAAACAATATTTATACTTGGCATATGGTGGGGAGAGAGAGTAAAATACATGTAAATAAAAAAAAAAAAAAAAGAAAAGGCGTGGGGGTGGGAGCAGCAGTGGGCATGCCAGGTTCCAGACAATTAGGTTCATTTTCACCTAAACATTTTGACTACAAAAGTCTGTTTGAGTATAGGATGGGGGAAGACAAACATTCACAGAAAACCTGATGTTAGAGGCACTGACAAATACATTTCATGAGCATAGAGCTGGAGCAGTTCAAGGAGGGTGGAGGAAGATGGGAAGGGAGACAAACCTTTTTGGCACCTCCCATCATGGCATCGTCTCTGCCACGAAGACCAACCCGTGAATCCAAACCTGGCATGAAAATCAACTTAAGGCTCTAAACACAAAAAGACCAAGGCTCCAAACCCTGGCATAATGTTTATTTGTCTTCAGATCTTGGCATGAAGACTATTTGTCTTCAGATCCTGAAGACTGATTTAAGGCTCCAAACCCTGACATGAAGTCTAATTTAAGTCTTCAGATCCTGGCATGAAGATTATTTGCCTTCAGATCCTGAAGACTAATTTGGGGCTCTAGACCGTGACATGAAGTCTAATTTAAGTCTTCAGATCTTGGTATGAAGACCGTCTTCAGATCCCTAAGACTAATTTAAGGCTCCAACCCTGGCATGAAGTCTGATTTAAGTCTTCAGAGCCTGGGAAGAAGACTTCTTCAGATCCTGAAGACTAATGTAAGGCTCCAAACCCTGGCATGAAATCTAATTTAAGTCTTCAGATCCTGGCATGAAGACTTAAAAAAATGTCTTCAGATCCCGAAGACTAATGTAAAGCTCTAACCCTGGCATGAAGTCTAATCTAAGTCTTTAGATCTTGGCATGAAGACTGTCTTCAGATCATGAAGACTAATTTCAGGCTCCAAACCATGGCATGAAGACCAAGACGTAGCTTCAGAGGTTTTCTTGTTAAAGGTAGATAGGTCTACATTTTAGTTAAACACAAACAGACTAAAAACTTATCTGCATGATGGAATTTTTAAATCGATGACAGGTAGTTGTAGAATCGTAAAAAACGAAAAACACGATGATGCAATAATATCATGTAAAAACAGAATTTAAGAAAAGACATACATCTGAAAGCAAGATGATGGAATCATTGAATGGACAAAACCAGGGTGGTAATGCTTGATCTGAGGAACAACAAAGAAACAAAAAAGATGTTAGAGTCATGGTCACGGTTTCCAATTTTTTTCCGGAGGTCATTGTGACATGTACAAATGGGCTGTCCTGTTCAGCATAATGTATCAAATTATTGTCATTGTACGTACCTCTCTAGCTTCCACATGTACAAAGATCACTGAAGCCAGTATGTTTTCTTTTGTCTTTGTTTCTTTCCCCCACAATACGATGATCAAACTACGATAGTAATAATAACATTTGCAAAGTTCATGACAGTATGTTATCTGCGGCTGAAAAAAAAATCATCACTTTACTTGCGATGTCACAAAACAACCATCAGATGTATAGCCGTATAATTGGAAACAACGAAGATTCAGTCTTTTCTGCGTAGAAAGGTGTCTTCGCATAGTTGGATAACCAGAGTATTGATGTAGATAATTCGAGAGTTATTTACCAGAATGGTGTATCTGCCCTCTTTTAAGCGTTTGTGATACACCCTCGAATTATGGCCTAAGTGTTGGTTTTGTGTGTGTGTGTGTGTGTGTGTGTGTGTGTGTGTGTGTGTGTGTGTATGTGTGTGTGTGTGTGTGTGTGTGTGTGTGTGTGTGTGTGTGTGTGTGTGTGTGTGTGTGTGTGTGTGTGTGTGTGTGTGTGTGTGTGTGTGTGACACTGCTTGTAATTACTGATAGTTCTTGGCACAACCGATGCACATGAAGGCTGATGGCTGTGGCTGAGTGGTCGCTGTCTCAGTTTTCCCGCTCTCCCTTCTGTCCAGTTCACCTTTTCAGCCACAGCCGATACTGTGCCACGTCCAACTGAGTCCTTAAGAGGGCACTCACTCACTCACTTCAGCTTGTTTCGTTCCGTTGTTGGACATAAGCCTTCCTCATCGCACGCCACTGTTGCCGGTTAACTGTTGTCCTGGTCCATTGTTTGTCGAACTTTTCTTGATCGTCTCGCCTTCTGGTTCTCTGGCGACCTCTGTTGCCTTTTTGGAACAGGGAACGCCCATTGTGTCTATTCAGACAAGATGGAACCATCGATCGATCGATCGTTTGTATTAAACTTGTTTGTGAGAAAACTGACTTGTATGATCTTGCGTTAATGACAGCTTCTGGTCCTTCAGTTTGAGCCGGGCTGTACGTGTTTATTGTCAACACTAGAGAAGATTTTCGCACCAATTCTGTGACCTGGCCACTGGGAACCATCACCTGAGATTGTTGTTTCGGCAAGAATTAACACTCTGTGAATGAAAGCTATTGGGGATAGGTGCAGTTTCTCCAAGGCAATCTCCTCCAACAATATGCACAAGATCTGTTCATACTAACTTCCACTTGTTATGTTTCGGTCTGACAAATCTGAAGTGGAAAGTAGACATAAAGAAGAAAATTAAAACAAACAAACAAACAAACAAACACATAACAAAAAATAAAACAAAACAAAACAAACAAAACGAAAACAAAACAAAAACATAAAAACACAACAACAACCCAGAAACAAAGATGTCCGATGCATTCATGATGTCGCATATACAGGGTTCGTTTGTATCGCATGTTGTTCGCAGTTCTGTGGTGCCTTAAGAATGATTGACTTCTCGCCCGCATGCATAATTTTCCTCAAAGACATCGGTGGACGAATGCAGAATACGCTGAAACTTTTTTTTTTTACAAAGTCGTTTTTAGAAGACGTTGTACTAGATCTAGGTCTGAACTGTTAAGCCACTAATTTCATGGGTTTAAAAAACAACAAAACATTCTCATAACTGTAGTGGTTGCTGATTGAGTTTAGGTTTAAGACCTCTTTTCAAATGGAATTTACGGCAATCGGACAATTTATATGCGTCCAATCCAGTCTGCCATGTTATCTGGTATATGCCTATCCTTGAGCCTGTACCAAAACCTACGCGCTGGAAAGGTCTTGAAATGGATAGACAAGGGTGGAATGGAGGAAAAGAAACCTGTGGAACACTAAGCTGAAACCACCAGCATGATAGTAGCATCAAGATGGGACAGCGACCAGGTCAGTTTTCTTTTTTTTGAAAGCTCCATCAGCAGAATCAACCAACTTTGAGGGGGGAGTGGATTAAACAAACAGGGAAGGGAATGGAAGAGAGCGAGATGTCAGAGATTTCAACTCATCTCAGTGGCCAAAGTTATCAGTCTGGAGCTTATTTCCTCTCCCCTGCTGCTTTACCTTCTTCATGCCAAAAGAGGGACAGGAACTCATTTACAGCTGTGTGCGTTGGGCTTGAGTGTTTACTTAATCCAGGGAAGAAGCCTGGTCGCCATTCCATTTTAGCAGCCATGCTACGGGAAATCGAATCATCATGGTTTTAGCTTCAGTTTCTTGAGATAACATCTCCACGCTCGGAATGAATTCCATATGTATTGGTGCTACTCATGCCACGTGATAGAGAAGATCCAAACTGATCATTGCATGTGCCTTAAGCCTGCATATCATGCACCCTATGTGTTGGTTAGGTCCTGAGGTCCTACCTAGCGTGCAAGTTTTATCATAAATTTGTATCAGTTTGTCATGGGAATGATCTAGGCTACATTGTGATAAAATGTGTATCTCAATCTGTAATGTTATTAAAACAGACATCATCATCATCATCATCATCATCATCATCATCAATCATCACCATCATCATTATCATCATCATCATCATCATCAACAACAACAACAACACAACAAAAACAACAATAACAAAAACAACAACCAAAAACAGATGCTAAAGGAAACGATTTACCTTACCTTCGGGATGCAAGCGGCTGATTACAAAGCGTATTTATCTAATACTCTGTAAATATTTTTTTGGCAGAGGTTCAAATCTATGTGCACATACCGCATGGGGTAAAAAAAATCCAGCTCAATCTAATGTCCACGAAGCAAACTTTCAAAACTTAACACAATCGCTCGCCATTCTTGCTGTAATACAGAATCTACTCAACTAAAATGTCATTCTCAAGCGCTCTAGAACCTAAGCTTTTTGTAGCTCAGATTTTTATATAGCTGTACTCATGGAAAAACAATTCCATTCAGCTTAACCATTTATTGTCGAATTAACTAACCGTTGTACAAACATTCTTGGAAAACAACTGCCTTTCACGAATATTCACTTTACCGATCCTTTGAAAATTATATCCCTTCATGTATTTTACACTTACTCTCCTTTTACAAACAACCGTGCATTTTAAACAAATTCAAGTTTGTTGTGGTTTTGGATTTTCCCAAATTAACACATTATTAAAAAAGACAAACAAACAAAAAACAAAGAACACCTCTTTCGGAAGTTTTCTATCCATCAATTAATAACAATGTGTGTTCACGTAAAAATCGTGCTGATAGTTTAAACCAACACCCAATTTAAACTATCGTGGTCTTGGAGGTTCTCCGGGGGCCACGATCTTCATTTTCGATGGGAATGTCAAAATCCTCAGGGTCTGCTCTTGGGCACTGCAGGCTTCCAGAGCTTTGGTTTAGGGAAAACCTTTTGAGGTTGGTTTTGTCAGGGCTACCCCCGCTGGACCTTCGCCTTCCTTCCCCGTGGTCCGAAGGAGGGGAGTGTCTCGGTGAGCGACCAGCTTTCTTCCTGGGACTGCCAGGGTCACCCGCATGACCTCTTCTGGCCGGAGAGCGGGGCTTGAACCTGTTGCTGAACTCTTCAGCCTCGTCCGAGTCCAGATCGACGTCGACCTCAACTTCGACTTCTTCCGTGTAGGTTGGCGCGTCGCCGTTAGGAGAACTGGTAGGCCTACTGCGGTCGAGGTTGCCGTCGCGTTGGGAGTTGGCGCGGTCAGGGGGGCGTGTCCCTTTTTGGAGTGATCGCGGTCACGGTGGTGGAAAGGCGCGAAGGACTCCGCTGCCCTGAAGACCAGGGATCCTAAGGCCTTCAGTCCGCCCTGAGCATTGGGCTGGACGGATTCTGGACAGATGGGGACAAGAAAATAGGTGTGAAAAAATGTGTGATGTTTATGACTGTTCGCGTTCAGGATTTTTTGATGGTCAGTCAGTCTGTCTGCCAGTCAGAGAGTCGTTCTGCCATCCATCCTGCAAGTCAGTCGATTGATCAGTCAAGCAGTTTTCCAATTAGCCTGCGAGTCAATCAATCAGTCATTCAGTTCATCAGTCAGCCAATCAATCAGCCAGCGAGCTTGGTAATTAGTCAGGCAACCAGTCATCTAGCATACCAATCAGCATGCTAGTAAGTCGGTCAGTTCGTCAGTCAGTCAATCAGTCGGTTCGTCAGTCAGTCAACCAGTCAGTCAGCCAGCTATATCTTTTGTCAATTAATATGTAAGCAAACCAAGCTATCCAGTCTACCAAGCAATCAGTCAATTTGTCTGTCAAAGAGTCGCACTCTCTACTTGTCTTTAAGTAAACGAATTAGATAACTATCCGTTTCTTTGATCAGTCAATCGATCGAACCCTTGATCACTAAAACAGAAAGAGGAAGGACTGACCTCTTTCAAAACTCAGATCTCAACAATATCCAAAGTTACTGCGATAATGTTTTTGTTTAATATCAATCAAGCAAATTGGATATGTTCAAAACTGAGTACAATGCTTTTCATGCCAAATAGTATACAATGATATATTGCTCGTGCGTATATCATGCAAAGCAGTACTATTCACATTCAACAGTTCACATGCACTTATGGATGGTTTCTCTCGCCAGCATACATTATATTTTGTATACAACAGATAGAAAAACAAATGCAATGTTAAG
>CM060306.1:75255511-75258011 GCA_030674185.1 Monoplex corrugatus | reverse complement strand
CTTAAGTCCCTGTTAGCAGTTTGGAGTTTGTTCAAGAAGGATTCATGGCACTCGAACAATTCCATATGTGCTTAATCCAGATCTGACAGCAATTATCCAACACAAATCCTGAGCGTGCACAAAAAAACCTATGCACGCGCGTGCACACAAACAAACAAACAAACAAACATACACACTGACAAACACACACGCACGCACACAAACACACACAGTCACACACATGCGCACACACACACTCACACACACTCACACACACACACACAAACATAGACAAACACACACACACACACACAAGCTTATACCATACAACACTTCTAAACGCTCTCCACTATTGGACGATAACTGTGTTTCTCATTTATATATGCATACATATACACATATAGACACACACACACACACACACACACACACACACACACACACACACACACACACACACACATGCACATCACACACACAAACACACACAAACACACACACACACATACACACACACGCTCTCACACACACACACGCTCTCACAGACACACACATACACAGAGCAAACACAAACATACACACACACAAACGCGCGCGCGTACACACACACACACACACACACACACACACACACACACACACACACACACACACACACACACAACACATAGTATTCAGTATTCTTCGATATATCATTTGAGATTAATTGTTACCACATATTTTCGTATTCAACTGAACGCTTTGAAAACAAAATATTGTAAAAACGTTTTATGTATTTGCGGTGAACAATTCACATTGTATCACTGTTTGTTTTACTGCAGAAAGCTTCGTTATTTTTTTACCAAAGATGTTTACACAAGGAAACTATCTTGAAAAGCATTTTAAAGAAGTGATATCAGATCAAGTTCTGTTAGTTAAAATTTCAGAATCATTGGTTCACAGTCCTGTTAATGCGTTACTTTAAGGTTATTATTTTAATTACCATTATCTTACTTTGCTTTGTTTTGCTTTTTATGACGATTTTTCTTTTACATTTGATGTTAGCGTTGTTCTAGTTTCATTTCTCTGATCATCCGTATCATTTTTCTAAAGACCTTGCCGATTCCTTTTTTTTTTTTTTCCGTCTCTTACTCTGTTCCCTGCTTTCCCCTCCTCCCTCCCCCCCCCCCAAAAAAAAAATCATCCTCCATGCCATTTTTATCTGTCTAATATCACTTGTAGTGAAAAGACGTTAAATCAAGGAACGAACACACACACACACGCTCTCACAGACACACACACAGAGCAAACACAAACATACACACACACACACACAAACGCTCGCACACACATACACACGCACACACACACACACACCCCACAGACACACACACGCTACACCCCCCCCCCCCACACACACACACTTCACACACTTATACACCACACTAACATCCCATCTTACGTGCAATAGCTTTATGTATTTCCCAGTCGTGGACTCCCTTATTGTTGCATAGACCTCTCAGTGCATCCACTTGTTTCTGTAACAGAGGCAACATTCGAAAGATTATTATTCCCATTACACTTTGACAGGCGTGATGGTCGAGAAGTCAGAACCCTAGACTTCCAATAGGAAGGTTTCGGGTTCCAACCTGCTTGAGTCCCCCCTGGCCTGATGGTTAAGGGGTGGGGGGGGGGATGTTCTCATTCTCCCAGACCTGTTGGCATCTAAAACGCTCTTCGCGTGTATGTATAGGCATTCTTAATATCAAATGTGCACGTAAAGATTCTCTAAGTCATATCAGTGGAACACACACACACACACACAAACAACACACACAAAAAAAAACACACACACACACACACACACATAACACACACACACAAAACACAAACACAGCACACATCACACCAAAACAGACACACACAACACACACACACACACACAACACACACACACACACACAACGCACACCATACACACACCGCGCTCAACACACACACACACCATACAACGCACACACACACACACACACACACACACACACACACACACACACACACACAACAAACAAACAAACACTCAAACACTCAAACACTCCACACACACACAACACACACACACACACACACACACCACACAACGCACACACAACACACACACACACACAAAACACACACACACACGCACACACACGCACACACCAAACACACACACACCAAACACACACACAACACACACACACACACACACGCTCGCGCGCGCGCACACACACGGACACACACACACACACACACACACACCAAACACACACAACAACACACACACACACGCACACACACGCACATACACACACACAACACACACACAACGCACAAACACAAACACACACACACGCCCCACACACGCACATACACACACACATACACACACACACGCACAAACACAAACACACACACATACACACACATACACACACACAACCAAACACACACACACACATACACACACACACACACACACACACACACACACACACACACA
>CM060306.1:75243011-75248011 GCA_030674185.1 Monoplex corrugatus | reverse complement strand
AATATTTCGTAAGTATACTAATGGTACAATTAACAACTGATCAAGGAAAGAAACTGAGGGCATTTTCAAACAGAAGCACTGGCAACATGTCTGTTTAAAGGAAGCAGACCAGAGAGACAGAGAGAAACACAAACGGAATGAATCACATTCAAAAGTACGTTCAAAACTATTTGCAAATGGCACATCGTTTTTATACAGAGACAACCAATTATTTGACAAACTCTTTGAAAGCCTCAGTCACTTTCAAGAATTCTCAAGATGCAACTCACTTGAAAATAAAAAGTTCAATGTGCGACTGCCACGGATGAAGAATTCATTTTACCAACCAGATATTCTATACTCCCACCCTGCATTCTTCTCTCCCCGCTCCCCCTCAAAAAAGGGACCCGATAAAATGCAAAATGTTGGTCACATAGTTTACATACAACTATCAAAAACTATTTGCATCAATACAACAAGTACGATAGTTCAAATTAATAGTCATTTGTAAAATACAATCTGAGGGTAATTATACCCTACAAAGTGGAACTACAACACTCGAAAATTCTTAATACTCTCAAAATCTATCTGGATAGATGCACCAAATCCTTAAACACGCACAATAAACAGTCACAAATACATGCAATATGACTGTATGTGATACAAAAAAATTAGAAAAGGTTGATAGGAAAATATCGAAAAATGGAAGCTTATGCATTCCAAACATGGGTTCAGAAGAAAAAGTATAATGAAACAGCTGATAAAAAACATTACACTCGATGAATCATAAAAAAAATTATAACGGTTTAAAAAAAATCATAAATAGTTCACACAAAATCTTTTTGGGGGGAAAACAGTTTTTCCAGTTTTGCAAAATCTGCAAAACAAAGTATGTTGAAAATATACAGAAAACATTTATCAGAACTTTTGTTTTTGTTTATGATAACTTTGATATCATTTAAACATTTTCTTATTGGTTGTTTAATGTAGCTTTATCACTTCGTTTTAGGACAAGGACACGAACACGAGGTTTTGGTTAAATATGTAACTGACGAAGGAAAAAATATCCAAGATGACATGACTCTTAAGGAAAGTAAAAATGAATAGTAAACTCTTTGGATTATGCATGGGTTACACGCAATTGAACAAACTTTATTCAATTAGGGGATTATTAAGAATTCAGCCAGGAATGTTAAAACAAACAAACAAACAACAAACAAACAACAAACAACAAACGAACATACGAACGAACCAACGAACAAGCACGAAAGAACAAACAACAAACAAACAATAAAACCACACCCCTAAGAACAAATATATACATATCGACAATATGTAAGGGATCAAAATTATAATGTAATGTACTACAAGTTCAGCTGATAGTACAATGATCACATCCTTGAAAAATGGGAGGAAAGACTAGCTTTAGAAAAGCAGAAAAAAACAACACCAAAGAAGGTGCTAACACTACAGTAAGAACAATTAAAGAAACAAACAGAAATAGATAAATATTAGAATGTGTTTTCATGCTTTGATTGCAAACAATACTTTGAATAAGCAGCAATGGATACTTTCTGCAACAAAGAAAGTTACACATTTGAATAGCATAATAATGCAATGCCAGATTTTCCTTTGTTTTAGGAGCATTAATAGCAGTTTTAGAAGAACAATGCCAAAACTATGCATTATCATCTCTGAACATAAATTTGGTTTTGCCCGAAGCAGATCAACATTCAGAAACAGACAAAACGCTTATGTGATAATCTTTCTGGCTTAACATGCTCCAAACCAACTGACATAATATTATAGAAATGAATATTTATTATGGTACATTTTCATAACTTCTTCGACATTGTATGTGCTTGGTGCTTTTGTTTTCATCAGAGCGTTAGATTCAACGTGTTTTATCCCTCCTTAGTTTGATTTAAATTTTTTGTTTATTTTTTCTTCCCCCCCCCCCCCCCCCGGATATGCCTACCTTACATGTGTGCAGAGTATCAAGGACTAGTTGTAATGTACAACATTTTTAAGAGACTGAAACATTTAACAAAACGAATGGGAATACATACCTCAACCCCCCCCCCCCCCCCAAAAAATGTTCTCTGCTTTGGCTAAAATCAACCAAACAATCGACAAACCAACTAACTGAACAATCACCCACCCACCGACCCACCCAACCAACCAACCGACCAACCAAAACAAGAACAAAAAGAGACAAACACATACACAGTTTAAAAGAACATATGGTCTTTTCAGAAATGCAGTCCACGGTACAAAAATAGTATCCACAAAAACATTTACAGACCACAACAGACAACATATAATACTGATGTTGAATCAGAGGATGACCCACACTGTAACTGTACATATACTGTGGAAGAGATATTTTGAATCAGGTCTATAAACTGTTCATGCTGTGAGCTCTGAATGTATTGTTTCCATTGATGTATTGTTTTTACATTGCTTTTGCCTGTACTCTGTCAGTGCGTGCGTGCGTGCGTGCGTGCGTGCGTGTGTGTGTGTGTGTGTGTGTGTGTGTGTGTGTGTATGTGTGTTGTGTGAGTCTATGGTGTATATGTATGCTTGCGTGTGATGTGTGTGTGTGTGTGTGTGTGTGTAAGTATGTGTGTGTGTGTTGTGTGAGTATATTGTGTATGTGCATGCGTGTGTGTGTGGGTGTGTGTGTGTGGTGTGTGTGTGGGGTGTGTGTGTGTGTGTGTGTGTGTGGTGCGTGGGGTGTGTAATGTAAGACAGAGAGACACAGAGAGAGAGAGAGAGAGAGACAGAAAGACAGACAGACAGACAGACAAGAGAGAGAGAGGACAGAGAGAGAGAGAGGAAGAGAGAGAGGGAACGAGTGGAGTATTTGTGCATGTGTGTCTGTATGTGTGGCACCTCTGTGTGTATCTATATGTGTTTTAGCCACGGTTTTCTTCAACTTCATTTACACCTTGGAAAAAAACAACTCAGCTCATTCATAAAAATCCTGGATAGGAATACAGTCAAACTTCCATTTTACGTTGAAAAACTCAAACAACACAACTCACTCATAAGAATCCTGGATAGGAATGCCATCAGATTTTCTTACATTAAAAAATAAACAAACAGCCCAATTCGCTCATAAGAATCCGGGATAGGAATACATACTTCAATTTTACATTGAAAAAAAATCAAACAATCTAAGTCCTATACGAATCCTGGATAGGAATAAAGACTTCATTTTACGTTGAAAAAATCAAACAATCTAAATCACTATAAGAATCCTGGATAGGAATATAGACTTCATTTTTGTATTGAAAAAAAAATCAAACAATCTAAGTCACTATAAGAATCCTGTATAGGAATACAGACTTCATTATTATATTGAAAAAAAAATCAAACAATACTACTCACTCATAAGAATTCTGGATAGGAATACAGTCAGCCGCCAAATTGACACCAGATAAGACATTTCAGTGATGTTCCAGACGATGTAGCTATGTAGCAGACGATCGAAGAGCTGCGTGAGATTGTCGTCTTGGACATCTGGCAGATCGGACAGGAAGGGTGCGTTGTACACTTTGAGCTTGTTCAGAAGTGCTCATTGTGGTCTGTCGTGGCCACGAAGTGATCTGCCGGAAAGAACGTCGAGAAAGGGAATGAAGTCAACATTAAAACAAACAAAACAAAACAAAACAAACAAACAAACAAAACAAAACAAAACAAAACAAAAACAAACAAAAAACCCTCTTCAATCTTAATTTATTATTTACAACTCAGAGTGATTTAAATAATGGATCAATGGGACGGTTGGGAAGGCACATTAGAAGGCATATCAGAAGGCATAATTATTAGAAGGCATATTAGAAGGCACATTAGAAGACATATTCAAACAGCATTCAAGAAAATGGAAAAGCGTTCTTTCCAACAACTGCCGATCAATTTAACATCAGGAAGAAAGTTTTTCGGTGTCATATAGAACCGATACTGTTGTAAGAAAAAAAGGCATTTTTTCATAGTGTTCCGAATCTGTTTCGGATGCGTGTAAGCATTTCATTTTTCCCTTCTTTCTTTTTGTCTTTCTTTCTGTCTTTTTTTCTGTTTCTCTATCTATCTGTCTTTCCTTCTTTCTTGCAAATACGCGTGGTTTATGCACAACTTAAGGTTTTTGTCATGATCATTCTGGATCGTCTCCATCACATGGCGTCAGCAGTGGCGTCAGAGTATTGTGGAATTCTTTCCGAGCGCGGAGATGTTATCTGGAGAAACTTTGAAACGTTTGCTGATTCTGTGCAAGCGGTGTGTTGCTGCAGTCTCCAAACACAGTCTTCAGTGGGCGTACATGCATGGGGGAGGGGAGGGGAATCTTTAACATATGTTGTTTGTAAACAAGGTAACTGATGACTGGGTCCGAATGGGGTCATGCAATGCACGGACAGCCCCACTTTGCTTGATGAAGTGACTATCGAGTGGCGTCGGGAGCTTGGGATGTGATCGTCCGGAGAGTGACGAGGCACTGGTGCTCATGGGTCCCATCCTCATCTTCGTGGTGTTTTTTGTTAACTTGATATTCTGCGTGCATGTACTCACGAAGGGAATTCAGGCACTAAGAATGTTGAGAGTTCCATGGACAGCAAAGAAAACAAACAGACAGTCTTGATGGAGCAGACACAAGAAGATCACTCACAAGGAAGATTAGGAAAAGACAGGCAACATTTATAGGCCATTTTATGAGGAAGGGGGATTTAGAGCACCTGGCCACAACGGGAAAGCTGGAGGGAAAGAGAGCACCAGGTAGACCCAGGGAGAAGATACTAGACGGACTTGCAGAGTGGCTGGGGACAAGAAGGGTGGAAGAGATGCTTGGGGCAACGAGAGATAGAGACAGATGGAAGTCCATGATCGTCAACGCCATGCGGCAGGGCACCTGATGATGATGATGCTGAAGAAGTCTGTACGCAAGCTGATTCAAGAGATGGGAACAATCTCCATCCTTTATGCACCATGCAGGAGTTACCCAGGCAGAATCGAATCCTTGGCCT
>CM060306.1:75230511-75238011 GCA_030674185.1 Monoplex corrugatus | reverse complement strand
TGCTGTGGTGTCACTGAACATATTTCTACCTTACTCACGCCATCTTGTAAGAATGTCTTCTGTCTCCTTCTGAGTGGCACCATGTTTGCTGCTGATGCACTGATTTTGTGGCTGAACTTTGTTTTCACTTTCCTAATTTGTTTGAACATTTCCTTTGTTTTTCTTTCTGTATTACAATCAAAGATTTCAAGCCACGCCCTCTTGTCTCTTCTTACTTTGGTTTGCATTTCTCTTTTCAGTTTTCTTGTATTTTTTCTTGGTTGTTATTTTTACACGTTTGACTTTTCTTTTACGTTAATCATCTTACTTCGTCAATTACATGTATGTATAACTGTGGTGCCTTCATTGTTTTTCTGCCTGATTTTGGATCAGCACTTTCTGTCCAAATTGGTTTCATGTCTTCCCACAGTTGGACATTTTTGCATAAATTGATTATTCTTCCAGTATAAACAGCGATTGCCAGTCTAAATTTGGAAAACTGCGATGGTTTCTTGATCTTTGAATTTGTTTATGTCAAATTTGATTCGTTGTTTCGCCCCGTTTTACTTGCATGTCTTTTAATCTTAGTTCTGCAGTCAGCAGTATGTGGTCTGAATCATAATCTACACCCAATCGTGTTTTCCAATTAAGCATTATTGTTTTCCATGCTTTGTCAATCATTGTGTAGTCTATTTGATCTTTGTAATCTCTCCAGGGGGTGTCCATGTGCATCGCCTGCAATGTGGCTGCTTGAAGAGAGTGTTAGCTAAACAAGATCGTTTGTCTGACAAAAGGACGCTTTCTCCATGTTCGTTGCGTTCATCCAGCCCTTTAGGCCTTATTTCAAAATCTCTGTCTTCATCTTCACCGATCTTTCCATTTAGATCGTCCATGAGTATGCACATTTTTTCTGTTTAGTATTCTGTCTTTCAGTGTTTTTAGTTCATAGTAAAATTGTTCTATCACTTCTTCAGAACTCGTAAGTATAAGAGTACAGACTTGATGAACTTTAAAGTGACAGGCTTGGAGTTCAGATCTACTGTTATAAAGCGAGCACTGATAATGTTGTCACTTTTAAAGGTGACCGTATGAAGCTTGTCTAGAAAAATAACGACTCAATTTGAGCTTTCGTCATTTCCCCAATCAACAATTGTGTGGTCACCCGACGTAAAAAGACCTTCGTTGCTCTATCTGACTTTACACAATTTACAGGTTTGTTTTATGCTCCCTAAGTTCCTAAAACAGGAGTTCAAGTTTGCCCAATTCTCTCATAGTACACAATCTACATGTTTATTTTATGCTCCCTCATCATCATCAGGTGCCCTGCCGCATGACGTTGGCTATCATGGGCTTCGATCTGCCTCTATCTCTCGTTGCCCCTAGCATCTCCCCCACCCTCCTCGTCCCCAGCCACTCTGCAAGTCCGTCCAGCATTTTTCTCCTGGGTCTACCCGGTGCTCTCTTGCCCTCCAGCTTTCCCGTTGTGACCAGGTGCTCCAAATCCCCCTTCCTCAGAAAATGGCCTATAAATGTTGCCTGTCTTTTCCTAATCTTCCTTATGAGTGATCTACTTGTGTCTGTCTCCACCAAGTTGCAAAAATTGTGTCCGACGTAAATTTAAAACGCACACACACACCACACCCACACACACACACACACACACACACACACACACACACACACACACACACACACACACGCACGCACGCACGCACACACGCACGAACGCACGCACACACACACACACACACACACACACATTTACACACAGCGAAAAAAAATCACAGCATTAACACAAAGAAACCATGTTGTTCTGCGCTTGCTTCCTAAAACAGGAGTTCAAGTTTGCCCAGTTTCCTCATAGTCCTGATGTTCCACGTACCGACAGTTATGACACTTCTCTTACTGTATTGTCATTCCAGCTGTTGTCCGCAATCATGGAATCTCGCTCCCCTGATGCTACTAAGTTATGTCCCTTTCTGGGGGGCCCAGCAAGCGCAGAACAACATGGTTTCTTTGTGTTATGCTGTGATATTTTTCGCTGTGTGTAAATGTGTGTGTGTGTGCATGCGTGCGTGCGTGCGTGTGTGTGTGTGTGTATGTGTGTGTGTGTGTGTGTGTGTGTGTGTGTGTGTGTGTGTGTGTGTGTGTGTGTGTGTGTGTGTCCGTTTTTAAATTTACGTCGGACACAATTTTTGCAAGTAACTGTTCTTAAGAAAATTGCCTAATCCTTTTCAAAATTCATAGCCTTTACTTGCAATTGTTCTAAATATCAAGAAAGACATCGTAAGTGCATAACTATGTGATAGTTTATTTACAAAGTTTTTTTTATCGCAGGTATAAAGAATTTACGTAAACTTTACAAACGTTTGTGTATTTCACTCAAAGTTGATGAAATTCCGTTGACAAATAGCTGAGATATTCCTCTTCATTCCTCTCTCTCTCTCTCTCTCTCTCTCTCTCTCTCTCTCTCTCTCTCTCTCTCTCTCTCTCTCTCTCTCTCTCCTCTTATATACATACATATATATATATTTTTTTAAATTTGAGTCAACGTGTAAATTAATTCTGACCTTATAATGTTTTCTCTGTCAGCCTTTTCAAAGTCATTTTCAAGAAAAGATGTAGACATGGTAATCATGATAATAACAATGATCATCATAATAATCATAATCATAATGCTAATGATAATATAAAATAACACTACTTATGATCATGATCATGATGAAGATAATACAATAACAACAACTATATAATGTTAATGACAATAATTATCATCATCACGAAAAATGATGATGATGGTGATGATGATAATAATGATAATCACAATGATGATGATAATGATAACAATAGCAACAACAACAAGAAGAAAAATAATTGAAATGTAATGATAATAATAATAATAAATATAAAAATAAAAATAATATTGATACTACTACTACTACTACTAATAATAATAATAATGATGATGATGATGATAACAATAATACAAAAAAGTAATAAAAAACAAAAATAATAAATTGCTAATAAAACAATCAAGTAAAGTTCAATATCAAACCTGAATCGAAGATATTCCGAGGTATCTTTGAATCCCATCATGTATATATGTATGTATTTAATTTTTTATTATAAATTCACCGACATATTAGAAAAGCACATCATATTGCAAGACGTACGAGTCATTACTGTTTGTCTATCATGGTTTCCAGAAACGATATTTTACTGACTTTTTTCTAGCCACTAGATTTCAACAAATACAAATACTATAGCTGAGTTCGTATACAGTGAAACATTCAAAAAGAAGGCAATATTATATTTTCTTCAGGACTAAACAGGGTGGCGTTGCACTATGGCCAGCGAGCTCTCAAAGAAGATAGGAGCCCAAATTTCACGTTGTAAAGCCACTGTGGCAAAAGAAATAAAATATGAATATGAATGAAAATTATGAATACAAAGAATATAAAACCTTCGTATCTATTGTCAGTGCGTGTGGCTGTTGTTTTCTTCTTTCATTTCAGTAGTACAAATTTCTGTCTCTGAGAGTGCATGAAAACATTCACAAAGAAAATACCATCATCTTTCCCTCAAGATCCACAATAGATGAAATCGTGTTCATTATCAGTTGCACAACTTCTTTTATTTTTCTTTTGTTCCTTCTACGAGACTTGAATGAGTACACACATTGGATCTCTTATAATTCACTATCCATATTGCATACTTTTTCCGCCGACAAGACTTGAACAAGTATAAGTATTTTTTTTTCTTATTTTTCTTTCAGTGTGGTGTGCGAATGATAACTGTTAGGTAATTTTTCATCAAAAGATACTCAAGTTGACTTGAAAATTACAATTTAGCTTTTTTTCCTTTTTAATTACATTAGATCACATATAAATGCTAAAGCTGACTTTAAAAAATCAAGTTTAACTTTTGTTTTCTTCTTAATTACATTAGAACATTTCAAAATATGTCGACATGATTCGACTTGATTTCTAATCCACAAAACACACACAAACACAAAAATGAAATCATTCGCCAAGATGAAATATCATCCTTTCTGAAGGAGACGCAAGAGGACGAGTCACGTCTTCTGTCATTGCGTGCATAGCACGTTCTTTGAAAAGTTAGTACCCCGGATGTCAATCCTGGGACATCGATTCCAAAAACTGCCCCTGACAAAAATCCAGATGGCGAGGACAGATCACATGCAGATGTTAGGAAATCGTCAAAAACGACCCTCCTGCTCACAGTTAATGCTTCTTTCTGCTGTCTGTCTCTCCTATTTGCAAGTCCACTTTTCAGAAAAAAGTAGGACTGGACACAGAGATGATTATAATGTCAGAGAGAGAGCAAGAGAAAGAGAGAGAGGGAGAGAGAGGGAGAGGGGGAGAGAGACATAGAGACAGAGTGACAGAGAGACAGAGAGAGACACAGAGAGACACAGAGAGACACAGAGAGACACAGAGAGACACAGAGAGACACAGACAGAGACACAGACAGAGAGACACAGACAGAGAGAGAGACGTTCAGACATTGAAGATGATGATGATGGTAGTCCTTCGTTGCCGAAGATGACGATGAAATCCTGCAGCTCATCTGTGGACGCGCATGTGGCTGTGCAATCCGATCTTGGATGTACAATGTCTGTTGCAGTGGGGACACTGGAATGTCGTGGTTGGGGTGGTTGGATTATGTCTCCTCTCTCTTCTGATAGTCAGCTTCTCCCTGTAGTTGATATCGCTGTTTCTGCTGGCAAGATGGACGGCCCTGCGCCAGGCGTTCCTTTCGGTGGCAGTTCTTTCGAGTTCTTTGGGGGTAACCTGTGCAAACTGGAGGTTTGCCTTTATCGTGTCCTTGAAACGCTTTTTTGGCCTCCCGAGATTTCTTTTGCCACTTGTGAGTTCGCCGTACAGCAGTTGTTTGGGCATTCGGTGGTCTTCCATGCGGATGACATGGCCGACCCATCTCAGTTGGGCTTTGACAAGCAGGCTTTCTATGCTTTGTGAGCTTGATCGGTTGAGGACCTCAATGTTGGTGATGCGGTCTTGCCACCGGATGCCAAGTATGCTGCGGAGAACCTTTTGGTGGAACTGCTCTAATTTGTTGATGTGCTTCCTGTAGAGTGTCCAAGTCTCCGAACCGTAGAGGAGGGAGGAGAGCACAACGGCATTGTACACTTTGATTTTTGTTGACAGCCGGACATTGTGCTGGTTTAGTACCTTGTTTTTCAGCCTACCGAGAGCCTGGCTGGCTTTGCTGATTCGTGAATCAATTTCCTGATCGATGGAGCCGTCTGCAGAGATGATACTTCCAAGGTATTTAAAGTTCTTGGTGTTCTTCAGACTGTTGCCATCGATGGTGATGTTTGGAGACAGTGGGTTAGTTTGTGGGGCAGGCTGGTGAAGAACTTCAGTTTTCCCGATGCTTATTGTAAGTCCAAAGAGCTTTGAGGCTTCTGCGAAGTGATTGAGCATTGTTTGCAGGTCCGCTTCCGAGTGAGCATTCAAGGAGCAGTCATCGGCGAAGAGCGCCTCCTGAAGGAGTTCTGTGCTGGTTTTTGTCTTGGCTTGCAGGCGACGTAGATCAAAAAGGGAGCCATCCAGGCGGTACTTTAGGTATATTCCCTTGTCAAGATCCTTGCAGGCGTGGGAAAGCATGGCGGTGAAGAAGATACTGAAGAGGACTGGTGCCAGGACACAGCCTTGTTTGACGCCATTTGTAATTTCGAATTCGTCAGTCATGTTGCCACTTGCAAGAACTTGCCCACTCATGCCTGTGTGGAAGAGCTGGATGATCTTTAGAAATTTGGGAGGGCAGCCAATCCGTTCTAGGACAGTCCACAGGGCTTCTCTGTTGACCGTGTCGAAAGCCTTGGTAAGGTCAACAAAGACTGAGTAAAGAGGCCTATTCTGTTCTATGCACTTTTCTTGAATTTGTCTCATAGCAAAGATCATGTCCACAGTGCTTCTCCCTGGCCTAAAGCCACATTGAGCCTCTGTAGGATCTGTTCTGAGATGGTTATCAGTCTGTTGAGGATAACCCTTGCAAATATTTTCCCTGCTATGGAGAGAAGAGAGATGCCCCTGTAGTTTCCGCAGTCTGCTTTACTACCTTTGTTCTTGTACAGCGCAACTATGAGCGCGTCTTTGAAATCAGCAGGCATTTGCTCTTCTTCCCAAACCTGTAGCAGGATGTCATGGAAGGTTTCCAGGGCTTTGGGGCCTGCTGTCTTTTCCAGAAGCTCTGCCGGAGTTGGTCTTGCTTATTGCCTTTTTGATTTCATCTAGAGTAGGAGGAGCGTCTAGGTCTTCCAGGAGTGGTTGCTGGGGGATTTGATTGAGAGCATTTTGATCAACAGTGGAAGGTCTGTTCAAAAGAGAGCTGAAATGTTCGGTCCAGCGCTTGAGGAGCCCTTCTTGGTCCTTGATCAGGGTTTTGCCATCCGAGGACAACAAGGGAGAACATCCTGAGGTTGTTGGGCCGTAGACGGTTTTCAGAGAGCTGAAGAACATCTTGGAGTTGTGGGTATCAGCATAGAGTTGAACTTCTTCGGCCTTATTGTTCCACCATGAATCTTGCATCTCACGTAGATCTTTCTGGGCTCTAGCTTGAAGGGACTTGAATCTTTCCTTTTTGGGGAGGGATGAGGGGTCGTTTTGCCATTCTGCATAGGCTTTGTTCTTGGCTTGGATAGTAGCTTGAATTTGCTCATTGTTTTCATCGAACCAGTCTTGGTGTGTTTTAGCTTTCGGACCAAGTATAGCAGTGGCAGTTTCATTGACAGCTGTTTTGAAGGAAGTCCATTTTTCAGATAAGTCACCGGTAGGAATGGGATCTTCGCTGAGTTTCTTTTCGAGAGCTTCTTCGAACTTGTTTCTGTAGAACTCGCTTTCAAGCTTTGTTGTGTTGTAGGAGACTCTGGGGTTCTTTGGCTTTTTTCGGTGAAGTGGCTGGATGTGCATGTCCATGACAGTTTTCACTAGTCGATGGTCTGTCCAGCAGTTGGCCCCTCTCATGGCTCTAGTCAGGTGGACATCCTTCCTGTCTCTCTGGCGTACAATGACGTAATCGATCATGTGCCAGTGTTTCGACCTGGGATACATCCAAGTAGTCTTGAACTTGTCAGCCATTCTGAAAAGGGTGTTTGTGATGCACAGACCATGTTCAGCGCACATGCTGAGGAGGAGGAGACCATTGTCGTTGACTCTGCCCACTCCATGAAGCCCAAGAACATTTTCCCAGCTGCTGTTATCTTTTCCTACGCGGGCATTGAAGTCACCTAGTAGGACAATCTTGTCGTTCTTTGGAGTGGATTGAATGAGCTTGGTTAGCTGTTGGTAAAATTGTTCCTTTGTGTCATCCGGGCTAGTGAGTGTGGGGGCGTAAGCGCTGATGATTGTGGCGTGTCTAGATCTGCTGAGGGGGACGCGGAGCTTCATTAAGCGCTCGTTGATTCCGACTGGTAGCGCAGGAAGGCTCTTCAGGAGAGCTGATCTGATGGCAAAGCCAGCTCCATGAATTCGGTCC
>CM060306.1:75208011-75210511 GCA_030674185.1 Monoplex corrugatus | reverse complement strand
CCCCAAGAAAATGTTTCCGTTCCTGGGACGAATGTTTATCTTTTTTCTAAGCTTGGATACACCTGCCTGTAATTTTTGTCGATCTATCTCATGCAACAGTTATAGTTGACTGGCCTGACGTACTCAGTCATATCTGCCAAACCTATCACAAGTCATAGATGGATGCCACTGATTTGTCTAGCAGAGGTAATTATGACGAAAACTGTTGTGACAATGGCAAAGGTGAAGCTTATGACGGTGTTGTCGATAACTGGGTCAAAGGTTCATACGCTTAACATGATGAGTGTACTCTAGCTCAGCATCGTGAAGTGAGTGTGTGTGTGTGTGTGTGTGTGTGTGTGTGTGTGTGTGTGTGTGTGTGTGTGTGTGTGTGTGTGTGTGTGTGTGTGTGTGTGTGTGGTGTGAGATGTGTGGTGGTGTGTGGTGTCCGTGTGTGGTGTGTGTGTGTGTGTGTGTGTGTGTGTGTTGTGTGTTGTGTGTGTGTGTGTGTTGTGTGGTGTGTGTGTGTGTGTGTGTGTGTGTGTGTGTGTGTGGTGTGTGGGGGTGTGGTGTGTGTGGCACGCGTTTGTGTATGTGTGTGTGTTTGTGCGTACGTACGGATTGTTTGTGTGTCTATGGATACTTGCAGCCTATTCATTTATGTTATTTTTTCTTTTCTTTTTGCCATAGTTCCTAGTGCTTATGTTGCTGTGGTTTTCATGTCATGTTTTGTCGTTGTCTGTTTTTCCTTAATGGAAAGTTTGGTGCTGGTAATGTTCCGTTTCTGTAAGTTCCTACAAGCATGCTTTTGACACGGCCTTTTTGCGCTGTACAAGTCAAATCATATGATGATAATGACGATGATGATGACGGTGATGATGATGATGACGATGGTGATGATGATGATGATGATGACGATGGTGATGATGATGACGACGACGACGATGATGATAATGATGATGATGTTGATGATGATGACGATGACGACGATGATTATGATGGTGATGTTGATATGTTGTTGTTGTTATTATTGTTGTTATCATCGCTACTATTGTTGATGTTGTTGTTGTTGTTCTTCTTCTTCTTATCATCATTAATATTTCTATTACTTTCATTGCCTTATTCATTATGTTTTATAAGCATTATGTTTCACCCCAACAATTCACCTTCCTCAAAACAACAACAACAAGAGCAATATCACCACCACCCCCACCCCCACCACCCCACCACTACCATTACCACCCCCACCACCTCCACCACCACCACTACCACCCCAACCACCCCCACCACCACTATTCATTTGGTGATGATGTAGTTCACATCATATGTTACCAAACGAATAAATAGACCAAAAAAACAGGAAGAATCTATAGCCTATGAATCTGATCTGGAGTCCATATAAATCATGTATCACAGCACGGACGTTAAACGATGGCTTGTCAGCTGGCGAGCCAGACGAAATCTAGTATGCAATATGGTGGGTAAACACGCTGGTATTTGTCTACTCCGAAAACAAAAAGATTAATGCAGCGTACATTATAGCAGATGGGCATGTTCTGGTTATTTATCTAGTCAGGAAAAACTAGTATGCATTATGGGTGAGTGAACACACACTGGTTATTTGTCAAGTCAGAAAAAATATTGATGAAGTATGCATTATGGTAAATGAGCACACACTGTTGTTTTTTTTTTTTTGTCTATCAGAGATGGTTATTTGTCTAGTCAGGAAAAAATGATGAAGTATGCATTATAGTAAGTGAGCACACACTGGTCTTTTTGTCTATCAGAAAAGAAAAATGGCTGAAGTAAGCAAAATGGTAGGTGAGGGCATTCTGTTTATTTGGGTAGACAGGAAAAAAATGTAGTATGCATTATGGTAGGTGAACACATATAAGTGGACACCTATGTCTGGAAGCAGTTCCGACGAAAACCGAAAAAGTAAGGTAAACGTCACATGAACTTTGAAGTTAACAAAATACCAAGCAGTTTCCTGTCAGAAGAATTATACAATCCCTTATGTAGAGATGGAAACTTGATGCATTCAAAACAAAATACACCAAGAACATAGTGTGTCTGTCTGGAACGAAGATAACACATAGTCATATTCTTTCTTGCGTTTGGGTAAAACAACATAATCTTACACTATCTACGAAGACAACTAAGTTTCTGACATATTTGCCTCATCATCATTAATATATGAATTTTTGTTAGCCTCACAAAAAGTACTATAGCGAATTACGTTTAAAATGTTATTTCACTTGTTCACTGTTATGATTAGTCAATTCTTAGTTTCATTTTTATTCATTTATTCTATATATTTATCAATTTTGTTTATTAATTTGTTTGTTTAAATCGTTAACCATGATATAACGTTATTTGTTAGTTTTACTTCCCCTCCTCAAAACAGTTGTTTTCTGGATCATCTTTTCTCAAGATCAAAATTGACTATTTTCAAATATCCTCTTCGCTCCTCTATCCCCTCCCCCCTTTCTTTTGTCTAAAATCACTTTAGTCAATAGAC
>CM060306.1:75188011-75203011 GCA_030674185.1 Monoplex corrugatus | reverse complement strand
CGTTAGGACGTTCACTGCCCATCTCAAGGCGCTATATCAATCTATCCTTTGAATCAGCTAGGTCTTTGAGGCAGAACCTAAGCCCGGTTCCCATTCCATTTCAATGTTCTTGCCTACGCATAAGACTTGCCAAGATTCGAGGAGTTTCTTAAATTTTAAGTGTACAGACTCTGTCTGCTCAGATCCACTGCTACTCGAAGATCATGATTAGCATGTCAACGTATAGCAGGCAAAGAACTGGACGAATTCGATGAAATCCTCTCTGAAAGGTTGTTTGTTTATAAACTAATAGAATTCTCTATTGATAATATTTTTTTCGTCATTTTGAATTGTACAAACCCACTTTTTTTTGTAAAATAGTAAACTTACTTGTGATCATGCTTTTATTATTTCAAATAGTACATTCATTACAAACTAACTTTTCAGCATGTCTAATGCTTTAACTGAGTCACGCTATGTAGTTTACCATATTCTTTTTTCAGTGGGTTATCTTTCACAATGAAAAAAACAACCATCAGAGTGTGTTGTTTTGTTCGCAAAAAGGGACAGATAACAGGAAGTGAAAACTGACTTTTTTCTGATAGTATTCGTTTTGAAATCTGGACATAAAAAGCTCAGTTCCACAATATTTGTGAAAATCTGTTAAACATTTCTTGCAGAAATATAAGTTTTACTAGTTTTCAGGTTTGTAATTTTTTTCCCTTTTGTTACTCACAGTTCTAGGACTAACCATATACGGTAAACTGTGTTCGGATGTGAAGCACAACATTCATGGTACAAAACTCTTGTAAACAGCTGGCGCTGACAGTGCGTGCATTTGTATGATGATGATGATCATGATACGTTGAGGCAGCGGAGTTAACCCTTTGACTCCCGCACCCTATCCATCAGCTGCAAAAAGTTAACTTTTTGGATCCCTCGCCCTATCCACCAGCTTCCTACAAGAAGCTGGCAGATAGGATAAGGGAATTAAAGAAGTTAAGGGAATTAAAGAAGTTAAGTTTTTGCTTTGCTAGCATCGTTAACAATGCAGAATGCTGGTAATGGTGATCAGGGTGCGGGAGTCAAAGCTAAAGGGTTAAGCTTTTGCTTTGCTAGCATCGTTAACAATGCAGGATGCTGGTGATCAAAGGGTTAATGAATCAGGAAAATCCATCATGGAGAGCCAGTCAACATGGCGCAGTGGTTAGACTAATGGACTAACGACTGGAAGGTTCTGGGTTTAAACCCCGATCAGTTCTATCCAAAGCGTACCCCCAACTGGCTCTAAACCAGAGTTGAACGTACTGTGAGCCTACTGGGCAGTTTGGGACTACACAGTCGAGTAGCGTCATTGAGGGTGTTGCTTAAAAATACTTGATCAATACCGCAGGGGTCTGTATCTCTCAGGTCTGATTAATGCCAGAATATGTTGAGACCAGCTACGGTAGAGTCACTTCACGCAATCTCAATTCACAGTGGCAGTGCACAGCATTATAATGATAATACTCATTGTAAAAAGAAACATCCTCAAACTCCGTGACCACTGAAGTGTAGTTGAAAAATTAATGGGACAGACAGACAGACAGACAGACTGACAGACAGACAGACAGACAGACGAACAAACAAACAAACAGTCAAAGAGACAAATTAACAAACAAAAATCAAACAGATAGACAGGCGCATAAACAAACAAAATCAAACAAGCAAACAAACAAATAAACAAACAGACAAACAAACGGACAAACAAAAAATCAATGAAGCAAGCAGGCAAACAAACAAACAAATAAACAAGCAAGCAAACAAACAAACAAGCAAGCGAACAAACAAGCAAGCAAACAAAAAAACAACAACTAAAGACACAAACACACAAACAAACACGCACAAACACGCTCAAACA
Organism: Monoplex corrugatus; assembly: GCA_030674185.1. Lineage (NCBI taxonomy): Eukaryota > Metazoa > Mollusca > Gastropoda > Littorinimorpha > Ranellidae > Monoplex > Monoplex corrugatus. The sequence goes on along the minus strand of CM060306.1, from coordinate 75,201,132 downwards.
CACAATCAACAAACAATAAATAAACACACAAAAACAAACAAATGAACAGAAACAAACAAACAAGCAAACAAACAAACAAGCAAGCAAAGAAAGATTGAAAGAAACGCACAAACACAAACAAACAGACAAACAGACAAACAAACATACAGACAAACAAACAGACAAACAAACAAACAAACAAAATCAAACAGAAAGTACCCTGCATGGAAAGCCAGGGCAGACAACTTCATAGCAATGCATCCAAGCCAACTATCACTGCACGTAGATTAATGCGTGTATTCTGATATGTATGCATACAGTGATATACTACTGCTTCTGAATGTGCTACACACTGGATGTTTTGCAATTTGCAATCAGCAATGAGTCCAGACAATCAACTTCAACCCCCCCCAAAAAAAAAAAAAAAAAAAAAACACACACAAAAAACCAAAAAAAACACAACCCTACAGAAGAATGATTTATAATCATCATCATCATCATCATCATCATTATCATCATTATTATCATCATCATCATCATCATCATCATCATCATCATCATCATCATCATCATCATCATCATCATCATCATCATCATCATCATCATCAACTCTTGGAACTGGTTCCAGAATGATAAACCGTGTAAGCTATGATGTTGACAAGGGCATTGCTATCCTAGAATTAATTATACCACATTATTTATGTTTTACTGACACAAACTGTACATCTGTTATGCACAGACTATGTGCAACCCTGCGTTATCCATTAAACATGTAGCATGTTGCAGAGAAACCGAACATCAACTTGTCCATATTACCCCAAAGAGACCTTTTTCATTTGATAGTGAATAAAAACAACAAGCAATCAACAAAACAAAACAAACAAAACAAACAAACAAAACAAAACAAAACGAAACGAAACGAAACAAAGCAAAAAGAAAAGAAACACAAAACAACACACACACATACACACACACACACACACACCACACACACACACACACACACACACACACACACAACACACACACACACACACACACACACACACACACACACACACACACACACACACACACAAACAAAACAAACAAACAAACAAACAACAAACACACGTAAACACAAAGACACCACAACCAAAAACAAAATTGAAAAAAGGAAAAGCGAGGGAAGAAATGCAAAAAAAAGAAGCAACCAAAACGACAGCAAAACAACAACAACAACAACAACGACAACAACAACAACAACAACAACTGATTTTTGTAATGTATTGACATTTATTTCAATGACATTTCAACTTCTTAAAAATTTTTAAAGAAACATTAAACTGAAATACGAACGCTTATTGAATAGGCAAAATATTGACGACTTGTAAAACTGTGGCCAGTGTCTTTACCTTTTGACCTCCACACCCTATTCTCTGGCAGCGAAAAGTAAATCCTTTAGACCCCCCCCCCCCTATTACCAGGTGTAGGAAGCTGCTGGATAGAGTGAAAGAGTCGAAGTAGGAAGGTTTTGTTTTCCTATCATTGTTGACAATACAAAACACTGGTGGATGGGGATGAGGCAGTGGAGGTGGTGATTTTTTGGTTCACTATTACAGGCGCCAAACCATCGAGCAACACCCTGCAGGACCATATAAAGATTGACTGATTTGGAGGAGTAGGCATCACAATTGACAGGGACAAATCAAAATCAGTTAAGCGATACTGGGATGTGTCCAAGAGAGTTTTGCTGGTTAAATTGAATGGCAAGCTATTTGATATCAGCATCATCCAGGTGTATGCACCAACATCCACATGTACTCAGGTCGAAATTGACAACTTCTATGAAATATATAGAGATGGCCAAGGCTCAATGTAAATCACGAGAACTTACAATGATAATGGGACATTTTAATGCTAAAGTGGGACAGGATAGGGTGGAGGATATAGTTGGACCTCATGGCCTTGGTACACAAAATGAAAGAGGGGGGAAACGTGTGGAATTTGGAACAGATGAATGAGTTCATAGTAGGAAACACCTGGTTTGAGCAGCCAAATAGAAGAAAATAGATGAGTCCAGGAGATAATACCAAAAATCAAATTGACTACATCCTGATCAACAAAAGATTTAGAAATTCTTTGCTGACAGCAAAATCACTACCAGGCGCAGACTGCAACAGTCACCACAATCCTGTAGTGGGAAGATTTAGGCTGAAATTAAGGAAAAGGAAACATATTAAAATCAACATAAAACTAAATCTTGGACTCTTAAAGACATATGAAACGAAACGTAAAACATTTAACGTACATGTTCAAAACAAATTACGCACTCTGGACGACGTTGGTGACAATGAGAAACAATGGACAAAGTTGAGAAACTCGATATATGAAGCTCGTGAAGAAATCCCTAGAGTAGATAGAAAAGTGAAAAACAACTGGATGACAAAAGAAATTCTAGGCTTGATGAATGAACGGAGGAAGGCAAATGGAAAGGAGAAAAGATACAGGAAGATATATAAAGAAATCAAGAATAGGTGCAATGAAGCTAAGGAAGCTTGGGTGAAAACAAAATGCAAAGAAATAGAAGACCAACACAAAACAGATCCTCAGGGTATGTACAGACGAACTGAAGAAATTGTCCACAGGAAAAAGACATGCCCATCAACTGGTTGCTTAAAATCGAAACATGGTATTCTTATCATAGAAAAAAAAAGTCAAAATATTAGATACATGGGGAAAGTACATTAAAGATCTTTTTGAAGATGACAGAAACGAAGAACACATTATAAGAAAGAATATTGAAGGACCACCCATAATGAAAGATAAAGTTAGAACAGCATTGAAAAAGATGAAACCAGGAAAAGCCCCAGGACCAGACAATATTACTACGGAGATGACTAAAGGATTGGAGGAGAGACAGAGAGAGAGACAGACAGCCAGCCAGCCAGACAGACAGACAGACTGCCGACAGGCAGACAGACAGAGAGAGAGAGAGAGAGAGAGAGAGAGAGACAGATAGACGGGCAGACAGACAGACAGATAGACAGAGACAGAGACAGAGAAACACACAGAAAAAACAACAACAACAACAAAAACACACACAGACAAAGAGAGAGAGTGAGATGCAGAGACAGAGACAGAGAGAGAGAGAGAGAGAGAGAAAGAGGGAGAGAGAGACAGACAGACAGACAGACAGACAGACAGACAGACTCAGAAACAGAGACAGAGACAAAGAGACAGACAGACAGAGACAGAGACAGAGACAATTTGACAGAGAAAGAAACAGAGAAAGACATAGACAGAAATAGAGATAATTGATCAAAACGTTCTTATTCTCCAGAGCAGAGGGTCGGGGATCTGGAACGCCATTGTATCACAGTTCTACATAGTCACAAGAGTCAGACGCTACTGAGGCGATAATGTGCACACAACACTAAACAGTAGTCGACTAGAAACCCCACCCTCACCCTGCTCACATGGAAAAACCATTTCATGGACCAGTAACCACTCACATGTAACCATCATCATCATCTGATGAATTATCCATGATCGAGGAATAGTTGCCTCCCATGGTCTTTTAATAAACGGGATGGTGACTTTTCTCCCTTGGGAGCTGGCCATCACACATGGCGTTCCTTTTCCATTATTGATAATAACATGGCGAGGCAGTGAGTGGTACATGGGTACTTGCTACGATCTATTCAGAAAGTACCCGACAACATGAATTAATCATGAAAATGGGGACTGAAGTGATATTTTTGCTGTGGGAGGCATGACAGTGCGTTGTGATTGCTCTGAATTGATATGGCTCTATCCAGTCGGCTGGGCTTCAAACAACAATAACAGTTCATCTTCATCATTTTGTCCATCGATCCTCTGTGATTATGTATGAATCTTTGGGTGTACAGTTATAGTTCCCTAACATTCGACAAGAAAGAAAGAAAGGAAAAAAAAAACATCATTAAGGGCATCTGCTTTGGAAAGCCTGTCCACCATATCTGAAAGTGTGAGGAATGAAAAGAGGAAACGCCAGGGGTAAAAAGTATATTATTTCCCCGTTTTACGTTAAGCCAACTTACATTCTCTCTCTCTCTTTCTCTCTCTCTCTTCCATACACACATACTTTCTTTCTCTCTGTCTATCTCTCTTCCACATACACACACTTTCTCTCTCTCTCTCTCTCTCTCTGTCTCTGTCTGTCTGTCTGTCTTCTCTCTCTCTTCTCTCTTCCACATACACACACTTTCTCTCTCTCTGTATCTCTCTCAATCTCTTCGTCCCTCTCTCTCTCTCTCTCTCTCTCTCTCTATATATATATATATATATATATATATATCTCACACACACATACACACATTCTCTCTCTCTCCTTTAACTTCTCTCTCTCTCTCTTCCTCTCTCTCTCCCTCCTTCTATCTCCCCTACCTCTCCCTCCCCCTCTCTCTTCCACAGACACGCACACTCTCTATCTCTCTTCCCATCTCTCTCTCTTTCTCTCTCTCTCTTCTTCCCTCACTCTCCCCTCCTTCTCCCTCCCCCCTTCCCTCTTTCTCTTTGTCTCTTCATCTTTTGACAACTTTTGTCGACCTTTCAAAGAAATGAAAAGATCAGGAAATCATTTCGCTTGCTATAGCCGAAAACAATAAAAGAATGTGCGCTCATGCGTTCGCAGTTTTCCATCTACTTTTGACGTTTACGTGGTCAATACGTAATTTCTGCTGATTTCCGTTTATTTTCGCTATTGGCTGTCGTTCATGTCATGCGATTCTGTAGGCTGTGGTATAGTTCAGTTTTGGCTTGGGTGGGAACAATAAACACACACACACACTGACAAACACACACACACACACTGATAAACACAGACACATACAAAAACACGCACACACACACAAACACACTGACAAACACATATACTGACCAACAAACACACAAACACACACATACAAACACACACACACTGACACAAACACACACACACACACATTGACAAACACACACGCACACACTGACCAACACACACGCACACACACGCACGCACGCACGCGCACACACACTGGCATGCATACACACTTTGACACACACACACATTTAAAATCATACACACACACTAACACACACACACACACACACACACACACACACACAACACAACACACACACACACACACACACACACACACACACACACACACACACACACACACACACACACACACCACTTGAAGTTAAACGAGAGGTTAGATAACTTCCAAGTCCTGATAGCTTCAAAGGATACCGAGACACCTAAAGTTAATTAACCGGGTTTTCACTACGTACGCACAGAGAAGCAGATGTTTCTCAAATAAGGATCATTTGGATGTCTGTGTTTCTTCGAACGGGTGGGACTTCAGTTTTTGAAAAACGTTTCCAGTTTCAATCCTGATTCAAGGATTTGAATGGAAATCTCATTGAAAGTCTGGTACCCTGAGCTGAGATCAGTTAGAACTTAAGATTACACTGCACTAATAAGTAAGCAACATAGCCCTGGCAGATTTTTTTTTCGCTGTAGAATTAATTGATTCACTCCAGATGTTTTCTGCTGAAGCTGATCAGCCTGGATGAGTACAATTTTTTGGAGTTTGTTCAAGAGGGATCCATCTCACTCTGATAGTTCTGTAAGTATTCCAAGCAAATCTGCCAGCAATGATCTGCCAGATTCCTTGAGCCTGCGGGAAACCTTAAGGTTTCGAAATGAGGAAGAGTGTGGCGACCTATGCAACACTAAACTGAAGCACCGAAATGATGGAGACATAAAGATGGGTAACGAACAGGCCAGTTTTTATTGTTGTGGGTTGGGATTGAACTCCAGATATCAGACGTTGAGCCTATGTCTCTATCTGAAAAAACAACAACAACAACAACAAAACAAAAAAAGAAAGAAAACAACCAGCCAGCGGATAGAAAACAAAATTTAAAGAGACCAGCTCGAGGATTAAATCCACAACCAGAAAAAAAAAAAAAATGAGACGCAGTTTCCAAAAAAAAGTTATTCCAAAACTCTGTAATATCACTCCAGTTCTGTGTACTTGCTGAAAATCATCACAGTCCCGCAGATCTTATCACACACATCATCATTATGCACAGTCACTTAACCACTGGCCTTTGGTCAAGTGGACTATGTCAACATCCTGCCAGGCATCTTTCACAGTAGGAAAAAAAACTATGGGAATGCTGGACAGCAAAATGCCCTCAGGGGAGAAAACCCCCTGTCAAGCAAGTGTTTCGGCCCTTAACTCCTGACTCACTAAGGGAGAGGGGGCTGCATTATGGTCATGACTCCTGAATACTGTTCTGTTGTCAAGAAATTTTTCTTTACGTAGGTTCGAATCCGCGGGTGCAAGGTGGTCGGGTATCTCAAAAAGGTAGGGGTGGGTGGGTGACGCAAAATTGCAGTAAAGCGTTCCCCTGGGGAAATCATCATCATCATCATAGTACATGTACTATTATTATTGTTATTATATATATTATAGTTACTATTATTATTGTCATTATCATTACCATGATCATTGTTATTAATATTATTGTTATTAATATTAATACTAATATCCTTGTTATTATCATTATTATTATTGTAATTGTTGTTGTTGTTTATCTATACATTTGTTCATTTATCGATTTAGTTATTTGTTTACTTAGTTATTAAGTTTGTCACTTTGTTATTCATTATCATTATTGTCATTATTATTACTGTTGTTGTTGTTGTTTTAATTATTGTTGCTTAAAGCCCAGTTGACTGCGCAAAGCCACATCAGCGTAGAACCTTCTAGAAATGTGCAATACCCCTCGTTGACCCTGAGAACACACACACACACACACACACAACACACACACACACACACACACACACACACACACACACACACACACACACACACACACACACACATACTTAGAAAGGAAAACTAAGTGCACATATAACTGCATTCGTACACATGATCTGAGGATATGCCCCTGCCGGTGACCATTCTTTCATTATCCCAGTAGAACGTCCATTTATCACCAAGAGGTTAGAACTGTCCAATTTATCACCAAGAGGTTAGAACTGTCCAATTTATCACCAAGAGGTTGGAACTGTCCAATTTATCACCAAGAGGTTAGGAACTGTCAATTTATCACCAAGAGGTTAGAACTGTCAATTTATCACCAAGAGGTTGGAACTGTCCAATTTATCACCAAGAGGTTGGAACTGTCCAATTTATCACCAAGAGGTTAGAACTGTCCAATTTATCACAAGAGGTTGAACTGTCCAATTTATCACCAAGAGGTTGGAACTGTCCAATTTATCACCAAGAGGTTGGAACTGTCCAATTTATCACCAAGAGGTTGGAACTGTCCAATTTATCACCAAGAGGTTGGAACTGTCCAATTTATCATCAGGAGGCTGGAACTGTCCAATTTATCACCAGGAGGTTGGAACTGTCCAATTTATCACCAAGAGGTTGGAACTGTCCAATTTATCACCAGGAGGTTGGAACTGTCCAATTTATCACCAGAGGTTGGAACTGTCCAATTTATCACCAGGAGGTTGGAACTGTCCAATTTATCACCAGAGGTTGGAACTGTCCAATTTATCACCAGGAGGTTGGAACTGTCCAATTTATCACCAGGAGGTTGGAACTGTCCAATTTATCACAAGGAGGTTGGAAAAAACCCTGAATGCAAATGTAAACATAACTAAGGACACTGAATCATATACGAAAGTTGGAGTAAACTGCCTTAAACTGCTTTTGCATTATGGCACTTCCTCAGAGTGAAAAAGTGCGGTTGAATACCGAATTATCAATCTTAAGGGAAAGTACATAGGGTTTTATAAAACAAATACAGGTGAATGGACAAAAAACAGAAACTGATAGGAAGAGATGACGTAAAGTTAATGAGCAAGGCAAGGAGAGTGACAGAAAAGACAAAATTTCTGGCACAGAATTTCCAGACGGTGTGGATATTACTTGTACTGAAAGAACTCTGTAATCCCCACAGGGGAATGTAAAACTTGAATTTTAAATCCATTGTGGAAAGAAGTAAAATATCTTGTCTGTTGGTTTATTTCGTATATTGGGATGTCATTTTCGAACGGTTGGAAGTTTCGAAAAATTCGATCGCACGCTATCGTTTTTCATTTATCATTGATTTGATCATTCATTTGCTTATTCTTTTTGGACACACGCTTTCAATTGCAAGCTTAATCAAAAACTGCAAAACTAAATCTCTGCAGCCTGCTAAAACCAGGGTCAATCAGAACAAACTGAGGCTATGCTGATAAAGCACACACACACGCACACACACACACACACACGCACACACACACCACACACACACACCACCACACCACGCACGCACGCACGCAAGCACGCACGCACGCATACACACGCAGAGACACAGACACACACACACACACACGCACGCACGCACACGCACACACACAGAGACACACAGACACAGACACACCACACACAAACACACACACACACACAACACATACGTACACACACACACACACACACACACACACACACACACACACACACACACACACACACACACACACACACCACACTTCAGCCTGACTGTTCTTTTGCAAGTTTCTTTGACCGCTCCAAACCTGTTCCCCTTGAAGCTGATTAGGGTGGCTGGACAAACCGGGCATTATACAAAAAGTTATTCTACATCTGTAAATGGTGATCACGACATCAACAGTCTACTGTTATAGGGATCGATAGAACATTGGCTGTTTGTTCCAAGCCATTTCAGTGTACCTTGTAACTTCACACAACTTCACACACACACAACAAGTAAATCAGCAAGCCACAGGCTGAGGAGTTAATGTGGGGCTCAGTTGGTTGACCCTTATATTCAATGCCAACGGTTTGTGGGTTCGAGCCAAGTGACGTGTTACATAAATTTGGCTTTCTTACTGCTCATAATTATTGTTCATCATCATCATCATCATCAGGTGCCCTGCCGCATGGCGTTGGCGACATGGACTTCCAACCATCTCTATCTCTCGTTGCCCCTAACATCTCCCCCACCCTCTTCATCCCCAGCCACTCTGCAAGTCCGTCCAGCATTCTCTCCCTGGGTCTACCTGGTAGTCTCTTTCCCTCCAGCTTTCCCGTTGTGACCAGGTGCTCCAAATCCCCCTTCCTCATAAAATGGCCTATAAATGTTGCTTGTCTTTTCCTAATCTTCCTTATGAGTGATCTACTTGTGTCTGCCTCAATCAAGACTGTCTCGTTTGTTTTCTTTGCTGTCCATGGAACTCTCAACATTCTTCTGAGAAACCACATCTCGGCTGCCTCGATCCTGCTCTGGCTTTGCTTGCTGACTGTCCACCCTCACATCCGTACAAGAATATTGGTTCTATATAACATTCAAGGACTCTCTTTCTGATGTTAATTGATAGGCATTTGTTGGTAAGAATGCTTGTCATCTTCTTGAATGCTGTTTTGGCTTGGCCGATTCTGCCAGCTATTTCTTGTTGTTATGGTGCCAAAAAACACGAAAAATAGAACCAGAATGCGTATCTAATACAACCAGACAAGACAGGCGCAAATTTTCGACCAACAGGCTTTTGCCAACCCTAAAGATCAGATCACAAAGGAACAAACAAGTACAAAAATCAGGACGAAGCAGCAAGCTTAATCAAAAACTTCAAAACTAAATCTCTGCAGCCTGCTAAAACCAGGGTCAGCCAGAACGAACTGAGGTTATGCTGATAACACAACACACACACACACACACACACACACACACACACACACACACACACACACACACACACACACACACACACACACACACACACACGCACACACGCATAAACACACACACACACACATATACACTTGGTCGGAGAAAACACATAATCAAACACACGCCACACACACACACGCACGCACGCGTGCGTGCACACACACTCACATACACACACCCACACATACACACCCACTTACACACACGCGCTCGCATCGGTCACTTAAGAATGTAAAAGACAGGAAAAGTCAATTACTGGAGGTACCAATCCTATTATACGTCTGAAGAGCACACACACACACACACACACACACACACACACACACACACACACACACACACACACACACACACAACACACACACACACACATACACACACATACTGACACACATACACATACAGAGACACACACACACACACACACACAGACACACACACACAACACACACACACACACACACACACACACAACACACACACACACACACACACAACACACACACACACACACACACACACACACACACACAAGAGTCTTTTTCTCCTAATTTTCCTATTTGTTGTTTGTTCGTTTTTGATCTTATGTTTATACTTGACAAAGGTTAGTTGGCCGAAAATTTGTTCCTGTCTTGTCTGGTTGTATTAAATACGCGTTCTGGTTTCTTTTTTCGTGCTTTTTCTGGTTCCTTTTGCTTTAACGCGGGCGGTCGTACTAGTTTTGGCTTTGTTGTTCTGGTGGTGTCGGTACAAGATTAGGCAAGTTCCCCCTTCTCCCACTTCACTGGGAAGATTATCCTTATCAACCATATCACCTGAGGTGGGTTTTGACATAACACTCAACAAAATCAGTTAAACAGTCAAGCTTCCAAACTCAAAGTCTGGGGTTTGAAGTGCAGGCACTTCAGGTACCTCCCGCCTGACCAGTAAAAGGTGGAGATTTTTCCAAGCCCCCCCCCCCCCCCCAGATCACCATGGGTGCAGACTTCTTAACGCCTAAGCCCCCTTATTGTGAACACGCACGCAGAATATTAAATGTACGTGTTTACACATCCTGTAAGTCATGTCAGTGCTCGACGGCTTATGGAAACATGACCCCAACCATCTTGCACACTCACCAAAGACGGAGTATGCAGACTGTGCAGCAATATAGCGCCTGCACAGTATGAGCACAACAAGGTGCAGACACATAAAGAAATGGGAACGTTTTACAAAAACTTTGCTGACACCTTCAGTTCAGCTACAAACAAGATCAAAGGCGTCAAGGGTACATTTCTTAAGGTTTTATTTTCTACGTCATCTTAATGGCCACAGAAGCCCGGACAGTTTAAAAAAAAACACTATAATGACGATGGCCATGAGGATGATAATCATGATGTTGTTGAGTTCTATCTAAGATTGAAACTGCATGACAGGGTATACTCTAAACTTACTATCATAATATATCCCGGAGTGAACCAGCCCCGAGAGATCCACACACTTGCCGTGATGGTCGGGAGATTTCAACAACACCCTCAATGACGCATCCGTGAAGTGGATGAAACTCAACTGTGTGGTCCCAGTGAGCGCAAGACACACTCGACTCTAGATAAAAGCCAGTTCATCATTATCATGTGCCCTGCCGCATGGCGTTGGCGATCATGGCCCTCCATATGTATCTATCCCTTGTCGCCGCAAGCATATCTTCCACCCTCTCTGTCCTCAGCCACCCTACAAGTCCGTCCAATGTTTTCTCCCTGGGTCTACCTGGTGCTTTCTTTCCCTCCACCTTTCCTGTTGTGACCAGGTGCTTCAATTCCCCTTTCCTCATAAAATGGCCTATAAATGGTGCCTGTCTTTTCCTCATCTTCCTCATGAATGATCTTCTTGTGTCTGCCTCCATCAAGACTGTCTCGTTTGTTTTTCTTTGCTGTCCATGGAACTCTCAACATTCTTGTTGAAAACCACAACTCAGCTGCCTCAATCTTGTTCTGGCTTTGCTTGTTGACTGTCCACGCCTCACAACCGTATAATAGCATCGGTTCTATATAACACTCAAGAACTCTCTTCCTGATGTTAATTGATAGGCCTTTGTTGGTAATAATGTTTTTCATCTTCTTGAATGCTGGTTTGGCTTGGCCCTTTCCTCATAAAATGGGCTATGTTGCTTGTCTTTTCCTAATCTTCCTTATGAATGATCTTCTTGTGTCTGCCTCCATCAAGACTGTTTTTTTTTCCAGTTGGGGCAAAAACAATACCACAAGAATTTTGAAAAAAACTGACGGGAAATCGAACCCACAACCTTCCAGTCGGCAGTCCTTTGTGCTAACGACTACACCACAGCGACTGTTTGAGGTCGATCCCCCTTACCTGCTGTACTGGACGACTGGGACCAGAGAGTTCAGTCTAATTGTTACCGACACAGATCAGAGCTGATTAAACAAACAGCCTTGCTTTAACAAGTCCTCTATAAAGTTTAATTTAATCATTTCTTGCTCTATTTACTTTCCCTGCAGTCATTTCGTAAGATAAACTTATTCTGCCAGACATTTTCTTCTGAAGTTGATTAACCCTTTGACTCCCGCACTCTGTCCACCAGCATCCTTCGTTGTCAACCATGCTAGCAAAGCAAAAACTTAACCTTTGACTCCCTCACCCTATCCACCAGCTTCCGTCCAGGAAGCTGGTGGATAGGGTGAGGGAGTCAAAGCGTTAAGTAGCTGGTGGATAGGGTGAAGGAGTCAAAGGGTTAAGTTTTTGCAGGTGTTAGACAGAGTGCAGGGGTCAAAGGGTTAAAGTACCTGTAGTATCGGTTAAACCGCACCGTTTCACAAAAGTTCATGAGGATCTATTGAAGCTGATTAAATTAAGCACAGCAACTGTGTGTCGTGTTGAAGTATTACAATGCTGCGTGTCTGCTTCAGGTCATCCCAATTCGGTAGATTTAAACACAAAAAACATATGCACACCTTCACGCCGTATTAATGAATCTCAATTAGACCAAGTGACCTTAAGGGACAAACAAAAATATAAAAAAATCTCTGCTTGCCCCCTGATGGTCGAATCCATGGCCATCACACACACACACACACACACACACTCACACACACACACACACATACACACACACACATACATACACACACACACACACACACACACACACACACACACACACACACACACACACACACACACACACACACACACACACAGAGAACAAATTTTAATTTAATCCCACTAATCAAAGTGGAAACCGGTGTAGCAGTTCATGGCTGGATCTTTGGATAAGAGCCGACTGATGCGGGTCAGCCATGCAGAAAACACGTACAGCAATGAACAAAGCTGTTGTGTTGGCGCTTAAGTATGGCAATCTACAAACACATGAGAGA
>CM060306.1:75180511-75183011 GCA_030674185.1 Monoplex corrugatus | reverse complement strand
GAGAGAAGAGAGACAGAGAGAGATAGACACAGAGAGAGAGACAGAGAGAGAGAGACAAAGAGAAAGAGAGACAAAGAGAAAGAGAGGGACAGACATAATTACAGACATAGAGAGAGAGAGACAGAAAAGAGAGAGAGAGGGGGGACAGATATAATTACAGACATAGAGAGAGATAGATAGATAGATAGATAGAGAGATAGAGAGAGAGAGAGAGAGAGAGAGAGAGAGAGAGAGAGAGAGACAGGGACAGAGACAGAGAGAGAGAGAGAAAACAAACAAGGAAAAAGAGACAGACAGACAGACAGACTAACAAAACCAAAAACAACACACACAGAAACAATTCCTGACAACAAAACAACACAACAAACAGTGTCTTACTACTAACCTCCATACTTGACGCCAGACTGTAAGTTTCATGATGCAATGGCACCACAGCTATCTTCTTGTGCATTTCCACCATTCTGGATAATACCTCCTTCTCGAGAAAATGAAAACAGTTGTTCCTTTTTTCTTTTCTCAAATAAATATAATCACCTTACACTGCAGTATAGAGTTTCAAATCCAGTGCATCATGTCATCCTCTATTTCTTCTTCAGAGCATAAGTGTTCCATTTCCCATACTTCGGTGCACGATATAATCCACAGAATATACAGCTAGCTGGGGGTTCATGTCTCTCTCTCTCCTCACGAATTTTATCATATTTCAATTCTTTCGATTTCTTCACACTTCAGCCAAGTGCTTTGCTCAGTTTTATTATCATTCTGTAACCTTTCGCTTGATACTTTCCGTTCTATATGTGTTCATTTTCTCCAAACACTCTTTCACGTTGTTCTGTAGAACACGTGATTTCGCAATATCTTAGTGTTAGTTTCCAGCAGATTTCAGTTCCCCATCATCAGCGCTAGAGTAGCAGAATAGTAAAACAGGGAATCACATCTTTCACGTTAACGTCTGTTGCAGTACGATTGCCGTCTTATGTTTCATTTTTTTTTTAGTTCGGACAAGTATTTCACATTAAACAACGCACACGCTGGCACTGAATGAAAATTGATAAACAGAAAATGAAGTAAATACATAAATAAACAAAATCACATCAAAGCAAAGGCGTCTTGACGATATTTTCAGAGCAAAAAACACATTGCCAACTGAGGTTTAAAAGAAAGTGATTGACAAAAGTGATCACAAAACAGAAAAAACCCAAACCCAAACCCAAACAAACAAAAAACATATACAGATATTTTAAGTGATCATTAACATTAGACAGCAAGAGTAGAGTAGGACTTTTTTGCACGTAGTCTTCAGATTTCATGATTTATTGCGAGCAGGGTTACGTATACATCTATATCTGTATCTATATCTGTATCTATATCTGTATCTATATCTGTATCTATATCTGTATCTATATCTATATCTGTATCTGTATCTATATCTATATCTGTATCTTATCTATATCTATATCTGTATCTATATCTGTATCTATATCTGTATCTATATCTGTATCTATATCTGTATCTATATCTGTATCTAATCTATATCTGTATCTATATCTATATCTGTATCTATATCTATATCTATATCTGTATCTATATCTATATCTATATCTAGGTCTGTATATCTATCTATCTATCTATTACCTATCTATTATCTATCTATTATCTATCTATCTCTATCTGTTTATCTGTCTATCTGTCTGTCTGTCTATCTATATATCTATCTATCTCTCTGTCTTTCTATCTATCTATCTATCTATCTATCTATCAATTATCTATTGTGTGTTGTGTGTGTCTGTGAGTGCGTGTGCGCGCGTGTGTGTGTGTGTGTGTGCGCGCGGTGCATGTATGTGTGTGCGTGTATGTGTTTGTGTATGTGTGTGTATGTGTGTGTATGTGTGTATAAGTATGTATATATGAGTGAGTGTGTTTATGCATGTGTGTGTGTGTTTGTGCTTTGCGCACTCTCTCACGTGTGTGTTTGTGTGTGCGGGCGAAAGTGCATTTATCTGTGTGTCTGTACTGTACTCTGTGCCAATGTCTGTGACTCACTAGCTTCAGCTCAGCACTTACTGAACATAGCAGTGAACACCGCACGAAGAAAATTCACTTTGTGCAAACTGCTGTACACTTCATCAATTCGAATGAAACATCAAAAAAAATTGTTATCTGTGGTTACTTGCCGTTTAAGCGATTGTGTTTTTACAGTTCAATCACGGACCATAAAGGGCAACATGGGAATGGAAGAAGAATCATTGCACGGGCGCTGAACTTGAAATATTGATGAGGCAGAACCATTTCGTGAAGATGAAAGTGAGTCATTTCTCTTTTTTTTTTTAATTTTTTTTATGTCGCAATACAGAATCAAAACAGGACATTTTAAGTGAAGTGCAAACACTACAGTGTTCAGGGATTTGATTGTCAAGAGTGACGGAGATTTCTTTACATATGCATGTCAAACAAGTAAACTGTGTGGGTGTTGTGGGAGAGAGAGAGAGATAGAGAGAGA
>CM060306.1:75148011-75173011 GCA_030674185.1 Monoplex corrugatus | reverse complement strand
CTCCCTCTGTGCGTGTGTGTGTATGTGAAATGTGTTTGTGTGAGTGTATATGTGTGTGTGTACGTGTGTGTTTGTGCGTGTGCGTGTGTGTGTGTGTATGTGTGTGTGTGTGTGTGTGTGTGTACGTGTGTGTTTGTGCGTGTGTGTACGTGTGTTTGTGCGTGTGTTGTGTGTGTGTGTGTGTGTACGTGTGTGTTTGTGCGTGTGTGTGTGTGTGTGTACGTGTGTGTATGTGCGTGTGAGTGTGTGTGTGTGTGTATGTGTGCGTGGACGTCTCTCTCTCTCTCTCTCTCTCTCTCTCTTTCTCTCTGTGTCTCTGTCTCTGTGTGTGTATGTGTGTGTTAGACAGAGAGAGAAACAGGATAGCAACATGGTTCAAGCGCCACTCTCTCTCTCTCTCTCTCTCTCTCTCTCTCTGTTTCTCTCTCTCTCTCCCTGTCTCTGTGTGTGTATGCGTGTGTTAGACACAGAGAGAGATACAGGATGGCAACTTGGTTCAGGCGTCACTCTCTCTCTCTCTCTCTCTCTCTCTTTCTCCCTGTCTTGTGTGTGTATGTGTGTGTTAGACACAGAGAGAAACAGGATGGCAACTTGGTTCAAGAGTTACTCTCTCTCTCTCTCTCTCTCTCTTCTCTCTCTCTCTCTCTCTCTCTCTCTCTCTCTCTCTCTCTCTCTCTCTCTCTCCCTGTCTCTCTGTGTGTATGCGTGTGTTAGACAGAGAGAGAGAGAGAGATGCAGAATGGCAACTTGGTTCAAGCGTCACACGCTTATCAGGTTGTGTGTAACCTGCGAGCTAAGCGATTATATTTCTACAGTTCAATTAAGGACCAGAAAGGGTGACATGGGAATGGCAGAAAAATCATTCCACGGACGCTGAACTTGAAATATTGATGAAGCAGAACCATTTAGTGAAGATGAAAGTGAGAATCATTTCTCTTTATGTATACATACATACATATATATAAATATATATATATATCCATATATATACATATATATATATATATTATATATTTATGTTATGTCGCAATACAGAGTTAACCTAGGGCACGTTAATTGACGATCAAACACTACAGAGATGAGTCATTTTATGGTCAAGTGTAATGGAGATTTCTTTATCTATGCATGTCAATCAAGTAAACGGTGTGGGTTTCATGAGGGAGAGAGAGAGAGTGAGAGAGAGAGAGGCAGAGAGAGAGTGAGAGAGAGGCACAGACAGATAGACAGACGGAGGGAGAGGGAGACAGACAGACAGACAGACAGACTGAGACAGAGACTGAGAGAGAGAGAGAGAGAGAGAAAGAAAGAGAGTGTGTGCGTGTATGAATGCGTGTCTCTCTGTCTCTCTGTGTGTTCTCTCTTTGTTCGTCTTTCTCTATCTGTGTTTGCCCAACCGCCCAACCAACCAACCAACCATCCAACCAACCATCCAACCAACCAACCAATCAACCAACCAACCAACCAACCAACCAACCAACCATCCACCCACCCAACGAACCAACCATCCAACCAACCAACCAACCAACCAACCAACCAACCAACCAACCAACCAACCAAACATCCAACCAACCATCCAACCAACCCACCAGCCAACCTACCAACCCGCCCTCCCACCAACCCAACCAAACTCAGATGAACTATAACACATAGAACATGAAAGAAGTTATTGACATGAATTTGCGATAAAATATTGACTTTTATGTATCGACTGGCCAAGAGCTTGCCCAAAGCACACTCAAGTCAATCACTACCTACCGCTAAGTGATGGATGGAGAGCAGAGAGTGAAGTTGTTACTAGCTGACCTGGTGAAAAATTCACGATGGCAGGGTCAAAGATCTCATCTTTGCTACAGTCTACACGACACCAGGTGTTTCCTTGTACATCGTTAGTTAACCCTTTGGCTCCTGCACCTCGTCCACTAACATCCTGCATTGTCAACCATACTAGCAAAACCAAAAAAAACATAACCCTTTGACTTCCTCATCCTATCCATCAGCTTCCTGCTGGAAGCTGGTGGATAGGGTGAGGGAGTCAAAGGGTTAAGTTTTTGCAGTTGGTAGATAGGGTGCAGGAGTCAAAGGGTTAAGGGAGAAGAGTGGCAGAATGGTTCAGACGTTCGCCTGCCAATAACTAAACTCGAGGTTCCAGAGTTCGTTTCGCACTGAGGAATCGATTTTTCACCGGTCCCCAGTTTGACCAGAAAATAAATTGTTGACCAGAAACTGAATCTGAAAGTCTAGTCCTTCGAAAAGTTGGACGAAAAACGAGTCAGACTCGTGTGCCTTCTGCCCTGTGCACGATAAAGATCCCACGGTAGTTGAAAATTGTGAAGAGCAAGGCTTTCGCCCAGCTGCCATGATCTAAAACGTAAGACAGAAATATGTTGATTTCCCAGGTTCCTCACCATGAAGGCCAATTGGCCGTCTTTCCTTTCTTAAGTCTTCTTAATATATATACGTATATATATATGTATATAAACATAAGAAAAGTGTGGCGTTGAATTCCTACGACGTGCTCTAAAAGGGAGAGCAGCCCGATTTTCAGAAAGCAATTCCAGTGTGACAGAAGAAATGAATATGAACCACATGTATTTAGTGGTTTTCCAGGACTACCTTTCCCCCTCTGTCTGTCCGCTAGCTATCTGATACACATGCAATAACTGTGCAAACAGAAACACACCCTCATTCACTTATGCATGGGCGCACGTATATACACACGCTCAACACACACACACACACATTCACACATAAATACACTCACATGCAGACACAAACCATATGGACACAGACCAACACACACAGACACACAGAGACAGAGACACACACTATACATACATACATACAGACAGACAGACAGACAGACAGACATATATACATTATACATATATGTACATGTATATATATATATGTATATATATATATATCTACACACATATATATGTATATCTATATATATACTTATGTATATATATATATGTATTTATTTGTGCGTGTGGTGTGTGTGTGTGTGTGTGTGTTTGTTTGTGTGTGTGTGTGTTTGTATGTGTGTCTGTGTGTATGTCTGTGTGTGTGTGTACATATGTGTACATGTGTGTGCAAGCGCACGTGTGTGTGTTTCCTGCAGTCATCAGTTTCAATCTTAGGTTATTTTTTAGTGTCTCAAGCTAATGTCCCCACGCTTGCAATGATTTGCATATGCACTGATGTCACAGTTGCCATGTGACAGACAAAATCCAAAATGATCAAGGCATAATAAGCCCTGTACCTGCGGGACACAAGAACAATAACAACAACAACAACAAAAAATGGCGTGGCCCTATCAAAGCAAACAACTACCAGCCTACTTAGTGCATTCAGCACGCCCAAACCGACAAAAACAAAAACAAAAAAACAAAAACAAAAACGACCCCCCCCCCCACACACACCCATCTCTGCCTCCCTTCCAGCAAAGATCGGCTGAAAGAAAGAGAACTTTGTTAACACTGCATGAAATGTAAATAATGATCCATTACTATGTAAGTTGAATCAAGCATGCTTTCGACATGGAGTGTCTGGGCTATGCAAATATAATTTGTAGGATTTTTTTTTTTGCTGTCCAAATTTCTGAACTAACTTGGTGTCAACCAGGCCCAAGATATATAGAGTTTCGTCTGTATATAAATGAAATTATTAAGAGTTTTTTTCTTTCTGTCCCAGTTTCGGTACAAACCTGGTGTCAACCATCTCCGAGAGACACAGGGATTCAGTGATATACTAATGAAATTATTATGATTATTATTATTTTTTGTTCCGTCCCAGTTACTAATCCAACATAACCGGGCATCAACCAGGCCTGAGAGGCACAGATACCTGCAGTATTGGTAAAGTGGACGAGACACAATTGCGATCCCTATCTTTCTAATGCGCCGGGGGGGGGGGGGCGGATAAGTCTCACACTGATTTGTATAGAACTGATGGGGTTTGAACCCAATTCTTCCAGTTTTTAGTCCATTGCGATAGTCACGGAACCATAGTGACTGATCATTATTGTAGTTCACCCATATGCTATTCTCATAGATAATGTTATTACTGCAATGAGACAATGTACAGATCAGCTTGTTTATACGTCGTTTTCCTCTATCTTGTCGTACGTGTTTATAAAAACCTACTGGTTATCAGAAAACGACCAGTTTCGGTTAAAACAAACCAAGCAAATGGGTAACAGAAAGAGAGAGAGAGAGAGAAAGAGAGAGAGCGAGGGAGAGAGAGAGAGAGAGAGAGAGAGAGCGAGGGGAAGAGAGAGAGAGAGAGAGAGAGAGAGAGAGAGAATCAGACAGACAGAAAGACATACAAATGGACAAAAAGAAAAGGCTAGAAAAAGAGAAAGAAAGAAAGAAAGCTAGACAGATAGATACGCTCGTAGATATATAGATAGATAGATAGATAGATATAGATAGATAGATAGATACCTAGATAGATAGATAAATAGATATATAGATAGATACCTAGATAGATAGATAGATAGACAGATAGATAGATAGAGAGAGAGAGAAAGAGAGAGAGAGAATGATTGAGAGACAGATAGATGGACAGATAGATAGACAGATAGATAGATAGAAAAATAGACAAACAAACAGACAGACAGATAGATAGATGGATAGATAGATGGACACAGACAGACAGATACATGGATGGGTAGATAGATAGATAGATAGATAGATAGATTGATAGATAGATAGGATAGATAGACAGATAGATAGATAGATAGATAGACAGATAGATGGACAGATAGATAGATAGATAGACAGAAAGACAGACAGACAGACAGAAAGCTAAAAGAAAAAAACAGAAAAAAAGAGGAAAAAAAAGAAGAAAAACAAGACAAAGTGAATAACAAGAAACAACCTACATGTATTCTTTACGCTCCATCAAAGAAATCTAGTGTCCACAACATAACTGTTTTCTAAAACTAAAAGTGTCAAGCAATTAATCATAATAGGTATTTAAAGGTTACATGAATTCACTGAACACCTATATCCATAGCATCAACAACAATAGTTCAAGAACATGAAATTAATTAAAAAATTGTTTGTAGTCCATCTAAGCACACCACAAGGCCAAACGAATCAGTACACCAAAAACATCGGTACACGTAGCAGTTCCTCGTCTAAAACAGAATAGATAAGCCACCACAAGTCTCTACAGACAGTAAGGTATGAAACAAACAAGTCCAAATTAAACACTTGACTTCACTATAACACGTGCAATGCACCAAGTAAGTGACTGACTGACCGACCCATAGTGTTCTAAGGCTGCATGCATTGTGCTGATTGCTGTCCCCTTGGCGCGTGCGATAATTTACTGACAGTAAAGCTTCGGATCAATGTGGTAAACACAAACAGCTTTCCTGATAGGATTCTTTGTGTCTCAGACTCCCAGGACAAACATGTGAGCCCTGTCAAACGTGCAGACTAAATAATGAGGCGTGGCCGGAATCACAGAATGACAATGGTTTCCCAGAGACTAGAAGCTGTCCTGGAAAATTGGATTCCATTTTTCAATTTTCAGAGTGTCCGTTCACCAAAGTGAAATACGTTGATAGCTACCCATGGCAAATTTCTGTTTGTCTCAAAATGTGAGTTTCTTTTTTCTGTGTTAATGATTTTCTCCACACAAGTTATTAAAAAAATGTTTTAGATCAGATTCAAGTCAAAGATGCAGACTGTTATCGAGGAATTAGAGATGTGTCAGATAATGTACCACTGGCAGAAAATGCTGAACTGCTAGCTTCTCTCTCTTCTCTCTCTCTCTCTCTCTCTCTCTCTCTCTCTCTCTCTCTCTCTCTCTCTCTCTCTCTCCTCTCTCTCTCTCTCTCTCTCCTCACACACACACACACATACACACACACACATATATGCATCCCCCACCTCCAACCCCCCACAATCTCATCCCCCTCCCATATCTTACTATCAGGTTCCCACTGTAAGTGTACAATTACATAATCACTGATTCAGAAATTCAGCAATACATAATCCCTCATAACCATTTCAATCACATGTTTCCATGTTTTAATGGTGAGTTTGTTATCATGCTCGTTTTACTGACACCCAAGAGTATGCGGAATACTGCAACAGAATTTGCTTCCCCAACTTCTACATCGCTTCTGCAAGGTTTCAGCAATGGTCATTTTGGATCTTCTCCATCACGGTGGCACCAGTGGTGTCAGCGCATATGAGTTTTTAAAAAAACTAATTAATTTTTTTTGGGATCATCACACTCAGGGAGGTTACCTTTGTGCTCACCTTTTTTCTCGTCCCATTTTCTACGCCACCTTAATGGCCGCAGATGCTGGCAAGTTTTTAAAATGTGATGATGACGACGATGTCGATGAGGATGATAATCATGATGCTATGGAGTTCCATCTAGGATTGAGACTGCCATGAGAGGGTTGTACTCTACATTTACTAACCATAACATATCCTGGCGTCAACAAGGCCCCAATCATACAGACACCTGCAGTGCTGGTTAGAAGATTTGAGCAACACCCTCAATGACGCATCCTTGAAGTGGATGAGACTCGACTGTGTGGTCTTAGTCTTCAGAATGAGCCCATAGCACGCCCAAATTTGGATTAGAGCCGATTAAGACCGAAAAATACCATAATGAGTTTTGAAGGGACAGATGGGGATTCGAACCCACAACCTTCCAGTCGGTAGTTCGTTGTGCTAACTACTACACCACGGCGACTGGTGGGGAAATGGAATTCACTCCGAGCACGGACGCCTCATCTCGAGATAACTGCAGCTGAAACAATATCGATTCTGTGTCACTTCTCCCATGTCGTCATTTCAGTTTTCTAACACTCCGCCAAACCACTCATATTAAGATCATTATCGAGAGCAAAACACAAAGGAGCCGCAGAATCTGGAAATCTCTTTCACACTGCCATGTTAAAAGCCATCAATTTTGATAATACTCGTAGTTTTAACCCACAGACTATTCCTAGAGATAAAGTTGCGCTGAGACTGTCCAGGTCAGCTTGTTTCTGACATCGTTTTACTGTATCCAAAGATTACGAAAATTCTGTCTTGCGGAAGTATAAGGAACTGGGAAAATGATCATATGCATCACCAGATATGGCCTACCTTGTAAACAGAGAGGAAGGAAGAAGAAGAAGGTGAAGAAGAAAAAGAAGAAGAAGAAGAAGAAAAAGAAGGACAAGAACAAGAACAAGAACAAGAAGAACAAGAAAAAGATGAGGGACAGAAGAATAATGTGAGAATAATGCGAAAGGACGAAAGAGAAAAAGAAAGGAAAAAACAACCACAAACACAAAGGAATAAAATACTGGCGTTATTTTAGAAATGAAAGTGCTCTCAAAATAATCACTGGCAATAACAGTTTAAAAAAGTACTTCAATAGCCACTGACATCAAACAAACAAACAAAACAAATAAATGAACAACAACAACAACAACAAACCCCAAACAAACAAGCAAACAAAACCAAAAACAACTGCTCTCATATCTAAACAAGCATTTAAATGATTTTAATCTAAAAATACGTAATGAATACTAACGAAATAAACCAATAAAACTGTCTCCTAAATAAGTGGCCACGAGAGACAGTTTAGAGCTGATACTCACTGGAAAAGAAAAGAACTTATATCTGCATTTTCTTTCCTCAAATCAAAAATATCACCAAAATCCAAAGATCTGGTTTATAAAAACAATAAACTGCTTTAAAGAAGTCCGGCAATGTTCGTCCATAACAGCAAGAATAATGGAAGACAAATGAATCAGACTGTGTTGTTGATGATCCAACTGGCTGTAAAGATGATCTCAGGGGTTAAAAATTCAATTTCACCATCATCTTCTCTCCTCACAGAACCACAAGTGCTCGAAATTATACCATCTGCCACAACATACACGCACACACACTTACATACAAAAGTTGCTGGAACAAGCGTTGATCTGTTAAATACTGGCATCACCACAGCTAACACGTGCAACGCAACAAGTCAGTGTCTGACCGACCTATAGTGCCACAAGGCCAATGCTGGCTGCACTGCGCTGCTTGGCGAGTTGGCGCGTGCGATTAGACAGTTGACAGTATGCATCGGATCAATGTGGTAAAACGCTGCAGTTTTCCTGATGGGATTCTCTGGTGTCTCAAACTCCCTGGAGAAATATGTGTGCACTGCCAAACTCGCAGACTCCGTAAAGAGGAATGGCTCGAATCTCAAAGTGATAACATTTTCCCAGTGATTTATAATTTCAATTCAGACTCATTTTCTCAAGATGATGTCTCCGCGCTCGGAATGAATTCCATAAGCACTAACGTCACAGGTGAAATATAATGGACAAGATCCAGAATGATCATGGCACAAGCCTTAAAGCCTGCACATAAACACATGAGCTGGCCAGGTCCTGAGGTCCTACCTAGATAGTTCCACAACCCTGAGGCCGTAGGGGAGTGAGGTAGCAGAGACCTCACATTTTTCCTGGGGCCAGCAACCACGAGGGCGGCGCCCATCCCCTCTCCCTCGCTTCAAATTAATACTCACATTTTTTTACCAAGACTTCAGAAAGGCAAGAAGGCTAACTGGACTTCAAGGGATGGGACCTGGGAAATCACTCAGTCTCTCTAACGTTTTTACCAAGGCAGCTGGTGACTTATAAGCTGTTCTATGAGAAAAGCTGTCTGTGTTGACATTTGAATCCACCTGTCCACTTTCAGGTCTCTGGTCAACAAAAAGAAGATGAGGTGACAGCAATTCAAGGCAAATGTCTGCGTCTCTATATGCCTGGTTATTTTGTTTTATTTTATTTTGTTGTTGTTGTTGTTGTGTACGTGAGTGTGGTTGTGTGTGTTGTGTGTGAGTGTGGTTGTGTGTGTTGTGTGTGTGTGTGTGTGTGTGTGTGTGTGTGTGTGTGTATGTGTGTGTTGTGTGTGTGTGTGTGTGTGTGTGTGTGTTGTGTGTGTGTGTGTGTGTGTATGCGCGCGTGTGTGTGTGTGTAAAGAAATGTCAGTAGAAAATTTAATCAAAAATAATGATTGAAAATGAAACAATGCTAACGTCTCACTGGTCAAACAAACTGGCTGATGATAATTCTCCTTAAACAGCGATTGTGCAAAATTGCTCAAGTTACAAAGTCAATCATTAAAACAATCAATCAATCATTTAATCAACCTCCCATCAATTGAAGGGTAGTCATGCTTTTTCTCTTTTATTCATTTACACTCAAAGATCTTTCAAATAAAATAAGTAAACGAGCACACACAAACACACAAACACACACAAAACACACATGCACACACACACACACACACACACACACACACACACACATACACACACACACACACAGACACACACACACACACACACACACACTCACACACACAGACACACAGACACACACACACGCACACACACACACACGCACACACACACACACTCAATCACACACACACACATATACACACACACACAACACACATCAGAGCTTGGACTGCAAAAGTCTTAAAATTGCACTAGGTGTACCAACTCATGCTTCTACTCTGGAAACGTACAAAGTTGCTGGAATTCTACCTTTAAACAACCATCGTGAGCTAGCTACAGCAAAGTTTGCAATTAGAACTACTTCACAAGCGGAAAATTTTGTGAGCAAAGAAATTAAGATCAGGTCTGATACTGACTTTCCAAAACGAGCAAAAAACATTTCATCACAAATTACAGCCGCAACTTACATATCTAGCCTGATCAAACAGTCCAACATAACAATGGATGAAATAGCCGAGAAACCAACGATAACGCCTATGGGAAATGCTAAAGGCCACATTTGATCTCGATTATGCAAACGTTAAAAAGATAATAATGTCAACATTACGCTATCCACACCTTGTGAACACATCGATGAAAAGTACCGTACCCACCTCCACATTTTTACCGATGGGTCAGTCTTAGCAAATCAGAGCGCTGGAGCAGCCTTTTATGTTCCAAAATTTAACATTAAAAAGTCTTTTTTTCATTGGGGCAAATGCATCTATATATACAGCAGAGTTGGTCGCTGTTGTTCAAGCGTTGCATTATTTAATAAGCCTTCGGCCTGTGTCTTTCAAAGTAGTTCTCTTCGTTGATTCAAAATCTGTATTATATGCCTTGCAGTCTTTTGATACAGACACAAGACCTGACTTAATTATTGAGGCAAATCATCTAATACATTGTTTAAAGATAAATGGTTCGGAAATCAATTTATGCTGAGTGCCTTCTCATGTTAGTCTTCATGGCAACAACGTAGTTGACAGAGCAGCTAAATCCGGTGCCCTCCATTCTGAAAATTCCATAGAATTACATGTTAACACCTCTGTAAAAGAAGCTTACAACTCGCTAGAATTAGCATCATGGATTCTATTTCATGAAAATTTAAATAAAAAATCTGTGTCTCAGAAAAGAATCAAACTTTCAGTTCAAAATATCTGTAAAAAAATGCAGTATTCCTCGTTATATCATTTGAGATTAATTGTTATGACATATTTTCGCATTCAACTGAACGCTTTGAAAACAAAATATTGTAACAACGTTTTATGTATTTGCGGCGAACAATTTACATTGTATCACTGTTTTACTGCAGAAAGCTTCGTTCCTTTTTACCAAAGACGTTTACACAAGGAAGCTATCTTGAAACGCATTTTAAAGAAGTAGTATCGGATCAAGTTTTGTTAGTTAAAATTTCAGAATCATTGGTTCACAGTCCTGTTAATGCGTTACTTTAAGATTAGTATTATAATTATGATTATTTTTGTTTTGTTTTGTTTTTATGACGATTTTTCTTTTACATTATTGATGTTAGCGTTGTTCTAGTTTCATTTCTCTGTTCATCCATATCCTTTTTCTTAAGACCTTGCCGCTTCCCTTTTTAATTTTTTTCCGTCTCTTACTCTGTTCCCCTCTGTTCCACCCCACCCCCCCCCCCCCGCCCTAATTTCATTCTCCATGCCATTTTTCCCCGTCTAATATCACTTATAGTAAAAAGATGTTAAACACACACACACACACACACACACACACACACACACACACACACACACACACACACACACACACACACACACACACCAACCACGACATGTACAAACACACATGAACCCCCCCCCCCCGCACACACACACACGCAGAAACACGCACAACACACACACACAAACACACACACACACACAGATACACACACACGCACACACACACACGCACACACACACATGCACACACACTCAATCACACACACACATACACACACACACACACACACACACACACACACACACACACACACCACATACACACACACACCACGACATATACAAACACACATGACCCCCCCCCACACACACACACACGCAGACACACGCACAACACACACCACACACACACACACACACACACACACACACACACACACACACACAACAACACAACACATACAAACAAAACATGAACCCCCCCCCCCAAACACACACACACAGAGACACATGCACAATACACACACACACACATTCAGTGTCACACACACACACACACACACACACACACACACACACACACACACACACACACACAACACACACACACACACACACACACACATTACCCCCCTCTCCTATCCCTTGCCCTCTCCACTCACCCCCACCCTAACCCCCTCAAGCCCACATGAGTGCAACGTGCTGTCACTTTCTTTACGTCACATGTTTACACAGTTTATCGTGGGAGGCTGCAGAGGTCACGTTGATTAAATATCTCCCCAGGTATGCAGCACAACAGTGCAGTCATATTGATCTTTCGCCACCATGCCATCAAGATAAGGTCATCACCAGAGCTGGTATCATGCTATATAGAGAATGATTTTTGCATGTTAAGCATTTCATTTTTGCAGCAAAACATCGCAGGCATACTGATATTTTGCCATATATCATTAGGATAGGGTCATCATCAGAGATGATATCATGTTACATGGAGAATGATTTTGCTCGTTTTAATTAAACACTTTTGCAGCATAACACTGCAGAAACAGTGACCTTTTGCCATCATATCATAAAGGTAAGGTCATCATCAGAGATGATATCATGTTACATAGGGAATGCTTTATGTATGTTTTATTGAACTTTTTTTTACAGCACAACTTTGCAGACATACTGATCTTTTGGTATCATATCATTAGGAAAAGGTCATCATTAGAGATGTCATTGATATCACATTACATAGAGATGACTTTTGCATGTTTTAATAAAACATTTTTTACACCACAACACTGCAGACATACCGACCTTTTGCCTTCATATCATCAGCATAAGGTCATCACCAGAGTATAATTTTTTGCATGTTTTTTTTTATTAAACGTTTTTTTTTTCATTGCAGCAAAACACTACAGACATACTCATCTTTTCCCATCATATCATTAGCATAAGGTCATCATTAGGAATGATATCACGTTACACAGAGAATGAGTTTTGCATGTTTTTATTAAACATTTGTTTTCAGCAAAACCCTGCAGACATACTGATCTTTTGCCATCATGTCTTTAGCATAAGGTCATCATCAGAGATGATATCATGCTACACAGAGAATGATTTCTGCATGTTTCTATTGAACTTTTTTTTTCCAACACAACACTGCAGACATACTGATATTTTGCCACCATGAAAATGATTTCTGAAAATGTCACCATGTCGTCTGGATAAAGTCATCATCAGAGACGACATCATGCTACATAGAGAATGATTTTTGCGTGTTTTTATTAAGCAGTTTTGAGCAAAACACTGCAGACATACTGATCTTTTGCCATCATATCAGCAGGGTAAGGTCATCATCAGAGATGAAATTACGCTACAAAAAAAAAATTACATGTTTTTATTCAATTATTTTGCATTACAATACTGCAGACATATTCATCTTTTGTCATCATATTATCAGGATAAAGTCATCTTCAGAGATCATATCACGCCACATGGAGAATGATTTTTACTTGTTTGATTAACATTTTCTTGCAGCACAAACTGCAGACATATTAATTAATATTTTGCCATCATATCACCAGGATAAAGTCATCATCAGAGATGATATCACGCCATATAGAGAATGAGTTTTGTTTGTTTGATTAACATTTCTTGCAGCAAACATTGCAGACATATTTTGCAGGATACGGTCATCATCACAGATGATATCACGCTACACAGAGGGTGATTTTTGCTTGTTTGATCAATAATTTTTTTTATCGCTATTCATTACAATACATCTGAACTGCTACGTCTGTTCCCCTCACCCATTCCTCTTCATCAGACCCTAACCCACATAAACTCGTGGGTTTTAGAAAAAAAGCTGCTGTGTTATTTTAATACAGCTTCTCTCATTGGCAACAACACCGAATCCAGCAGCATGAGAATACATGAAGTCAGCAGGGTCAGCAAAGACCGGAACAAATGGAGGAGGATAACCCTGTCGGTGTCATTGACTGCAGCGGCCAACACCACATCCGGTGATGCCGACAGTTCAGACAGGTGGTTATTCTAATTTTTTGATTTGTTGTCTAAAACAATGAAGCCAAAAGACGTTAAAAGAAATAATGAAGACATGCAACATATACACGAAGAAACACCACACATACACATACACAGACACACACATAGACACATAACACACATAGACACACATACACAACACAGAGCATATACACACATAGCATACATACACACACAACTACACAAACACAGCACGCACACAACACACAACATACACCTCACAAATACACACAAACACAAAAAAAACAACACACAACACACACACACACACAACACTCTCTCTCTCTTCAACGCAAGCAAGCAAACACACACCACACACACACACACACACACACAACACACACACACACACACACACACACACACACACACACATACACACACACACACACACACACACACACACACACACACACACACACACACACACACACATCGTAATTTAAAACTTCAACTGAAAATGAATAAAACAGAGAAGCACCATACGCACACACACTCACACGCGCGCGCGCGCACACACACACACACACACACACACACACACACACACACACACACACACACACACACACACACCTCATACCCTCTCCTCTATTCCTACGTAATCCATTCATTTCCTACTCCCAAAGCACACAGGAATGCACACACTCTATCACCTTCTCCATCTTATATAATGTTTACACACTTAATCGTGGGTAGTAATGGGGGTCATGCTAGTTTTAATGGCTCCATAGGCAGATAGCACAACAGTTCAGAAATATTGATCTTTCGCCATCATGTTATCAAGATAAGGCCATCCTCAGAGAATGCTACAAGTCAAGTGGAAAATTACTTCTATGTGGGAGTTAACAAATTATTGGTGTTTTGGGGGAAAATAGCGAAACTGGAGTGTTTGCTTATGATGGCTATAGATCACACCTGTTTATAAAAAACGATACATATGTGTGTACCTATATGCATATATATATGTGTATATATATATATAAAACACGTTTAAAAGACATTGTTTTGAGATACTGCAGAACACCCAGTCGCAACAGGAAAGCTGGAGGAAAGAGAACACCAGATAGACCCAGGGAGAAAACATTGGACAGACTTGCAGGGTGGCTGAGGACAGAGAGGGTGGGAGATGTACTTGCAGCGACAAGGGATGGTTTCATATATGGAGGGCCATGATCACCAACGCCATGCGACAGGGCACATGATGATGATGATGATGACAGGGGAAAAGTTTGGTAGAGTCATAGCCAGGTTTTCTTTAGAAATCTGAATGCCTTCTTGTGAATTCTGACTGGATTGTCCTGAATCACTGCGTGCAGTACTCGGAAGCTGACGTTATATGTTTTAAAAATCGCGCATAGAACGGTGGGTTTCCACAAGGGACTGGGTAGTAGTGGCGGTTTGAAAACTGCCAATTTTGAATAATTTCAACCAAATATTGTCAACAGGCGTCACCATCATTACTTTGTTCTCTCGCTTTTTTTTAGAGTGAATTCCACTGTGAAACGTATGGCGCGTTGAAAGTAATGTCTGAACAAAATGTTGCCACTAGAATTCCAGTTTCACTGAGACAGACACTTCAGCTACCTTTCTGAGGCTGTTTCTGTTCGCTGGTGCGCGACTTTTATTCCATATTCGTGAGAAAGGGTCACAGAAAAGCTTTTCTTTATTGCAAGTAATCAGGGCAACGCAACATTAACACGTTAGACAACTCTGTGATCAATAGCAGGATGGAACCAAAACGCTACTGCACTGGGCTTCCTGTGGAGTTGTCGTGTGCTGCGATAATACATCCATGCCTTTGGCTTGCTTTTGATCAGTCTCAGGAAATGGAAAAACCCTTTCCCCGACACCAAACACCACAGGAGCTTCCTGGAGTGACGTTGTTTTCAGAAGTTGTAAAAATCACAAAACAAATCTGGGTTACATTCTCTAGCATTTTAGTATTCAGTGATGCTCAACAAAACGCAGATTGAAAACAAGCAAGTCAATCACACATCATAACACTCCAAAACGCACAGTCTTAGCACAATTAAATTCACGGGTAACAATTCAACTTGAGGAAAAATCAAGTATTGTTAACAAAGTTCGGCAAGGTAAGATACTGCTGTCAGTGAAAACTGACTTTCTAGGTTTGATTAAACGCAAATCTGCTATTTCACCAATCAAATAATACAAGTTTATGTTAAGGAACGAGGAGAAAAGTGATTTATGAGTCACTTTCAATCGATAGAGATATCTTCATTCTACGATTTATCATTATGGAACCATCATAAAACGATGTCCTCGTTTAAGATTCTCTATCAACTTGTAAGCAGTCTCACAATTCCCTTGTTAGAAAGAAATTCTTGATAGTAATACGCATGTTTAGAAGTAAAATCTTTATTAATAGACGTTTAGGTTGAAATCTTATCTTGCAGATTACCGTTCTTGAATAAACAAACAAGCAGTCTGTATTATTTATATTCTTGAATAAACAAACTAGCAGTTTATAGTATTTATCGCTAGATCGGCGTCATAGTCCAGCTAAAGTTTTGTCTGTGCAAACAAAACCACACAAATAAAGAAACAGGCAAATAAACCAAACTAACCCGAACCAACTAACAAAATAAATAAAATAGGAAAATACAACCCAAACAAAGCATAATGCACAAGTAACTGTAAAAAGGGTCTCCTATTACGTGCTGAAGTTTTGATGAAGTTCCTCACTTGCGGGCGTTCTGTCAAAACAGTCTGCTTATAGTCTTCCAATGTCAAGCTTAATTAAAGAATAGCAAATAGCGTCAATAGTTGTGTTGAAGACAAAGATGGCGCAAAACTTTCTGAACGGTAATCGTTTTTTTCTCGTTTCTGTCTGTCGGTCTTTCTATCTTTCTGTCTGTCTGCCTTGTCTGTCTGCCTAATCGCCGGCCTCAGTAATTCAGTTGATTGAGTGTTGGATTCACATGCTAATGGTTGTAGGTTCGAATCACGGTGTGGCTTTACGTTAAAAATCGCTTTCTCACAACCCATCTTAACAAAATTGTTGTTTTGGTGGTGTCTGTAGAAGATTAGACATGTACCCCTACCCGCCTTGTGGCCTTGAAAAGTACAAACACAGTCTGGATTGTCCTAGTGATTTTTCCCTAGAAAGGGAAACTGTTTGAATGACATGACCATCTGGATTTTTGGGGGGATAGGGGTGGTGGTGGTGGTGGTGGTGGGGGAGGTTGTACAGGTGAGTCACATTTCAAGTGAGAAAACTTTACAGCAGCGATAACATCGATCTGAACATCATTATAGCCTATTAGATACCAGGTGTTCCGCTCTGACTCATTATATTGTCATTTGATACGAACTTCTTGTCTCATTACTCTTTCATACAGATATCTCTCCTTCCCTTCCTCTCTCCCTCCTTCCCTCCCTCTCTTTCTCTCTCTCTCTCTCTCTCTCTCTATATATATATATATATATATACATATATGTATATGTATATGTATCTACCTATACATATATATATCTATATATATACATATGTATATATACATATATATATATATATATATATATATATGTGTGTGTGTGTGTGTGTGTGTGTGTGTGTGTGTGTGTGTGTGTGTGTGTACGTGTGTGTGTGTGTGTGTATGTGTGTGTGTGTGTGTGTGTGTGTGTGTGTGTGAGTATGTGTATAGGCACATAGGCTAATTTACGTATCTCCTGATGTTAATAAATTTTTATATGGAACGAAAGTAAGACACCGCAAACAAATTAGAATTTTGAGAAAACAGAAAAACAAAAACACAAACAACAACCGAAAACCAAAACCTAGAATAAGAAAGAAAGAAATAAAAACAAAAAACAAACCCCAAAACAGAAAAAAAAATGTCCTTTTCTTTCCTCTTATTGCAGACTGAGATATACATTTCACTTTAATGTAGCCTAGGTAATTCTGTTGTCAGACTGATACAAATATGAGACACAAGATCTATATGATAGGAAAGACAACAAGACTTTACCAAAGCCTAGGGGTTATGTGCAGGCTTAAGGTTTATACATGATCATTTGGGATCTTCTCCATTATGTGGCATCAGTGGCGTCAGCGCATATGGAAGTTATTCCGAGAGTGGAGGAGCTAGTCTTAAATTGAAATTTGAAAGCTTACAAATATTACATACGCATGCTATGATCGTATCAAATTGGACACGTTATCCATACATGTTTACAAACACAAGTAGACTAGCATTGTTTCAGTGGTCACCGATACCGACGCCTACATCAACTGTGTGCTTGCAATGATAGACAGAAAATGGGAAAGAGTGAAAACAAAGCACAAATGATACTGGCAACACAGTTCATTCAAAACGATTTTTAACTTAAAACTTTTAAACTGACTTAATTCAAAGCTTTGTCGTAGACAAACTATTCCCTAAAGAAGATATACTTCTTCAAACAACTACCTTTGTTCTTGTCCCATCATCATCATCATCATCATCATCAGGTGCCTTGCAGCATGGCGTTGGCGATAATGGACTTCCATCTGTCTCTATCACGTGTTGCCTCAAGCATCTCTTCCATCCTTTTTGTCCTCAGTCACTCTGCAAGTCCGTCTAGTATCTTCTCCCTGGGTCTACCCGGTGCTCTCGTCCCCTCCAACTTCCCCGTCGTGACCAGGTGCTCCAATTCCCCCCTCCTCATAAAATGGCCTACAAATGTTGCCTGTCTTTTCCTAATCTTCTTATGAATGATCTTCTTGTGTCTGCCTCCATGAAGACTGTCTCGTTTGTTTTCTTTGCTGTCCATGGAACT
Source organism: Monoplex corrugatus (assembly GCA_030674185.1). Lineage (NCBI taxonomy): Eukaryota > Metazoa > Mollusca > Gastropoda > Littorinimorpha > Ranellidae > Monoplex > Monoplex corrugatus. Next base: position 75,154,673 of record CM060306.1, on the reverse strand, counting down.
CTCAACATTCTTCTTAGAAACCACATCTCCATTGCCTCAATCTTGTTCTGGCTTTGCTTGTCCCATACGTTTAACAAAGACTGGTTAACAAAATCTGAACAGGCAATGGCTCTACCAATCATTTTGGAGTTAACTTTTGCTAAAGAAACATTCATCGCACTTGGGCAATTCCATAGGCACTCCATAAAAAATCTACAAGCATTTATCTGATCATACTCCTTGAGCCCGCGCAACACATGCGCTGGCAACGTGTCTCAAACGGGGGCAGGAAGCAGATGTATGTGATACTGGCACCATCAGAATGGTAGAAGCAATAAAAAGAGAACTGAACGAGGCAAGCTTTCTATTGAGGGAGAGATAGAACTCGACACATGAAGTCTCGAGAACTCAGGAGTTTGGAGTTTGGTGAAGAATATTTCATCCCACTGGGACAATTCCATATGCGCTCCACCCAAGCCTGCCAGCAATCATCTGGCAGACTTCCTGAACCGGTACAAAACCCTAATGCGCTAACAAGGTCTTGAACTGAGAAGCGGAAAGGGGGAGGTTGGGGGGGGGGGGAGACTTACGATGAAACACTAAGCTGACACCACCAGAATGATGGAAACATTAAGATGGGCAGCCAACGGGTCAATAGTCAATCATGCAGACGAGGACTGAAATTAAAATATCAGATCCTAAGTACATCGATTCCATCAGTAAAAAATATGAAATCCCCGTATGCAAAATAACAGCAAATGGCACAACTTTGAGACAGGTTGATAAGTTTAAATATCTGGGAACGGTCATCTCACCAGATGGCAAACATACATCAGAAATAGCCAGCAGAATCGGGCAAGCCAAAACAGTATTCAAGAAAATGAAAAGCATTCTTACCTATAAATTAAAATCAGAAAGAGAGTTCTTCAATGTTATATAGAACCGGTAATGTTATACGGTTGTGAGGCGTGGACAGTCAACAAACAAAGCCAGAACAAGATTGAGGCAGCCGAAATGTGGATTCTTAGGAGAATGTTGAAAGTTCCATGGACAGCAAAGAAAATAATCGAGACTGTCTTGATGGAAGCAGACACAAGAAGTCATTGATAAGGAAGATTGGGAAAAGACAAGCAACATTTATTGGCCATTTTAAGAGGAAAGGGGAATTACAGCACCTGGTCACAACAGGAAAGCTGGAGGGAAAGAGAGCACCAGGTAGACCCAGGGAGAAAATATTGGACCGACTTACAGAGTGGCTGATTACAGAGAGTGTGGAAGGTGTGCTTACGGCGACAAGGGATAGATGCATATGGAGGGCCATGATCGCCAATGCCATGTGGTAGGGCACATGATCATGATCATGATCATGATGATGATGATGATGATGACGACGATGACGATGACGATGATGATGAAGTCCATGGCTCTATCAAAAGAACCAGCCAGCCCGCAGACACGCCCGAGAACACAGCTCTATTAACCCTTTGACTCCCGCACCCTGTCCACCAGCATCCTCCATTGTCAACCATGCTAACAAAACAAAACCTTAACCATTTGACTACTCACCCTATCCACCAGCTTCCTGCATGTATTGCCCTTCACTGGACGCAAGAAGGAAGCTGGTGGATAGGGCAAGGGAGTCAGAGGGTTAAGTTTTTTTTGCAGTTGATGATAAGGTGCAGGATTAAGTTTTTGAAGATGATGGCTAGGGCGCGGGAGTCAAAGAGTTAAAAGAGCCGACCAACCCACCAGCAGTCATTTAGTGTTCCCATCAATATGCCCTCAATGCCTTTTTTCTTTTCTTTTTTTCTGACTACACCGCTTATGAACCATCTTAGTACTGAGCAGACAATAACTCATCGTTGACCATCAATCCGTCGCTCTCTTGCCTTAGCAACTTGCTGTTGTTGACATTTTGAACCTCACAACATATCGAGAACAACATAAACATGTCTATAAGCCCACGACAAACACCTACATCAACCTATATCATCACAGGTCTCAATTTTCATGACCGAAGTTGAAAGCACGTGAAAGCGTATACATTTTTTTTCGACAGCCGAGTCAAGCACTTCCTGCTGAGTGATGGAAAGGCGATAGAGAATATTGCTTTTCTCTCTCTCTCTCTCTCACACACACACACACACACCACGCACCCACACACACACACAACGCACACAACACACACACATACTCACACACACACACCGCACACACACACACACACATACACACGCCACTACACACACATACACAAACACACACACGTACAAACACACATCCTGACTTCATTTGCAACACACACACACATACACACACACACACATACACACACCACTCACTCAGTCATTCATTCACATTCATACACACACACACACACACCACACACACACAACACACACACACAATCACTCACTCACTCACACACACACGCACACACACACACACATACACCACCCACTACACACACAAACACACACACAAACACACATCCTACTTATTTGCACACACACACACACACACACACACAACTACACACACCACTCACTCATCAATTCACACACACACATACACACACACACACAACACACACAACATACTATATATATTATTATATATTATATTATACTACATACCTTTCCAACAGTATAATCTCATCCCGCATCTCCACCTTTTTCTCATCTGTTCATCAGTTAACAGAGGGGTATTTACTGAACATAAATCCCTTTAAACCATCCCTGACCCATGTTGACATTACTCAGTGATCAGTGTGTGTGTGTGTGGGTTTGGGGGCACGCTCGTTTCAGTGGGTCTGCAGAATACTGCAAATAATATTGATCTCCTCATTATGCTTCAGGTCAGAGTCTGTTCCCAGAGATAAAAAAAAATTACGCTGAGAGGATGTTGAGGCCAGGCTGAGTTTTTTTTTTTTTTTTTTTTTTTTCATCATTTTCCTCTATTCGGATATTTAAAATTGAGTACTTCATGTTACTTATTAACTGCGCATGATGTCATTGCCACACAGGAAGCAACGAAGGTTATCCACGTCTGTCTGTTCTGGCCCAGACTGTGTATGGTCACGATCACCATATCATACCCCTGACGCATGGCGTCAACGATCACGGCCCTCCATGCCAATACATCCCTTGTCGCTGGAAGTACATTTCCCATTCTCTCTGTGTAGTAGTCTCAGTGCATTTATAATAATAATAATGTTTATTTTGTATAGCGCATATTCCATATAAAAACATGCTCACCAGCGCTTTACATTTCGCAAGAAAGGCAAAAGGTGATAAAAAATGTTCACAATTACATACACAATAAGATAACAACAAACATTAAAGCTATACAAGTAAGAAGACACATAAGAAACCACAGAATATTAAAATTTAAACACTGACTTATGTAATGAAGAAAGATTAACAGATTTTTCATATGAATAAAGAGGCATACTGTGTTTATATATTGCTGCGTGTGTGTGCTTGCGTACGTGTGTGTGTGTGTGTACGTGTGTGTGTGCGTGCGTGTGCGTTGCTGTGCGCGTGTGTGTTTGTAAGAATTGTGTGTGTGTGTGTGTGTGTGTGTGTGTGTGTGTGTGTGTGTGTGTGTGTGTGTATGTGTGTGTGTGTGAGTGTGTGCGTGTGCTATGTTTGCATGCGTGTGTGTGTGTTTATGCATGCAATAGTTGTACATAAAATTATAATCAATATTTTGAATGAAGATAAAAACAGAAAAATTCTAATCCATATACAGGAAAAACATTATAACTTCAGTATTACAGCATTAACACCTTGACATTTCATGGCATTAAGGTCTGCCTCTATTGTTCGTTACCAGACCTTTGGGTGTTTTTTTTCCTTTCTTACGTGTTTCTCCTGGTGTCCACTGACGGAGCAGTGCATGCAGTAGCAGACTATCCTATATTCATTGGTATTCATCAGACGATGCAGGTGGACTGGACTCATCATCAGATGAGTGCAGGATAACATCACCAGGATTTCTCTTTACCTATTCCCTTTGTCTCAAACTCCAAACCAAGCCTGCATGAGCTAAGACTTTCAGACTTATCAACACGATGCAGCTTTGGTTTAAGTACGTTGATAATTCCAAGCTTAGCTCAAAACTGATCTGACATATAAGTGCACGTGTTGATACTAATTGCTGTTTTTTTTTTTTTTTCCCCAATATCTTCGTTTCAAAATAGCGAGATTCATTCAGCTGTTGATTTCAAGTTAAAGTTTGAAAATGTCTCCTAGTCTGGTTGCTCATCTGATTGTTTTTCTGTTTGTCTGTCTCTCTGTCAGTCGGTTAAAACAGGCAGATTTTTTTTTAATAGGCAAATTGCTCCATCTGTCTGTCTGTCTGTCTGTCTCTCTGTCTGTCTGTCTATCTATCTATGTATCACACTCATACACATTCATGCTTGCGCACACATACATACACATACATACACGCACATACGCACACATATACATGTACACACCCACATACACACAAATACACATACACGCACGTACATGCACAGACACACACATACACAGTTAAAGACATATACACACATACACGCATACACTCATATACACACGTGCACACACACACACATACACACATGCACACACACACACACTTCCAAACACACACGCACGTACACACACACACACACACACACTACACACACACACATGTACGCACACACAACACACACACACACACACACACACACACACACCACCACCACCCCACACCACACCACACCACACCACACCAAACCACACCACACCACACCAAATCACTCACAGACATAGTACCGAACGTGAATGTGAACGTGAACATAAGCATTTTAATCGTTCAGCTCTGGAACATGTAATATCAAGAGAAAGGTTGAGACATAGACAAAGAGAAAAGAGAGAGAGAGAGAGAGGGAGGGAGAAAGACAGAGAGAGAGAGAGAAGGAGAAAGAGAAAGAGAGAGAAAGAGACAGACAGACAGACATACAGAGACATAGAAAAGAGAGAGAGAGAGAGACATACAGGCAGACATAGAGAGAGAGAGATAAAGAGAGAGAGAGAGAGAGAAAGAGAGACAGACAGACAGACAGAGAAAGAAAGAAAGAAAGAGAGAGAGAGAGAGAGAGAGAGAGAGAGAGAGAGAGAGAGAGAGAGAGAGAGAGAGAGAGAGAGAGAGAGAGAGAGAAGCTAGTTCTAGAGTTTCGTTAGGTCGACACGTTACAAGGCAGACCAAAAATAAAACTCGTTGAAAAGGAGTCAACAGCATTTTACGAGCGTAATACATACTCACATAGGTCATAACATTTTTTTATAACGGTGGCAAACTGCAACGTAATCATAATATTTCGTAATAACCCTAAGAACTGTGCACGTTCGTTTTTTGTTTTGTTTGCTTGTTTGTTTGTTTTTTGAGAAAATTGAGGTGGCATGTCGAAATAGTATGATCAAAACACATTCTGTGACAACAAGCTGAAGGTGCCAGCCAAAATGTGATCTTAATACCCGTTCAATTTTCAACTGAAAAATACGTAATATCAAAATGATTACAGTTCTTGAACCGTAATTCAACAGTCGATAAAGAGCGTGGGTTCGTGCATTGGTTTTCTTTTTCTTTCCTCTTTTTTTCCCAAAGCTTGACTAACCTATATGAAATGTACTTTTATACTAGGATTTAAATGCCATATATCCTATGTCCAAATACAGACATGAATAGTGTGTCATGTTTAAAGAAAACGCTTTAAGAGAAGGCATATATATACAACAGAGAGAGAGAGAGGGAGAGAGAGAGAGAGAGAGAGAGAGAGAGAGAGAGAGAGAGAGGAGAGAGAAGAAGAGAGACAGACAGACAGACAGAGAGTGAGAGAGAGAGAGAGGATCTGATATATTTTTTCTGTGTGTAATTATTTTCAAATTAAGATGAAAAAAACTGCGCGTGAGTATTTATTTGTTTTCTCAAAAACAGACCAGAAGCACTTTTCAGAAGTTGGCACAAAAGACACGCATATCAATATCTTTTTCTGAACAGCTTGAAGCAATACTCTATACAGCACAGGCCTGGTGAATACAGTTATCTGTTCACATGTTTCTGACTGCTAGGAGCAGCAGTCGTTGTATGACGACGCTGAATGTATGCTAAGGGCCTGCGCTTGTTCTTTCAGACCAAAAATTGGTTGTTTGCGATGATGGACCTGAGACAAAGAGATGGGCCTGTCCATTTGCAATTCGATGAATTAGCGAGCGGGCAAAACGGGACTGGTAAAAGGACGAGAGAGAGAGAGAGAGAGAGAGAGAGAGAGAGAGAGAGAGACAGACAGACAGACAGACAGACAGGACAGAGAGACAGACGGACGAGAGACAGAGAGAGAGACAGAACAGAGAGAGAGAGAGAGACAGAGAGAGAGAGACATACACACAGACACAGACACAGGGAGACTGAGAGGTAAAGAGAGTGAAAGAGAGATAAGAGAAACACACACACACACACACACACACACACACACACAACACACACACACACACACAACAGAGACAGAGACAGACAGACAGACGCAGAGACGAGACAGAGGGACGGGTGTGTTGGTGTGTGGTTGTGTGTGTGTGTGTGTGTGTGTGTGTGTGTATCAGTGTACAAGTACTTCTGTCCTTTTGTTATCATGAGCGGCACGAGTGATTGGT
>CM060306.1:75118011-75140511 GCA_030674185.1 Monoplex corrugatus | reverse complement strand
TTTTGACATCTTCTTCTTCCTTCAACTCCTGTATGATCATGTCTCTTTTTTCCTTCCCTTTGGCTTTGGACCACCACTGCATTTTTGTTGCTCCCAGTCCCTGTCTGTTGGTTTGCGTGTGTCCAATTATTTCTTTGATGCTGAGGTTTCTCTTGGCATTGTTTACAGCCTCTTGGACTTTCCACTTTCTGCCAGTTCTCAGCTTTGGATGAACTGCTCTCACGATATTGTCCTCCGATTCCTCCAGCATGCTCAACAGTCTTGCTTTTCCAACTTTGTATTCCTCCACTATGGATTTCAGAGGTAGCTTCAGCATTGCTTGACGACAGTAGAATGCAACATCAGTGAGACCAGGTGGGACACCGAGCCATTTTCTTGTGTATTTGTTGATTTTGGCTTCCATTGCTTCGACTGTGCTGGTGCAAATGTCATAGATTAGCAGTGGCCACAGCAGCTTTGGTATCAGCATGAACTGTAGACACCAGACTTTGTATTTGCCTGGCAGTCCGCAGTTATCTATTTTCTTCAGGCCTTCTTCTGCTGTTTGCTTGGTTTCACATCCCCTTTGTGTGTCTTTCAGGGAGTCATCATACCATCTTCCGAGACTTTTTACTGGCTCTTCTGTGACAGTGGGGATGGCTTGGTTGGCTACCATGAATTTGACTGAATCTGCCACTTTTCCTTTTCGCAGTGAGAGACTTCGGGATTTCTTAGGTTTGAACCTCATTCTTGAAGAGGCCACCAGCTCATCCAGCTGCTTTAAGATTTGGTGTGTCTCTTCCTCATCCGTGGACAAGACTGTTGTGTCATCCATGAAAGCTTTCAGAGGAGGCATCTGGTATCCATCTCCCAGATTCACTGGACCTGAACTCTTCATTGCAGCTTTCAAGATGACTTCCATTGCCAACACGAACAGTATGGGAGAGATTGCACAGCCCATTGCAATGCCCACCTCTAGGTCTATCCAGTCCGTGGTGTATTCTTTGGTAGAGAACCGCATTGAGAACCCTTGGAAATACTTCCTCAGCATTGTTCGGATGTTTTCTGGGATGTGATACATTTCAAGAGCCAGCTGGATCATATCGTGTGGAACTGATCCATATGCATTCGCCAGATCAAGCCAAACTACGTCAATGTCTCTCTTCTCTGTTCTTGCTTTTTGGATGGCATCCCAAATCAACGTGGCATGTTCCAAGCATCCAGGCATTCCTGGTACGCCTCCCTTTTGGACTGACATATCCAGATACTTGTTTTCAGTCAGGTATTTTGTCAATCTTGCTGCCATAACAGAGAAGAAGATTTTCCCCTCGACGTTCAGAAGTGATATTGGCCTGAACTGATTGATGCTGCTGGAGTTCTGCTCCTTCGGAATGTACACTCCTTCAGCTCTCATCCATTGGTCGCTGATCTTCTGATTCCTCCATGCTGATCGAATCATCTTGTGGAGCCACTCGAGCACTTTTGGGCATTTCTTGTAGAGCAGACCCAAAATTTCATTAGTCATCCAGCTCTTTTTTGCTTTTCTATTTGCCTTAGGGATTTCTTCACAAGCTTCATTTATAGAACTTCTCAACGTTGTCCATTGTTCCTCACTGTCACCAACGTCTTCCAGAGCACTGAATTTGTTTTGAACATGTACATTAAATTTTCAACATGGAATATAAGAACAATGTTGCAGAAAGGTAAATTGGACAACATCAAAATGGAGATGGAAAGGCTTAACATCAGTATTTTAGGACTAGGGGAAATGAGATGGAAGAGGGCAGGCATGATAACATCAGGAGAATATACAGTGATATACTCTGGTGGTAATTCACAGGAAAGAGGAGTACTTCATAATGGACAAAGACAAATCAAAAGCAGTTAAAGGATACTGGGCAGTGTCCGACAGAGTTTTACTGGTCAAATTCAGAGGGAAACCTTTTGATATCAACATCATACAGGTGTATGCACCAACATCCGCAAGTACTCAGGAAGACATCGACAACTTCTACGAAGTTTTAGAGATGGCCAAGGTCCAATGTAAATCACAGGAAGTTACAGTCATAATGGGAGATTTTAATGCTAAAGTGGGACAGGATAGGGTGGAGGATATAGTTGGACCTCATGGCCTTGGTACACAAAACGAAAGAGGGGGGAAGCTTGTAGAATGGGTACAGATGAATGAGTTCATAGAAGGAAACACCTGGTTTGAGCAGCTTAACAGAAGAAATTGGACTTGGATGAGTCCATGAGATAATACTAAAAATCAAATTGACTACATCCTGATTAACAAAAGATTTAGAAATTCATTACTGTCAGCAAAAACACTACCAGGCGCAGACTGCAACAGTGACCACAATCCGGTAGTGGGAAGGGTTTAGGATGAAATTGAGGAAAAGGAAACAGACCAAAAGCAACATCAAACTAAACCTTGGACTCTTGAAGACAGATGAAATGACACGTCAAAAATTTAATGTACATGTTCAAAACAAATTCAGTGCTCTGGAAGACGTTGGTGACAGTGAGGAACAATGGACAACGTTGAGAAGTTCTATAAATGAAGCTTGTGAAGAAATCCCTAAGGCAAATAGAAAAGCAAAAAAGAGCTGGATGACTAATGAAATTTTGGGTCTGATGGAGAAAAGGAGGAAGGCAAAGAGAAACGAGGAGATATACAGGAAGATAAACAAAGAAATCAGGTATAGGTGCAATGAAACTAAGGAAGCTTGGCTGAACACAAAATGCAAAGAGATAGAAGAACGACACAAAATGGATCCTCAGGGTATGTACAGACGAATTGAAGAAATTGTTCACAGGAAAAATACATGCACATCAACTGGTTGCTTAAAATCAAAAGATGGCACGCTTATCATGGAAAAAGACAAGGTATTAGACAGATGGGGAGAGTACATTAAAGACCTTTTTGAGGATGACAGAAACGAAGAACACATCATAAAAAAGAACTTTGAAGGATCACCCATAATGAAAGATGAAGTCAGAGCAGCGCTGAAAAAGATGAAACCAGGAAAAGCCCCAGGACCAGACAACATTACTACAGAGATGATTGAAGCCCTGGAGGAATTTGGCATAGAAAAAATAACAGTCCTCCTAAATGAAATTTATGACACTGGAAAAATCCCCAAAGATATGTCAAAATCAATTTTCATTGCACTTCCATAGAAGACAGGGGCTATAGAATGCGAACTCTATCGCACAATCAGTTTGATGAGTCATGAAAAAAAATCCTGTTAAGAATAATCATGATGAGGACAAGGAATAGAATCAAAAGAGAAATAGCAGAAGAACAGTGTGGATTTGTGGAGGGGAAAGGAACTATTAATGCCATATACATCCTAAGAACTATCATAGAGTGGTCAGTTGAGATGAATAAGGATTTGTATTTATGCTTTGTTGACTATACCAAGGCTTTCGATTGGGTACGACATGAAGAATTGATCAACTAATTGGAGAGACTCAATGTCGATGGAAAAGATCTACGAATAATCAGGAATATGTACTGGGAACAAACAGCTGCAATGAGAATAGAAAACAATATAAGCTCTTTTCAAAACATCAAAAGAGGAGTCAGACAGGGTTGTGTTTTGTCACCAGATCTGTTTTCACTATATAGCGAAAACATCATGAGAAACCTAGAAGAAGACCCTGGATTAAAGGTTGGAGGGAAAATGATAAACAACATTCGGTACGCAGATGACACCGTGCTAATTGCAGAAAATGAAAGGGACCTACAAAAACTTGTGAATATGCTAGAAACAGAAAGCAAAGGTAAGGGGTTGGAACTAAACAGCAGGAAGACTGAAGTCATGGTGATCAGTAAAAAACATGAAATCCCCTCATGCAAAATAACAGCAAATGGCACAACCTTGACACAGGTTAATAAGTTCAAATACCTGGGAACGGTCATTTCATCAGATGGCAGATGCACATCGGAAATAGCTGGCAGAATCGGCCAAGCCAAAACAGCATTCAAGAAGATGACAAGCATTCTTACCAACAAATGTCTATCAATTAACATCAGAAAGAGATTCCTTGAGTGTTATATAGAACCAATACTGTTGTACGGATGCGAGACGTGGACAGTCAGCAAGCAAAGCCAGAGCAGAATTGAGTCAGCCGAAATGTGGTTTCTCAGAAGAATGTTGAGAGTACCATGGACAGCAAAGAAAACAAACGAGACAGTCTTGATGGAGGCAGACACAAGTTGATCACTGATAAGGAAGATTAGGAAAAGACAAGCAACATTTATAGGCCATTTTATGAGGAAGGGGGATTTAGAGCACCTGGTCACAACGGGAAAGCTGGAGGGAAAGAGAGCACCGGGTAGACCCAGGGAGAGAATGCTGGACGGACTTGCAGAGCGGCTGGGGATGAAGAGGGTGGGGGAGATGCTGGGTGCAACGAGAGATAGAGATGGTTGGAAGTCCATGGTCGCCAACGCCATGCGGCAGGGCACCTGATGATGATGATGAAACCCCCTTTGTGTATGCCCGCTTGACTGTCACGCCCGTTAATTCTGCTTTGATTATGGCTTGCTTGTTGCTCCTATTCCTACTCCAACTTAATTTTCTACATCTTTTTTTTTTCTAATTTCAATTCCATTTTCTGCCTTTCTTCTTTCCTTCTTTATTTTTTTTCCTTTTTAATTATTTTTGTACTAAATTTCCCTCTGTCTTTTTGTTCCTATTTTTAAAGGTAACTGTGAAAGTAGACGGCAAAGAAATAATGTTAAAAAGGTGGGGGAGGGGGGGGGGAACGAAGAATGAAGCAATAACGCATATCCACAGTTGGTAGAACAGTGGCTATTATTACACCTTAATTAATACTTCGATACAGATAATGTCACATTAATGGAAAATGTCATGACAAATCGATATAAACTTTTCAAATCACGGCAGATTTGAATTATGATGGGTGGAGCTAGTGTCTGGTGCGCGCGTCTCGCCTGGCACCAAGGATCTGAAAATAAACATTTAGGTCTTTGGCACTCGTTTTTTGTTTTGTTGTTGTTGTTGTTGTTGTTTTTGGGAGAAAACCATAGGATTGCAGGCATATCACTTTTAATTTCGGCTTGACCAAACTACCTAAAAATCATAGGGTCAACCCAGTTCCTCCATGTGCATGTGTGAATACGCGTAGAACCTTTATAGTGTCTGCTCTGCACAGACAGTATGCTGACCCAGAGCACAGTCCCAGTGCCAGAAGGTTGTGATATGCCCTTTGTGAAGACTACAACTCTTACAGGGCTTATCCTGTGTCTGTTTGAAGGAGTGACGCAGTTTTAACCTCTTTTCTTGTCTTTTTTATATATTTTTTAATTAAATCTGAGTTCGGTACTGCAGTTCCATTCTTTCCATACCATGATGGACTTCAATCTGTGACTTATTCTGTACCCCCCCCCCCCCCTGTGGGGATGCCGGGAGCTCAGTGTAAATAGTATCCCCACCTTCTGGAAATTATGTGCCAGAAAGTTTCTCTTTTCTGTCGCTCTCTTTGTTTCTTCCTTCCTCCTTTGCTTTCTGTCATTTCTTCCTATCATTTCCTCCTTAATGGTCCATTCACCTTTATGTGTTCGATAAACTCTTACGCACTTTTATGCACTTTTTCTTAGGATAAATATTTGGGTACATGTATTAAGTGCAATTTTGTCTCTAGGGAGGTGAGATATGTGGAAGAAATATTAGTTAATTTGTGCCCATTTTAATGTATGTTTTAGTGTCCTTAGGTATGCTTAAATTTGTGTTCAGGTGTGTTTTCTTAAATCCCTTCGCGATAAATAGGACGGGGTGGTCAACGCCGAGGACATGTCCTTAGATTATGTGCACGAATGCATTGATATGTATTCTAAATTTTGTTTTCTTTTTTTTTCCTGTTGAGGTTTTGTATGTTTTGAAGCAGTTATAGCCCTGATAGGGCTCCACGCTGTCGGCTGGGCTTTAAAACAACAATAACAATAACTCAATCTGTCGTACTGTGCCACGTTTCTGACACACCCAGACAATTTTCATTGAATTGATTTATCACCCTCAAACTTGAATTGATAATTTAGTCTAGTCTTCGTACCAGTTTACAGCCATAGTTATTACACAAAAAGAAAAGTGGCAAAACAGCGGAAAACAAATCCGTAGGCTTCTGCTTTCTAACGCAAAGAAGTAATGAACCATTCGCCACCCCAAGGAACTGGGTACCAGGGCACTATGAGAACACATGTGCAGCGTGCCTGCTGGAATGCAAACTGTTCCAGACTACAACAAAGTGTGACTGCCTGCGTTCAAGCAAACAAGAACCAGAAAAAAAAAAAAAAAAAAAAGACGAAAAAGGAATGAGAACGCGTATTTAATACAAGACGAGGCAGGCGCATATTTTCGACCAACTCACACTGCACAGAGCAGCAGGGAAGTTTCAGTCTTTTTCTCCTATTTTTTTGTATCTGGTATTTGTTTGTTTGTGATCTCACGCTTGACAAAGGTCAGTTGGCCGAAAATTTGCGCCCGTCTTGTTTTGTTGTATTAAATGCGTGTTCTTAATGTATTTTTTCGTGTTTTTTTTTTCTGGTTCCTGTTCCAGACCACGCCGTGAGATAGTCTCTGACTGTTCAAGAACTCAAACGGTTCATCCAGACGCCAGGGTGATCACAGACTTTTCCAGATCTGGAACAGTTCATCCAGACAAAACTGATTGCAAACACCTTGGATCGCTTGGGAACCGTTCTGGATCCGTTTCATTATTTTTGAAACATTGTGTACAGTCACAGTCGCAGGCACTCTCTGAGCAATCTGATCAATAATTTGAAACGAGCTGTCGTGGATACTCTCTCCCTTTCATTAAAACCAAGACAGAAAAGAAGAAAAGTTATGCATCATCACAGCACCACGCATCAAACCACAATCATAACAACCACCCCCCCCCCACCATCACTGCCACCACCACCATCAAGCGCCACAATATCTCTACAATACAACTACTGACAACAACAACAACAACAACAACAACAACAACAACAACAAAAACGCACTGACCTCTACACTGCCAGAATCGCCTTGAAGTTGGCTGGTTTGTTTTTCAAGCTTGGACTTCTTCCGACAGCAAGGCATGATGACTGCTTGTGCAAGGGGGGAAATCCAAACACTCAAGCGTTTTGTTTCAAAAAAAATTTTCAGCTTAGTCTCCACAGGGCAAGATTGTCTCCCTTGACCTCAAAGATGATAAAATGGCCGGCAGCGTACTGAACCGTTTCTCTGCAACAGAAATAAAAGAATACATGAATGCTGTTGATAATGATTCTGATTCGTTTTCAAGGGAGTTCATGATTATCATGAAGACAGCCTATGAAGACAGCCTACATCTAATTATTAGAAGGGAGCTGTTATTTAAAACAAACATACACAAAGAAAAAAATCAAATGACCCAACAGAATTGGCAAATAAAACCCTATTAGGCAGCAAATATAAGAGGCACCAACCGACTGACCAGCCAACCTAATCATCAATAAAATCGGAAAACTAATCATACACGGTAAACGTGTGTACAAGCGCCCATACATGTAAACGTTTGTGGTGTGTGTGTGTGTGTGTGTGTGTGTGTGTGTGTGTGTGTGTGTGTGTGTGTGTGTGTGTGTGTGTGTGTGTTTGTTTGTGTGTAGGTGTGAGAGAGAGAGACAGAGACAGAGACACAGACAGAGAGACAGAGACAGAGAGAGGCAGAGAGAGAGACACAGACACACACACACACACACACACACACACACACACACACACACTCACACACACACACCGATGAAGAGAGACAGAGAGAGACAAGAGAGAGAGAGAGACAGAGAGATAGAGAGAGACAGAGAGAGACAGACAGAGACAGAGACAGACAGACAGAGAGAGACAGAGAGACAGAGAGAGCAGAGACAGACAGACAGAGACAGAGGCAGACAGACAGCCTGAAGCACAACACAAAAGACCTGACACAAGCGTGGTTCTGCCCAAAGCAGACAGCTTCACGCATCAGCAGGTTGTGCGCCCTGGGTGTGAAGAACTCAGTTATATTAGGCCAACTGCTGAATGGGACTACTGGAGGCAAGATTAAGAAGATTACAGTCCCCTTCCAGCGTCCACCAACGTCAAAGATACATAAAACACGTCAGAGAACTGAAAATATTCAATAAGCCACAGAGTGACAGATAGATAGATAGCTAGATAGACAGACAGAGATAAAGAGATAGATAGATAGATAGATAGATAGATAGATAGACAGATAGACAGATAGATAGATAGATAGATAGATAGACAGACAGAGATAAAGAGATAGCTAGATAGCTAGATAGATAGATAGATACATACATACATACATACATACGTCCATACATACTTACATACATACATACATACATACATACATACATACATACATACATACATACAAACATATAGACACAGACAGACAGACAGACAGACAGACAGATAGACAGATTTAGAGAGAGAGAGAGGGACAGAGAGGGAGACAGGGACAGAGAGACAGAGAGAGAGAGAGATACAGAGAGAAGAGGAAGAGAGAGAGAGAGAGAGAGAGAGAGAGAGACAGACAGACAGACACAGAGACACAGAGACACACAGAGAGACACAGACAAAGGCAGAGACAGAGAGACACAGAGAGACAGAGAGAGAGACACAGAGAGACACAGAGAGACACAGAGACACAGAGAGAGAGAGAGAGACAGAGAGAGAGAGACACAGAGAGACACAGAGAGACACACAGAGAGACACACAGAGAGACACAGAGAGACACAGAGAGAGAGACACAGAGACACAGAGAGAGAGACACAGAGAGACAGAGAGAGACACACAGAGAGACACACAGAGAGACACAGAGAGACAAAGAGACACAGAGAGACACAGAGAGAGAGACACAGAGAGAGAGACACAGAGAGACAGAGAGAGACACACAGAGAGACACACAGAGAGACACAGAGAGAGAAGACTACGACAGGATCGAGAACACAGTTTTACTTTTCGAAGGAAGTGACATTAGCAGAGTCACATTTGTTGTTTGCATATTTTTGGTTTATTTGTTTCAGAGAGAGTGAGAGAGAGAGAGTGGGGGGGGGGGGTGGAGAGAGAGAGCGAGAGAGAGAGAGTGTGTGTGTGTGTGTGTGTGAGAGACAGACAGACAGAGACAGACAGACAGAGAGAAAGACAGAAAGGCAGAGACAGACAGACAGATAAAAAGACACAAAGACAAACAGGTGGACACGCTGACAGACACACAGACAGACACACAGACGAACAGACAAGCAGACAGACAGGCAGACAGACAGACAGACAGACAAGAGGCAACCAGAGACAACCAGAGAGAGAGAGAGAGATAAAGAGAAAGAGATAGAGAGAGGGGTGGCGGAGAGGGAGAGGGAGGGAGAGGGGGAGGGAAAGCGAAAGCGAAATGAATAGGAGCGAGAGAATGACAGATGCAAGCAGAGACAGAAACACCTGCATGGGAAAGCTGAAAGATCGCACAGTGTTACACATTTTGACATCTCCCGTGTCAATGGGTACCAACAAGCTGTAGGGAGCCTACACAAACGGATACTGCACAACAACATACAAATATACAGATCACCAACACACACACACAAACTCTCACATAGAGAGAGAAAAAAAAAAGGGGGGGGGGGAGAGTGAGAGAGAAAGAGAAAGAGAACGAGAGAGAGAGAGGGAGAGACACAGAGACAGACAAACAGAGACAGAAACAGAGAAAGACAGGGAGACAGAGAGAGAAATAGAGACAGAGACAGAGTGAGACAGAGAGACAGAGGCAAAGGGGAGATAGAGAGAGAGAGACAGAGACACAGAGAGACAAAGACAGAGAGATACAGGTAGAGAGAGAGAGAGACAGAGAGAAAGAGACAGAGAGAGAGAAAGAATGAGAGAAAGAAAGAAAGAGAGAGGGAGAGAGAGAGAGAAAGAGAGAGAGAGAGAGAGAGAGAGAGAGAGAGAGAGAGAGAGAGAGAGAGAGAGAGAGAATGAACTAACTACCAACATTATTCACAACTCACCACCACAGCTCCATAACCCAATGTACATGCACACTCGTTTGCTTTTCACAGCAATCGGTCCCTGGAGACCTCCAAATCTTTTATACCCAAACCCGCGTCGCACCGTGTCACACACACAGAGAGAGAGAGAGAGAGAGAGAGAGAGAGAGAGAGAGAGAGAGAGAGAGAGAGAGAGAGAGAGATCTAGAAGCAGATCCTGTCACTTCAAAACCTTCCTTATCACCTGCACCCAGTTGGGAACTTCAAAGAGTACGTTTTGACATGTCACACTGACTTAAAAAAAGAAGATAATATCAACTTACTGGCAAGTCAAGTTAAATGTCATATAGAAGATTTTTATTCCGATCACTTGAAAGTTTACACTGATGGATCAATAATTGAAAGACAAGCAGGCTCAGCGTTTTTAATATCTGCTCTCAAAATTGAGAAATCCTTCTACATAGGACTTAATAAATCTGTCTTTACCGCTGAATTCTTTGCAATCTTAATGGCTTTGAATTATATGATAAATTTTCCTAGGACACTTCCCAAGATACTTTTTTGCGTTGATTCAAAATATACTCCTAATCATAATTTAAGGGCCACTTCTTCCTTCCTCTCTAATTTTAAGTTGAAATAATTGACAATGTTTAGAATTGATTCTATGTTTTATTTCATCATTTCCACACCTGTTTTGGAAAAAGAAATTAGCACAATGACCCATTAGTGAACAGCACATGCATTTAAAGGAACATCCCCCCCTTTTCAAAAAACAGAAAGTGTCAGATTTGGCCAATCTGTTTTCAATATCGCGTGTGTCCGCCCCGAGCCTGGATGCATGCTTCACAGCGCCGATGCATCGACCCCACAAGGGTACGGAGTGTGTCCTGAGGGATAGCCGCCCACTCGATCTGCAGGATGTCGACCAGCCTGGCCAGGGTGCCCGGTGGGGGGTGGTTGTCCCTGATGCGCCTCCCGAGCACATCCCAGAGGTGTTCAATTGGGTTCAGGTCAGGTGAGCACGCTGGCCAGGCCATACGGACGACTTCATGCTGCTCCAGGAAGTCGGTCACAAGGCGTGCTCGATGCGCAGGTGCATTGTCGTCCTGGAAGATGGCGCCTTGACCAAGGTCCACAAGCGCAGGCAGTGCCACGGCCGCCAGAACCTCGTCCCGGTACCGGACCCCGTTCAGGATGCCGTCAATGGGGAGCAGGGGGGTCCGGGTACCACGGCTCATGCCACCCCACACCATCACCGACCCGCCGCCGTACCGGTTATGCTCTTGGACAGTGGCGTCAGCGAACCTCTCCCCTTGACGTCGCCACACCCGAGCCCGGCCATCGTTAAAGGTCAGGGTGAACCTGGACTCATCCGAAAACAAGACCCGGGCCCACTGTTGCCTTGTCCAGGTCACGTGCTCCCTGGCCCAGGCGCACTCTGTTGACCGGTGACAGCACGGGTCGGACGGCCGGTCTCCGTGACCTCAAGTTTGCCTCATGTAGCCGTCTTCTCACCGTGCTGCAGCTGATGTTAGCACCTGTTGCGTCCCTCAGCTGACCCCTCAAGGTCACCGCAGTGGATGCCCTTTCCCTCAGGACGGAGAGGGCAAGGTAGCGGTCTTGCCGTTACTCTGGGTCGACCTGTGTGACGCCTTTCCTGGACTGCTCCAGTCTCATTGAAGCGCTCCAGCAGTCTCTGGATTGTGGAATGCGACACTTCAAGTCGTCTAGCAACTTCCCGCTGCGCTAGGCCTTCATCAAGCAGAGAGAGGGCTCTCCCCCGCTGCTCATCCGTCATCCGTCGTCTTGCAAGCATGGTTAAAACGAACCAAGAACGGGTCCTTTTTATCCTCGTCTGCGGGCAACTTTGGCTGGAGTAGTGTTCAAAAAGGGCTTGCCTTGCACGTGCAAAGCGAATTTTGTCGCTATCTTGCCTGCGTCGTCAGAGAGACCCTGCTGAAGATTCGACAATTTCGTGTGGAAATTGTCTTCCTTGGGCCGCCCATTGCAAATCGGCAAATCCCCAAACACGTGCCAAAAGGAAACTGCAATGTTGTCTGAGCTCTTATCCATTCAGTTACGGCAACGAATTGGAGAAAAGAGTAAGAGAAAATAGGTTATTTCTCCTTTCAAAAATTGACTCAAAAACGTTCCTGGCCCTTCAATAATGACGTGTAGTATGTACTTCAAGCTCTTCAATTATCAAAATTACAAACAAGATCTGAAATGATATTGGAAATTACTCACTTGATTAATAGTTTATCCTTAAGAGGCATTGATATTACTTTCTGCTGGATACCATCTCATAGTTCTTTTCATTATAACGATATGGTTGATAGGGCTGCAAAACGGGGGGCAAAGAGCTCCCCAGATTCAAATAATGTACAACTTTCCCTCTCATTGCATGAGTGTTATACCTTAGTGGACTCCTATGTATGGAAGCAGTTTCAAGATAAACAGAAAAAGTATGAAAACTGTTATATGAACTTTGAAATTAGCAAAACACTTAAGCAGTTTCCTGCCAACAATCCCTTATGTATAGGTGGAAACCTGATGCATTTAAAACAAAATACACCAGGAATATAGTATATCTGTGTGGAAAAAAGATAACACATAGTCATATTCTTTCATGCGTTCGGGTGAAATGACATATTCCTACACTATCTGACAGTTTCTGATATATTTGCCTCACCATCCTTGACATATGAATTTTTTGTTAGCCTGTCAAAAAGTCCTATAGCAAATCATCTTTAACACGCCGTTATTTATCATGTTCAATGTTATGGTTAGCCAATTTTATTGTTTCAATCGTTAATTATGATAACGTCTTGTGATTTTGTTCCTTCTCGTCTTCGGCACAGTTGTTTTCTGGTTCATTTCTTTTTCCTGAAGATTAACCATTTCCAAGTATACTCTTCACTCATGAATTTTTTTTTTTTTGGTCTAAAATCACTTAAGTGAATAGACATTAAATAAAAGACCACCACACACACACACACACACACACACACACCACAACACACCAAAACACAACACACACACACACAACACACACACACACAAACACCACACACACATCACAACACACACACACACACACACACACACACACACACACACACAGCCACACACACACACACACACACACACACACACACACACACACAACACACACTACACCCATCACGTGTGCGCACATCACTACATTCACTTCATCACAACACATGGGCCAGTACACCACAAACACAGACGACAACCCAACTCACCATCACACAGCATTCACAACACCAACCTCATGTCTGTTGTTTGACTGAACATGGATCTCTTTCTATCATTGAAGCAATGTGTTTGGCCCAATTCCAGTCTCATGGTCGAACAAGAGATCAAGCCTCGTTAACTCTCTCTCCTTCTAGATTTCAAACTCTCTGTCTCTTTTTGTCTGTCTGTCTGTCTGTCTCTCTGTCTGTGTCTTCCCTTTCGTCATCTCTCTCTGTCTCAAGTGTGTGTGTGTGTTGTGGTGTGGTGCGTGTGTGCGCGCGCGCGTGAGTGTGTGTTTGTAAGAGAGAGTGTGTGTGTGTGTATTTTGTAATGGTGACATTGAAAATGGTGCAGTGTGAGAGTGAGTTGTTTAGTTGCGTGTCACTTTGATAATCTCTTTCGTTTTTGATATATTTGCATTTCACTTTTACAGACATGTAATGTTTTCATGCATAGCACACTGTGTGAGTAATGTCTTTGCAACTGGAACCAGTTTCTTCTCGTTCTAAATTTTTTTGTTTGTTTTTTTCTCTTTTATTTATTTTGTTTTTGTTTGTTTGTGGTTGTGGAGGAGGGTGCTATCTCATTTCATATTGTGATTTTGGGGAGGGTACTGTCCCATTTCATACTGTGGTTTTGGGGAGGGTGCTGTCCCAACTTCATGCAGTGTGTTTGGGAGGTGATGTCCCGTTTCATAATGTAGGTTTGGGGATGCTGTCGCATTTTATAATTTGCGACTGGGGTGCTGTCGCATTTCATAGTGTGGGTTTGGAGTGCTGTCCCATTTCATACTGTGAGTTGGGTGCTGTCCAGTTTCATAGTGTGGGTTGGGGATGCTGTCCCATTTAATACTGTGGTTTTGCGGGAAGGTGCTGTCCCATTTCATAGTGTAGTGGGTTTGGGGGTGCTGTCCTGTTTCATACTGTAGTTTTGTGGGAGGGTGCTGTCCCATTTCATACTGTGATTTTGATGGAAGGCGCTGTCCATTTCATAGTGTGGGATTGAGGTGCTGTCCCATTTCATAGTGTGAGTTCGGGTGCTGTCCCATTTCATGGTGTGGTTTTGGGGAGGGTGCTGTCCCATTTCATACTGAGGTCTTGGGGGAGAGTACTGTCCCATTTCATACTGAGGTCTTGGGGGAGAGTACTGTCCCATTTCATACTGAGGTCTTGGGGGAGAGTACTGTCCCATTTCATACTGAGGTCTTGGGGGAGAGTACTGTCCCATTTCATACTGAGGTCTTGGGGGAGAGTACTGTCCCATTTCATACTGAGGTCTTGGGGGAGAGTACTGTCCCATTTCATACTGAGGTCTCGGGGGAGGGTGCTGTCCTATTTCATACTGAGGTCTTGGGGGAGAGTGCTGTCCTATTTCATACTGAGGTCTTGGGGGAGAATGCTGTCCCATTTCATACTGAGTTCTTGGGGGAGAATGCTGTCCCATTTCATACTGAGGTCTTGGGGGAGGGTGCTGTCCTATTTCATACTGAGGTCTTGGGGGAGGGTGCTGTCCTATTTCATACTGAGGTCTTGGGGGAGGGTGCTGTCCTATTTCATACACATTATGATGACCACAGACTCTCTCTTTCGCCATGCTGTGATGATGGCGACGATAGGGATAGACATGATGCTCTGGAATTCCATTCTGGATTGAGACAGCGTGCTAAGGCTGCACTCTACGCTTATTTCCATAGTATATCCTTGCGTCAAACAGGCTCAAGAGATACAAATTACCTGCAGAAGATATGAGTAACACCTTCAGTGACGCGTCCGTGAAGAGGGTGAGATCCGATCATGTTATCCCAGTCTTCCTAATGAGCCATTAGCACACTCAACTCTGATCTGAGTTACAGCTGATTGAAGAAGAAAAGGTAACCCAAAGTACGTCTTAGTGAAAAGTTTTAAATTTGTGGTCTAAAATAGCTAGAAAAATGCACGTTTAAATATTCGTCAAAACATCAAGTAGAAAAGGTAACCTAAAGTACGTCTTAGAGCAAGTTCTGAATTTGTAGTCTTAAGTTGCTAGAAAAATGCACGTGTAAATATTCGTCAAAACATCAATACACACAGCAGGTTCAACATTAGTCTCACATGTCAAGTTTCCAGTTTGAATTACACATCTTTCTCGTGTCCGTCTTTATGTTCTCTCATTCGTATGGCGTTAATCAGTATGAACCAGAAAAAACACGAAAATAGAACCAGAACGCGTATTTAATACAACCAGACAAGACAGGTGAACATTTTCGTCGGTGAACTGGCCTTTGTCAAGCGTAAACATAATATTACGGAAGAACAAAGAACAAATACAAAATCAGGATAAAAAGACTAAAATTCCCTGCAAGCTTCGTCCGGCGAGAGGAAAGGACTAAACTGGTTACACTTGTTTTGGATCAGCCAGAATGACAAGCACAATAGTCGTGGTGGTCAAGATATTAAACTTCCATCTGGAAGGCCTGAGTTCTATCCCGCCTGGTAGTGTTTGGTGGGTAAAGGGTTGGAAACTTTTCCCAATCTCCCAGGTCAGTATATGTGCAGATCTGCTGGTGCCTGAACCCCCTGCTAGTGTATATGCTTGCATAATATCAAATACGCACGTTAACCCTTTGACTCCCGCACCCCGACCACCATCATCCTGCACTGTCAACCATGCTACCAAAGCAAAAACTTAACCATCTGACTCCCTCACCCTATCCACCACCTACCTGCAGGAAGCTGGTGGATAGGGTGAGGTCATCAGAGGGTTAAGTTCTTGCAGTTGGTAGATAGGGTGCGGGAGTCAAAGGGTTAAAGACTATGTAAGCCATGCCAGCGCTCGGTAGCTTATGGAAACACGAAAATACTCAGCGTGCAAATCCTTGTTCACACAACTCTCCCCCTGCCCCTTCTCCTCATTTCAAGAGTTTGCCAGCACGTAGCCAAATCTACGGATTAATGCCTGCAGATATGGGTGCAACACATGGAATTGTGCCAGAACAATGACTCATTCTTGAACAAATTACGAACTTCTATATACATGTAAGAAAGATTTCTATCCGATCTTTTTCTTTTCCTTTCTTTTTTAATTGTCCCATACAACGATAGGATCCAATATGGATGTCGACGTTAAAAAGCCAAAGAAAGAATGAACCAATATCAGTTGTGATCAGCTGAAAAATCCTTGTTGGCCTATCATTGTCTACCGATGGCTAAGGAAAGGGGAATTGGAACACCTGGTCATAACGGGAAAGCTGGAGGGAAAGAGAGCACCAGGTAGACCCAGGAAGAAGATACTAGACGGACTTGCAGAGTGGCTGGGGACAAAGAGGGTGGAAGAGATTCTTGAGGCAACAAGAGATAGAGACAGACGGAAGTCCATGATGCCTGATGATGATGATGGTTAACCACACGCCATATATACATGTCATATCAGTTTAAGTCAGTTCATATTTTTGGACACGACTTTTAGAAAATATAGCATACTTGAAAAGCTGCCTTTAAGGAATGCCGAATTAGATAAAGCAAATTTGCCTTTCGGATCATGGCTCTCCAAATAACGGATTGCATTACGGCACAGTTCATCTGAGATTGCAGTTACGGGTGAACACAGCATGGTTTCGAGATAAGAATCACCACTCTCTCTCTCTCTCTCTCTCTCTCTCTCTCTCTCTCTCTCTCTCTCTCTTCTCTCTCTCTCTCTCTCTCTTCTCTCTCTCTCCTCTCTCTCTCTCTTCTCTCTCTCTCTCTCTCTCTCTCTCTCTCTCCCTCTCTCTCTCTCTCTCTCTCTCTTTCTCTCTCTTCTTTCTCTCTCTCTCTCTTTGATTAGCTATGTGACAAATAATGATAATAATAGTACGAGTACTACTACTGCTACTACTACTACTAATAACAACAATAATAATAATAATATTATAATGATAATAATAATAAGAAGAATTACAATAATAATAACAGCATCATCAAGTGCCCTGCCGCATGGCGTTGCCGATCATGGCCTTCTATATGTATCTATCCCTTGTCGCCGCAAACACATCTTCCACCCTCTCTGTCCTCAGCCACCCTGCAAGTCCGTCCAATATTTTATCCCTAGGTCTACATGGTGTTCTCTTTCCCTCCAGCTTTCCTGTTGTCACCAGGTGCTCTAATTCCCTTTTCCTCATAAAATGGCCTATAAATATTGCCTGCCTTTTCCTAATCTTCCTTATGAATGATCTTGTGTCTGCCTCCATCAGGACTGTCTCGTTTGTTTTCCTTGCTGTCCATGGAACTCTCAACATTCTTCTTAGAAACCTCATCTCGGCTGCCTCAATCTTGTTCTGGCTCTGCTTTTTGGCTGTCCACACCTCACGACCGTATAACATTATCGGTTCTATATAATGTTCAAGAACTCTCTTCCTGATGTCAATTGATAGGCATTTGTTGGTAAGAATGCTTTTCATCTTGTTCAAGGCTGTTTTGGCTAAGCCGATTTTGCTGGTTATTTCTGATGCGCATCTACCGTCTGGTGAGATGATCGTTCCCAGATGTTTAAACTTATCAACCTGTCTCAAAGCTGTGCCACTTGCTGTTATTTTGCATGAGGGGATTTCATGTTTTTTACTGATTACCATGACTTCAGTCTTCTTGCTATTTAGCTCCAACCCTTTATTTTTTATTTCTATTTCTATTATATTCACAAGGTTTTGTAGGGCCTTTCATTTTCTGCAATTAGCATAGTAAAAATAATAATGATAATGATGATGATGATGATGATGATGATGATGATGATGATGATGATGATGATGATGATGATGATGATGATGATAACAATAACAACAACAACAACAACAACAATAATAATAATAATAATGATAATAATAATAACAATAATAATAATAATAATAATATATAACATTTTTATTGAAAAAAATACGGCCATGGATGTAAAAGCCTACTGGTATGCGAGTGCACGTAAAAGTTCTAGCCTGTTTACTGAGAAGAACCTATACGAGAGACACCTAGATGAACACACAGTTCTGTTCAAAAGGTATTCTTTTACCTGATGAAAAGGAGCAAATTATGCCATGTGAAGCGCAATGACTCGCAACTGACGCAATCTTGTAATCTATATCCGTGTCGTCTTCGTCTCTGTACCGTGCGTGACTGCTTTGAAATGCCATTAGAATAAACTACTTGTGTCAAAACGAAGCAGAGCTTTTTAGTTTTTGGTTGGTTTGGTTTTAGTTTTTTACGTCGATACCCACCTCAGGTGATATGGCTTACGGGGTTAACCTTCACAGGGAAGTGGGGGAAGGGGGACTTATCTAATCCTATACTGACACCACCAGAACAACAATAATGTTAAGATGGGACAATGAGAAGGCCAGTTTCAACGTTGCGCTCTCTGGGATTCGAACTCACAACCATTAGCATATGAATCCGACGTTAAACCACCTGAGCTATTGAGGCCCGTTTTTAGCTCTCACGCCAAACCGTTATTATTGAAGCAGTTGAATCTGTCCCTGTCGTCTACGTCTCTGTATAACTCTTCTGAAGTGCCATTAGAATAGTTCAGTGTGTGACTGGCTGCATGCTTTACATATTAACGATTTCAAACCTAGCTGTATCAAAAACGAAGCAGAGCTTTTTAGCTCTCATGCCAAACCGTTTTTGGTGAAGCCTTGGAATCTATTCCTGTCGTCTACTCTCTGTATAACTCCTCTCAAATTCCATTAGAAAAGTCCATTGTGTGACTCGCTGCATGCCCCACATATTAACGATTTCAAAACCAGTTGTCTCAAAACGAAGCACAGCTGTCTACCTTTTATACCAAACCGTTATTACAGAAGCCATTGAATCTGTCCCTGTCGTTAACGTCTTTGTATGACTCCTCTCAAGTGCCATGAGAATAGTCCACTGTGTGACTCACTGCATGCACTGCGTGATATTACGATTTCAAAACTAGTTGTATCAAAACGAAGCAGAATTTTTTAGCTCTTATGCCAAACCGTTTTTATTGAAACCTTGGAGTCTATCCTTGTCGTCTACACTCTGTATGGTTCTTTTTAAATTTCATTCGAATAGTCCACTATGTGACTCGCTGCCTGCCCTACATAATATGATTTCAAACCTAGTTGTACCAAAACGAAGCAAAGCCTTTCAGCTCTCACACCAAAACGTTATTATTGAAGCATCTGAAGCTATCCATGTCGTCTACTCTTTGTATGACTCCTCTCAAGTGCCATTAGAATAGTCCAGTGTGTGACTCGCTGCCTGTCCCACATAATATATTAACGATTTCAAAACTAGTTGTATCAAAACGAAACAGAGCTTTTTGACTCTCACGCCAAACCCGTTTTTAATTTCAAGCCTTGGAAATGGCCATGCTGACAGAGGTAGTCTAGGTCATGCTTAAGATACGCGTCGCTCCAATGGTTGTCGTACCAACGAAAACACGATACTCATCAAGGGCCAGTTTTGTGTGACAGGACACTCTGTCCGTAAGGAAGATCGCCGCCTCCCATAAATGCTCCTGCATGGAGAGCTGATATAAGGACAGTGTGACCAGGAAAGACAACTACAAACGATATAATGATACTCTGAAGATCGCCGTTATCAACTAAGACACCGACACCACCAACTGGGATCACATCAAAGACATTCTATTTGTAACGTCTTTAGATCACACTGACCACAACAGATCGTGTTAGTGACAGTGGTGTAAGCAGGGTACCATCATATTTCATCAGCCTTAAACAGATACTGTTCAACTGTGGAAGGACCGACGGAAATAGAACCAGGACTGATTCCTATGCGCTGTTTGGATAAGACATGGGCATCCAGGATTGGTCTTCTAACCCACACACAGACCCACACCAGCCGCCAAAGACTGGTATGCCTTCTTTTCCGTCAGATCAGCGGGAGAGTTCGTCATCATTAGGTCGTGCCAGAGAGTAGTCACACATCGTAGGAGTACTGTCTCTTTCTTATGAAATGCAGGGGAATCAGATAAAAGACACCAGTGAGGCAAATACGATCTTGGGCATGCAAAGTGTGGACATTGTTCAGGGAAAGACATATGCAGTCAGAGCAATTGCAGACACAACACAGAATGCTTTCACTAAACTTTCAGCTACTTCCTCTGTGGTCATATATAATTTGCAAAGAGGAAGAAGAAACAGAAGAAGAAGAAGAAGAAGAAAGAACAAGAACAAGAACAAGAAGAACAAGAACAAGGAACAAGAATAAAAACGAGAAGAACAAGAACAAGAAGAACAAGAACAAGAAGAAGAACAAGAAGAACAAGAACAAGAAACCACAACAAGAACAAGAACAACAAGAACAAGAACAACAAGAACAAGAACAACAAGAACAAGAACAACAAGAACAAGAACAAGACCAAGAAGAAGAACTCTTCTCAATTACTTGAAACATTTTCTAAAACGTTTACGGTATGATCCGATTATTCAAGTTTATTTCAAATCCGTTCATGAGCAAACCTAGATGTCTTTGCTCACATTGTGTTCTTCCCAGTGGCCCCTAAATGAGTCATGTCTGTTTGAATTGTTCCATTTCCAATTTCCAGCAGAGCCAAAATTTCATTTCAGTTTGGTGGAGTACCGTATAAATAGATGATATTCCAGTTTTCTTGACACGGTCTGTCTGTCTGTCTATCTGTCTGTCTGTTTGTCTGTCGCTGTCTGTCTGTCTCTCTCTCTTCTCTCTCTCTCTCTCTCTCTCTCTCTCTCTCTCTCGTCTTCGATATGGAGTATCGTCATTATGATTTATCAATGGCGTCTTTGTCGATGCGTAACCAAATAATTTTGGGCTATTGAAATGTGTGTTCGTTTGTGTGTACGTGTGTGCGTTTAATTGGGTGTGTGTGGCTGTTTGTGCGTGCGTGCGTGGGTGTGTGTCTGTGTGTGTGTGTGTGTGGTGTGTGTGTGTGTGTGTGTGTGTGTGTGTGTGTGTGTGTGTGTGTGTGTTAGTGTGAGTGTGTGCCCTTGTCTGTGTCTGTATGTGCGTGCGTGTGGTGTGTATGTGTTTGTGCGTGTACGTGTGTGTACATGTATGTGTGTGTGTACGCGCGTGTACGTGTGCGTGTGTGTGTGGGGTGTGTGTGTGTGTGTGTGTGTGTGTGTGTGTGTGTGTGTGTGTGTGTGTGTGTGTGTGTGTAAGTGTGTGTAAGTGTGTGTGTGTTTGTGAATGTGTGTGTGTGCGAGGAACTGCAAACCGTTTAAACATAAAATGAAATTTCATGAATATCATTTACACATGCAATGCAATAATCAAATTCATATAGACACGCCATCCACACATATAGTCACACACGAACAGATGTGAATTGTTGCAGGAGCCAACAAGATCAGTGTCTGCAACCACACATACAGAAAAAAAAATGTGCATACATTAACTTAATAACCAAGAGAGAGAGAGAGAGAAAGACAGAGAGAGAGACAGACAGACAGACAGATAGATAGACAGACAGAGATGGAGACAGGGATGGAGAGAGAGAGTCAAACAGACAGACAGAGACAGAGAGACAGAGAGAGAGACAGACAGACAGACAGACGGACAGGCAGATACAGAGACGGAGGGACAGAGCAGACAGAGATAAGCAGAGACAAAGAGGTGGAAAGACTGAGACAGAGAGAGAGAGAAAGGGAGAGACAGGGGGAGAGAAGGAAGGAGGTAGTGAAAGGGAGAGAGAGAGAGAGAAGGGGAGAAAAAGAGAGAAAGAGACAAAGACAGAGAGAGAGAGACAGACAGAGAGACAGAAAGACAGAGAGACAGAGACAGACAGACAGAGAGACAGAGAGAGAGACAGAGAGAGAGAGAGAGAGACAGAGAGACAGAGAGAGAGAAAGAGAGAGAGAGAGAGAGACGTTGGGAAAGGGGGGGGGGGGTCAAGAAAAGAACACCATCCAAAACGTTCTAGCGAGACTCCTTTTTACGTATGTTTCAGTTCCTGCATTTGGAAAATTCGGAGTCTTTAAAACAGTATGTATGTATGTATGTATGTATGTATGTATGTATGTATGTATGTATGTATGTATGTATGTATGTATGTATGTATGTATGTATGTATGTATGTATGTATGTATGTATGTATGTGTGTGTGTATGAATGTGTGTATGAATGTGTGTATGAATGTGTGTATGAATGTTGTATGATATGTATGTATGTATGTATGTATGTATGTATGTATGTATGTATGTGTGTGTGTATGAATGTGTGTATGAATGTGTGTATGAATGTGTGTATAAATGT
>CM060306.1:75095511-75105511 GCA_030674185.1 Monoplex corrugatus | reverse complement strand
AGCTCACCTGGAGTCAAGACGTATTTTTCAGACGTCTCTACAATTAAGAGATTAAATTAGTGTTTTTTTCAAATTCATTAAGTTCCAAAACAAGTGTGACTGCCCACGCCCAAGCAAACAGGATCCAGAAGAACAAGAAAACCAATATAAGCGCGCATCCAACAAAACAAGCGCAAATTTTCGGCCAACTAGCCTTTGTCAAGCGCGAACGCACGGTCACAAACAGATCACAAACACCAAACAATGGATAATAAAAACGGGACTAAAAACTTCCCTGCCGCCTGGTCCAGTGGGTAAAAAGGGGACCAAATTAAGTTCATTAACTGTAATAATTGTCGTCTGGCTCCGTGACAGCCCAACGAACTCATTGGTATAAATTTTCAATATGTTTTAATACTTCGAGCAAAGAGATGAAACGTGAAAAGTTTTTCGTCACGTAAAATGTAGTACTTTACAACGTTCAGTCAGCCGGTGTCAAGTCAAAGGAGACGGCCAGTCATTTCGATGTGCGTCAGTTACCTGCACGACAGTAAAATTATGTTGTGTTGTGCTATGTTGTAATTCCAACTGTATCAACTGTGATTGTTTGTGTTCGTCGGTGGTAATGCCAAGGTATGAGCGCTAATAATGACTTACTAATTCCAGAAAACGGAACTTGTCTTCTACTTCAGATAGTGATACCAGTGTGATAGCTACTGACAAACAGGCTAAGAAACGTTTAAATACGACTTCTGAAGAGACTTCTACTATGGAAAACTTTCAGGAAGCTCTATCAAAAATTCATCAACGGTTATATTCGCTATCTACTTCAAAGGAAGTGTTGGAAATTAAAGAAGACGTTTAATACATTCACTGAATCTATTAAAAATCAAATATGTGTTCTGGAGGGGCGTGTGCTCGATCTAGAAACTAAACTTGATAAAAAGGACACTGAAATATCCACAGTGCTAAAAAAAAAAAACGATGAACTTTTGAACGTCGTAAGAGGACAGGACCTAAAACTGAAGCAAAATGAAAGAGACGTTAATGATTTACAACAATATTCCCAAAGATGGAACATAAGAGTGTATCGGGTTCCTGAGGGAGAGGAGGTGAGTCAATGTGTAAAAATAGTATGCCGTGTTTTTAATCACGACATCGGCGTTGCCACCTCCCCAACAGACATAGAAGTGGCACACAGAACAGGCCCACGAAATGGGCAAAAGGCAAGGCCCACTTTGGTCAGATTTTTTGACAGAAAGATAAGGGACAAAATTATTGCAGATAAAAAAAAAACCTAAAAAAACAAAGGTATTGTAATCAGCGAAGACCTGACAGCCGCCAATTACAAACTGTCCACTGCGGCATATAAACATTCTGCCACGCTTGCAACGTGGACTGTGAATGGCAGAGTATTTGCAAAACTGAAAAATGGAATAACAATAAAATTGAACATTCATATGAATATCGATGAAACCTTCAGAAGAGCCATGAATTCCAACACAGTAAGCGATACGGAATAAGGGGAAAAAAAAAACAACAACAACAAACACACACACACACACACACAAAAACAACTATGTAGGTACTAGATCCTCTGTGTGTGAGTGTGTGTGTGTGTGTGTGTGTGTGTGTGTGTGTGTGTGTGTGTGTGTGTGTGTGTGTGTGTGTGTGTGTATGTGAGATTGAGTGTTTGTGTGTTTTGGAAACGTGTGTGTGTGTGCAAATGGATTTATTGACATCAGCACGCGCGTACGTGTGTATAGGTATTTACGGACATGCGTATGTATGAATGTTGGGATCTGACTACTTGCATGAGAATTTGCAAAGATTGAAGCCAATCCAATATGAAAGGAGATTTGATGTCTGTGCACGTCCACATATGTGGACAGTCAGCAAGCAAAGCCAGAGCAGGATCGAGGCAGCCGAGATGTGGTTTCTCAGAAGAATGTTGAGAGTTCCATGGACAGCAAAGAAAACAAATGGAGGCAGACACAAGTCGATCACTGATAAGAAAGATTAGGAAAAGACAAGCAACATTTATAGGCCATTTTATGAGGAAGGGGGATTTGGAGCACCTGGTCACAACGGGAAAACTGGAGGGAAAGAGAGCACCAGGTAGACCCAGGGAGAGAATGCTGGACGGACTTGCAGGGTGGCTGGGGATGAAGAGGGTGGGGGAGATGCTGGGGGCAACGAGAGATAGAGATGGTTGGAAGTCCATGGTCGCCAACGCCATGCGGCAGGGCACCTGATGATGATGATGATGATGATGTCTCCAAGACACACATTTTAACAAGAGATTAGAGCAATATGTAACTTCAGAATGGGGATATAAATGCTTTTTTGCATCATGCCAGTCTAATTCTAGAAGAGTTGCTGTTTTATTTTCAAACAATTTTGAATTTAAAGTAACAAACGTTAAACGAGACCAAAATGGCAACTATATCATTCTGTCATTCTCGTCAATGGAAAAGGATTTACTCTTAGTGAATGTGCTATGACAGTGCTATGACAACCAGCACATTGCCAAAGGGTCTTCTGGATGGAGCAGTCGACTGGGAGTGTACAGCAGACCTCCCAGAGTGGAGAAATTACCCAGATGTCATCAGCAAGACAGGCATGAGACCAGACATCGCTCTCCACTCTGACTCCTCGAAACAAGTGATTCTGATAGAACTCACTGTGCCATACGAAAGCAGAATGGAAGAAGCACATATCTACAAGACCGAAAAATACGCCGGTCTTGCCAGCACCCTGAAGAAAGCAGGTCTGCGGGTCAAAATCTTCGCCATAGAGGTCGGGGCAAGAGGGTTTGTGGGCACCTCCGCTTATGATCTCATGAAACAACTCGCCATTTCTGGGAAGAAGAGGACTAGAGCCCTTAAAGCGATGGCAGAGGCAGCAGAAAGGAGCTCAAGCTGGATCTGGGCAAGGAGGAACCAAAAGTGAACTTCATAAGGATTAAATTCCCTACAGATGATGTGTGCCCCGTTAGCACATTGGTAAAACCGCGTACCGCAGTTCTGAAGCGCAGAATCGCCCAGGTTCGCTCCCCGGCGTGGGAAAAAAAATAGACAACAGCAGAAGGGCATCCAGGAGTCATGACCTGGATGTGGCCCGGCCCCCCGAGAGTGTAAGGAATTCAGGGCCGAAACACTTGTCTAAAGGGGGTTACTTCTCTGAAGACCTTCTGTTGTCTAGCTCTCCCTAGAGTTTCTTTCTACCTGCACATGGTCAATCCATTGACTTCCGGGAATAGTTCGGAGGACATTCGGGAAAGACCGAAGGACACTGGGAAAGACTAGATCTGCGGGCTTTGTGGGTTGGCTTCCCACCTTGCCTTTGATAACATGCCACGAGTTCTTTAAATGAAAGATGCTCCCAGGATTCACCGAAAGGGGGAGAGAATGATGAATCCATCGGCACTGACTCCATCACGACTGGAAACGCACAACGGATCATGATTAATGACCAGATGGAATTTCCGTGTGCGTGTGGAAGGAGATTCACCACCAAACGCGGCATGAAGATCCACAGGACAAAAATGGGCTGTTTGAAGATACATACGAACCAGCAGCAGCGCACTGCGATAGCAGGTGAGACGTTGGATGACCAAGGCCAGGATTTAAACCATAGTGCCAAGGATATCCACGCTGACGGTTCTGATGCGGATTTTGCACAAGCTCTTAACGCCAAACGTGGAAAACTCAATTTGCCGCCTGCCGGTGCAAAAGAACAATGGGAGAAATTAGATGAGGAACTTGTCCTTAAGCTGAATGCGCTAATAGGGAACAGTACGCTGGAACACAAACTTGACACATACGGAGACATCATATACTCTATCTGCAGGGACACTTATGGAGTGAAGCAGCCAAAGACAAAAATGCCTCCCCAGAAATCCAGAAGACAGCAACAGATGGAGAGCATCCGGAGGGAGAATAGGAAGCTTAAAAAGCGAATGAAAACTGCCTCAGAATTCGAGAAGCAAGGGCTCCTGGAACTCTGGAAAGATCTGAAGGCCAAACACAATGCTCTCAGCAAAGTGGAATCAGCAAGGCGAAGAAAGAGCAAAAAGAAGAAGACTCAAGATCGTTTCTTCAAAGATCCCTTTGACTTTGCAAGAAAGCTGTTTGAACAACCCAAATCAGGGACTCTCACAGTGGGCAAGGAAACCCTAGAGCAGCATCTCAGGGAAACATATTCCGATTCTCAGCGCGAGGCACCACTTGAAATCCAGAATCTGGTTTGGCCTGCAGCGACAGAAGGAAAATTCAATAACAAATCACCAACACTGGATGAAGTGAAGAACGTAGTAAAGAAAGTCAGAGCCAAGTCAGCACCTGGACCAAACGGAATACCATACCTGCTCTACAAGAAATGCCCAAAAGTGTTCGAGTGGCTCCACAAGATGATTCGATCAGCATGGAGGAACCAGAAGATCAGCGATCAATGGATGAGAGCTGAAGGAGTGTACATTACGAAGGAGCAGAACTCCAGCAGCATCAATCAGTTCAGGCCAATATCACTTTTGAACGTCGAGGGGAAAATCTTCTTCTCTGTTATGGCAGCAAGATTGACAAAATACCTGACTGAAAACAAGTATCTGGATATGTCAGTCCAAAAGGGAGGCATACCAGGAATGCCTGGATGCTTGGAACATGCCACGTTGATTTGGGATGCCATCCAAAAAGCAAGAACAGAGAAGAGAGACATTGACGTAGTTTGGCTTGATCTGGCGAATGCATATGGATCAGTTCCACACGATATGATCCAGCTGGCTCTTGAAATGTATCACATCCCAGAAAACATCCGAACAATGCTGAGGAAGTATTTCCAAGGGTTCTCAATGCGGTTCTCTACCAAAGAATACACCAGGGACTGGATAGACCTAGAGGTGGGCATTGCAATGGGCTGTGCAATCTCTCCCATACTGTTCGTGTTGGCAATGGAAGTCATCTTGAAAGCTGCAATGAAGAGTTCAGGTCCAGTGAATCTGGGAGATGGATACCAGATGCCTCCTCTGAAAGCTTTCATGGATGACACAACAGTCTTGTCCACGGATGAGGAAGAGACACACCAAATCTTAAAGCAGCTGGATGAGCTGGTGGCCTCTTCAAGAATGAGGTTCAAACCTAAGAAATCCCGAAGTCTCTCACTGCGAAAAGGAAAAGTGGCAGATTCAGTCAAATTCATGGTAGCCAACCAAGCCATCCCCACTGTCACAGAAGAGCCAGTAAAAAGTCTCGGAAGATGGTATGATGACTCCCTGAAAGACACACAAAGGGGATGTGAAACCAAGCAAACAGCAGAAGAAGGCCTGAAGAAAATAGATAACTGCGGACTGCCAGGCAAATACAAAGTCTGGTGTCTACAGTTCATGCTGATACCAAAGCTGCTGTGGCCACTGCTAATCTATGACATTTGCACCAGCACAGTCGAAGCAATGGAAGCCAAAATCAACAAATACACAAGAAAATGGCTCGGTATCCCACCTGGTCTCACTGATGTTGCATTCTACTGTCGTCAAGCAATGCTGAAGCTACCTCTCAAATCCATAGTGGAGGAATACAAAGTTGGAAAAACAAGACTGTTGAGCATGCTGGAGGAATCGGAAGACAATATCGTGAGATCAGTTCATCCAAAGCTGAGAACTGGCAGAAAGTGGAAAGTCCAAGAGGCTGTAAACAATGCCAAGAGAAACCTCAGCATCAAAGAAATAATTGGACACACGCAAACCAACAGACAGGGACTGGGAGCAACAAAAATGCAGTGGTGGTCCAAAGCCAAAGGGAAGGAAAAAAGAGACATGATCATACAGGAGTTGAAGGAAGAAGAAGATGTCAAAAGAGTGCAGAAGGCAGTCCAGCAAGGTCAACAGGGGCAATGGACAACATGGGACAGTGCACTCCAAAGAAGTCTCAGCTGGAACGATATGTGGCACATGGCTCCTCTAAGGATAAGCTTCCTCCTTAGATCTGTATATGACCTGCTCCCCTCGAATGCAAACTTAGTGAAATGGGGGAAATCAGACGACCCAGCATGTCCGCTCTGTCAGAAGAAACAAACAGTGGAACATGTCCTAAGCTCTTGCAAAGTAGCGCTAGCCCAAGGAAGGTATACATGGAGGCACAACCAAGTTCTGAAAGTGATCACAGACGTGTCTAGCTCTCCCTAGAGTTTCTTTCTACCTATGGTCCCAATAAAGACCTGACGTTTTATAATACATTAAAAGATGTAATTAAAGGTTACAAAAATAACAATCTCATCGCTGTAGGAGACAGGAATATTGCTATGGATCCAAACATGGACTGTTATAACTATGTGCGCTTGAACAACCCCAAAGCCAAAGAGGCACTCGAAAACATGACAAGAGAACTTAATCAGACAGATATCTGGAGAGAGAACAATCCTGAATGTAGGCGGTATACGTGGAGAAAACTGACACCACTTAAGCAAAGCCGACTCGACTATTTCCAAATGTCTGATTATCTGTACTGGTATTATGAAAGCACAGATATTCTTTCAGGCTACTGTCCAGATCATTCAATGGTAACACTTCGCTTACTATTCCACAAAACCGAAAAGACGAGAGGTTTCTGGAAATTCAATACATATCTTCTAATGGATGAGCAATATGTGAAAGAAATAAATGAAGAGATTTCAAATGTGATAAACGAGTAATGCAGCTGACCATTATGATAAATCGAATTTAAATAAAATGGCAAAATCTGACATTAAACTGCAGATCCATGACAAACTATTTTTAGATTTTCTGTTAATGAAGGTACGGTCAAAAACCATAGCGTACGCCACAATGAAAAATAAAAAAATGAAAGAGAAGGAAAATAGACTTGTACAGGATATAGAAGCCTTTGAAAGGCTTGAAAACAAAACAGAAAAGGAAATAAAAGAACTTCGAGAAAGGAATCACGAACTTCAGATAATTCGGGACAAAAGAATGGAGGGAGTATTGCTGAGATGGAAGGCAAGATGGATTGCTGATGGGGAAAAACATTTCTAAATATTTTTGCCATCTCGGGTATAGCAACTACGACAAATTGTACATGGTGTAATAATGCAAGAGACTCTATTGAACATTTTCTGTGGAACTGTTACTGTGTCCGTAATTTCTGAAATTTAACAGAAAAACTAATCAACGCAAAATGCGAAAATACCTTCAACATCAGAATCAGACGAAATCTGGTGTTGTTCGGTGTTGACCAAAATGTAAAAACAGACAGAGTATTTGATCTTAAAATAATGCTTGAAAAATCATTTACATATAAATGCAAAACAGACAAGTGTGTTCCAAATATACATACTTTCCAAAGAATGCTAAACCAGAGATTCAAAATTGAACAATATAACGCCAAAATAAACTTTTGCTTGTCCTTTTTTAATGATCAGTGGAACAACTATAGATCAATGTTCCTTGTGTAGAAAACAGACTTTCTTCGTGTCATATTTCTTAAATATTGATGTACATAATGAAATCATCATTGATTAGAATATTGTTTTATATGTTTTGTGGGCCATAGGTTTTCTTTTCTTTTTTTTTTATGTGAACAATTATTATGAATTGAAATTATTATCATTTGTTTTTTTGTTGTTTTTTGTTACTACATTGTTTGTTGATGTCTATTCCTGTTAAAATATGAATAAAAAAAAAGGTGAAAAGAAGAAGAAGAAGAGGTAGAAGAAACGTACAATATCGGCCAATTCGAGACCACTTACGAGCTATTCGTACGGAATATCTTTCCTGGATTTTATTTACATACTTACAGAAAAAAAGGCTTCGTACTCTACTTAGTAATGCAGTCCCTATCAGTTATGTTCTTTACATCATTATTTTATAAATGTTGAACCAAACAAGACTGCTTTACTAGATATTTTTTTAACCGTTTGCTTTTCGTTTATCTTATTTCTTTCGCCTTCACTGGGTGCTCTGTAAGCTGTATGCGCAAAGTCTCCATACTTTATAGAATGCTGCTACATTATGTCTGTGTGACTCACTCTACGTGATATTGCATACCCCTCTTCTCTTGCTATGTCACATAGCCGGTCCGTCGAGTTCTACACGAAACAAAACGATCGTGTCCTGTTAAGAGAGTGTAAAGGCCGTCCCTTTGAAAAAACCTAACTACGGAAACAGCATTCTTGGAGGGCCACCTACGCTTGCTCTTCAGACCTCCAGCGTGTCTTTTAGTTTCTTTTTCTTCTTCACGGCGTTGTCTTTCCTTAATTAAAAAGTTTCTGTTTCGTTTCTGTTGTTTCAGACCCCCAGACCGTTAATTCTGTCGAGTGAAAGGTCAACTTTGCTTCTTTGTCTTTGATTTTATCTTTCCATGTTCTTATTATTGCAAGATATAGACAATCCTAGTTTTCGTTTCTTGGTACTGTAAGAAACGTAACAGCAGTTACTCTGATTATTCACATAGTTGAAATCTTCTTTCCTTCTGAAAAATTGAAAATAATGGTATCAGTTTTCCCTTCAGCCTAAGGTTGTAGGGGAGAGAGAGGTGGTAGAGACTTCAACGTTTCTGGGGGCCGGCATTCTGACGACGATGTCCGTTTCATCTTCCTCGCTGCATTACCTCCCTTAATTCTTCAACTTCCTAATTATATTACTAACCCAAATTCATCTTCTTCATAAATAAACAAATAAATAAATAAATAAATAAATAAACATAGAAATAAATACATAAATAATGAATGAAAGTAAATAGATAACAAATAAATAGGTTAATACACAGATAAATAAATGAAAGAAAAAGAAGAATAAATAGTACATAAATAAATAAAATAAATAGACAAATAAAAGGAAAAGAAGAAAGACTGCTAAGGATTGAGAATCAGCCCAGGAGGCCCTTCCACACCTCTCTGTCAGTATCTACGTCTTTCAAGAGGAAAGTTGTATGCTCGCAAAGCAGACAA
Organism: Monoplex corrugatus; assembly: GCA_030674185.1. Classification (NCBI taxonomy): domain Eukaryota; kingdom Metazoa; phylum Mollusca; class Gastropoda; order Littorinimorpha; family Ranellidae; genus Monoplex; species Monoplex corrugatus. Next base: position 75,096,595 of record CM060306.1, on the reverse strand, counting down.
CACGCATGCATACATCCAAAACGTATCAGGAACATCTCAAGAATCTTAAGAATACTGAAAACAAATTGTTGTGTATCAACATTTACACGTGGAGAAAACGCTGACTCTGAAAGACAAACTCCTCCCCTCTTGCAGTACATGTAGCTTACACAAATACCATGTGGGTTTTTTTTTTTTCTGATGGAGTTATCAGTGTCACTAACTGTTCCTGTAAGTAATTTGTGCGACGTAAAAGTTTGTCTTGCAGGTGATCAGTGTCATGTGTGCGTGCGTGGAATGATGTCGAAATCATACCTACATGGCAGTGAGCGCAATGAGGCCCACACGCAGTGTATACATGTACGCTTACCTGTGTGGAACACTGATCGAGAAGACCATTAGCGGTTGTATATGTTTGTCTGCCTGTCTGTGTGCGTGTCTGTCGGCTTTTTTGTCTGTTTGTCTGTTTGTCTGTCTGCATGTCTGTTTGTCTGTCGGTCTGTCTGTGTCTGTGTCTCTGTCTGTATGTCTGCCTCTGTCTCTGTCTCTCTGTTTGTCTGTCTGTCTGTTTCTCTCTCTCTCTCTCTCTTGCTCGCTCGCTCGCTCGTTCGTTCGCTCTCTGACTCTGTCTCTCTGTTTCTTTGTCAGTCTGTCTGTCTGTCTGAGAGTCTGTCTGTCTGTGTGTCTCTCTCTCTCTGTCCCGCTCGTTCGCTCTCTGACTCTGTATGTTTCTTTGTCTGTCTGTCTGTCTCTCTGTCTGTCTTTTCTTTTCTATGTATCTGTCTCTGTCTCTCTCTCTCATGTGGGTGTGCACATATGAATGTGTGTGTGCGAGCGTGCGTGTGTGTGCTTGCTCTCTCTATCTCTATTTCTCTCTCTCTCTGTATGTGTGTGTATGCGTGCGAGTGTGACCACACATGCGTTTGTGTTTTTGTGCTCGTACTCTTAGCTTATCTTTGTGTGTGTATGTATGTGTATGTGTGTGTGTGTGTGTGTGTGTGTGTGTGTGTGTGTGTGTGTGTGTGTGTGTGTGTGTGTATGTACGTATGTATGTATGTGTATGTGTGCGTGAGTGTGTATATGTGTGTGTGTATGTGGATGTGTG
>CM060306.1:75090511-75093011 GCA_030674185.1 Monoplex corrugatus | reverse complement strand
GCACTTACGATGATTCTGTGTTAACGATTGGAAGAGACAGTAACTGTTTAGGGGAAGTAGCTGTTAAGAAGCCAGTTGCTCCATCTGATACTTCTGTAACATCGACCTGATGAAAATAATTGGAATCGTGCTGAAGCCGGATGTGAATTATCTAAGTAGACAGAAATTATTTTGTTGTGGTTGTTGTTGTTGTTCGTTTTGTGTGGGGTTTTTGTTTTTGTTTTGTTTTGTTTTGTTTTGTTTTGTTTTGTTTTATACAATTGTTCATCATAAATTTCACCCGGTGACGGTAGGTCATTCTCGATAATGTTTGAAGCCCTTTTCAGTATTCTGTTCCGAGTCATACTGTCCGATTTACAAATATGTCCACACCAAACATGATGGAAAAAAAATGAGTTATTTCAATGACAGCAGTGTAGAACTGTGTTAACATTTTTAACTAAACAGCCCAGGCGTCAAAGAAAGTACAGGTGCTGTTGAGCTTTTTTGACAGTTTTTTTTCCATGTTTTTATCATAATTCAAACCATCGGGAATAATTAATCCAAGAAATTTAAACTCTTTGACAATTTCAACTTATTCCTCTTTGATGACAAATGGGAGAAGATCAGTCTTATTCCTTATATAACCCAGAAGAATTTCTTTTGTTTTTGATACATTCAGTTTGAGTGGTTTTGATTAAATCAGTTAACAAGCCGAGAGATCTCGTCTCCCTGTTTTGAGTCAACATCATCTGATGTAAGTCCTTCTACAGCGGTGTTATCAGTAAACGTCACCATGACATTGCAATCATTATGGGATTCGCAGTCATGGGTGAAAAAAGAGTATGATATCAGTGGCAGAACCCAACCCTGTGGAACACGTATGCTTAGTGTGCTTGGAGAAGAAATGAAACTGTCAACTTTAACAGCTTCAGCTCTGCACTTTAAAAAGTCTAAGATCCATTTACATATTGGTTCTAGTAAGTTGAGCTGTCTAAGTTGTGAATACAATGTTGAATAAACAATTGTATTTTAAAAGCAGAGCTAAAGTAAACAAAAAGGATTATTATTTAGCATAGCTTTGGGGTTCTCAATGTGACTTACCGGGGCATGACTCCTGGGAAAAAAATTAAGGAATTAAAATCTGTATAGCAAATTTTCAGTCATTAAATCAGAAAATTCATAGCACTGAGAAAGGTATTTACTGCACTTTTATTTTCTATACAAGCACATATTTTAATACCAAATTACACTCATTATACTTACTCAACTTTCAAAAAAATAATCCGAGGAAATTGATTCTTTCTATTGCAGAAACCCCGCGGATCTGACGGAAGAGAATTAGTACTCTGGCAACACTTCTTTTTGTCTTTGATTACCTTTGTTGAAGTCACCTGCAACTATCACAGTGGTGCCTGGGACGCTATTTTTTCACATGCGTCCCTTTCGTCTGCTAGTTCACGAAGATCAGTGGAGAGCTTTCGCTTGGGGTTGAATGTAGACGGCAATCAATATGACAGATGAACTTTCACGTAAGAGATTGAAATATTGGATCCGTATCGTCAGTAACTCGAGATCAGAAGTGTCAGAAGTCCGTCAAAAGCGTGATACTACGTTTACATTCGGGCACCAGCTTGGATTGACAAGTAAACAAAAATGTTGCCACTGCCCTTTTTGGTTCGACTCAACAATACAGTCACATCTGTTGATAGTGGACCCAGGTGGTTGAACAAGACTATCAGGGACTTCAAAATATCGAGCTATGTTTCAGATAAAAAAAAAAAGAAAGAAAACGGAACACAGAGCGCTCTTTGAAGTCTCTCTTGTTCATAACACTACATGTAAGTTCCATCCATTTCGTTTGGTACTGTCTATTCTCTCTCTATCAATATATCTCTCTCTATATGTGGACATGTAAATAGAAGGACGGATGGATGGATGGATAGATAGACAGACAGACAGACAGACATATAGACAGACAGACAGACAGATAGATAGATAGAAAGACAGACGGACGGACGGACTGACGGACAGACAGCCAGACAGTCAGATAGATAGACAGATAGATGGATAGATAGAGAGACAGCAGACAGACAGATAGATACATCGATACATAGATACATACATACATACATAAATGCATAGATAGATAGATAGGTAGATAGAAATAGATAGATAGATAGATGATAAGGGTAGAAAAGATAGATAGATAGATAGTAGATAGCAGACAGACAGACAATAAAGGATAGAGTAGATAGATAGATAGATAGATAGATGAGACGGACGGACGAGACGGACGGACCAGACGGACGACGAGAACACGGACGGACACGGACGGACGGCTACGGACGGACGGCAGGCAGACAAAACAGACAGACAGCAGACAAACAAACATAAGCTACGCACAAAAAGTTAAGGATCACTATGAGAAAACAGGTGCGTAATAAACTCAGTTCGCTACTGTTATTTATTTCTCAGTCCAGCCAAATTGTTATGAATTCTTGTTCAGCTGTAAGTGGGC
>CM060306.1:75065511-75075511 GCA_030674185.1 Monoplex corrugatus | reverse complement strand
AGCACACACTTGACATGTTAAACCTACTTTGAGCTCAAGCTTTTCTGGCGTAATGTGTGGCAACAGCTTTGAAAAACCTGACAACCATAACGATAAGAACATTTAGGTCAGGGATATATACATATATATGTGTGTGTGTGTGTGTGTGTTGGTGTGAACCAACGATTATTTTTCGAATTATCACTGCACTGTTGTAATCTTCGCCAATACATGGCATCATCAGGATCATATCAATATTCTGAAAATAGAAACAATTCACTTTTTTTTTAAAGGAAACAGTAAACATGAAATGAGGACAAGCATAAGCGGTCAAGGAAAAGCCAGACTACAACTGAATATATATATACTATATATATATATATATATATATATATATATATATATATATATATATATATATTATATTATATCTTTTTGTTTTTTTTTTTTTTTATTTATGGGCACAATGGATTTATTCATTAGATTACTTATTCCAGAAGAGCGCTAAATGATTTATTTCCTCTAATATACAGGTATTCTGTTTTGCATGAAAGCCTAAATTATTTATTTCCTCTAAATACGTGTATTCTGTTTTGCTATGAAAGCAAATTTTAAGGGAATTCCTAAATAGAGAGGCAACCATGACACAGCCAGCCACATCAAGCGCGCCCGCACCACCAAACCACTACACAACACACACACACACACACACCACCACCACACACACACATAATACAACAACATACACACACATACATATTACATTGCAGTCATGCTACAACAACAACAACACACACAACAACACATCGACGACACAGACAACGACGACCGACACAACAACAACAACGACGACACAACATCAGCAACAACAACAACACTGTTTGAACAAATACTCGAAAACGATCGTTATGCAGAACAACAACAAACAACATGACGACAACAATATGAAACATGAACCTTTTGAGACAGTGTGTAGCTTAATTTGTGAATCAATTCATGATTACACGTACCATGCTGCCCCCCCCCCCCCACGACCGACACAACAACAACAACGCAACACAACATCAGCAACAACACAACTGTTTGACAATACGATCGAAAAAACGATCGTTTCATGCAGGAAAACAACAACAAACAACATTGACGACAACAATATGAAACATGAAACCCTATTGTAGATCAGTGTGTGAGCCTTAAATTTGTGAATATCAACTTCACTGATTACACACGTCCTGTGCTGCCCCCCCCCCCTCTCTCTCTCTCTCTCTCTCTCTCTCTTCTCTCTTCTCTCGCGTATCTGTCTGTTTGTCTGTCTGGCTCACTGTCTGGCTCACTCTCTCTCTCTCTGTCTCTGTCTCTGTCTCTCTGTGTCTCTGTTTGTCTGTCTGTCTGTCTGTCTGTCGCTGTGTCTGTCTGTCTGTCTGTCTGTCTGTCTGTCTGTCTCTCTCTCTCTCTCTCTTCCGAGTCAACCTGATTTTATTTGTCTTAAATCACTCATCTCGACGACGACAATTAATAGAAACAGCACACGGCGATACAATACAACACGTACATTCATAACCTCAGGTTCACAGACGTGTAAACGTCAGCACATTCATAAAGTACACGCTTGACATGTTAAACCTATCTTGAGCTCAAGCGTTTCTCGCGTAATGTGTGGCAACAGTTTTGAAAAACCAGACAACCATAACGATCAGAAAATTTAGGTCAGGGATACACAGAGAATACCAATCGTTAAATGTCTGAAGCAGATGTGACGCTTTGAGACCTGTGACTTGTACTATAACGTACAAACAATATCTTTATAGTAATTAACTGAAGCAGATTTACACGCTTTCAAAGTTATGAGCTACTAAGTATTTGACCTATTTATAAAGTGCGTGCTTGTTGTATGCGTCTAAAGCAGATATGAGCCGTATTCATGAGATATGAGCCGTATTTAACCAAATAAACCTATATATGTTGATAGTTAGCGCATGAAGTAGACGTGACGCTCTTAGCCTTGCACGCCACATTTAACTATGTAAACTTGTCTGTTTACTGTCAGCGTCTGAAACAGATGTGAGATAGTCGAGTGGGCAAGTCTTCAGACTTCCAATCAGGAGGTGTGGGTTCGATCCTGCCGGGATGCCTCTCGCCTAGTGGGTGTCTGCTATCTTTTCGATATTCCAGATCAGTACATGTGCAGATCTGTTAGAACCTCGACGCTGTTCGTGTGTATATAAGCACGCAGAGCACCAAATATGCACGCTACATATTCTATCTATAAGTTATTTTTTTAGGATCATTGTACTTAGGTAGGTTACCTTTGTGCTGACCTTTTTTTTTCAAAGCCCCATTTTCTACTCCACCTTAATTTAATAGCTACAGAAGCTGGAACAGTTTTACAATGCAATGATGATGATGTCGATGAGGATGATAATCGTGATGCTATAGAGTTCCATCTACGATTGAGACTTCGTGACAGGGTTGTACTCTACGCTTACTCTCATAATATATCCTGGCGTCAACCAGGCCCGAAAGATGCCGACACCTGCGATGCTGGTCGGAAGATTCGAGCATCACCCTCAATGACGCATCTGTGAAGTAGATGAGACTCGACTGTGTGGTCCCAGTTTTTTTTCCGATGAGCCCTTGGCACGCCCAGCTCTGGATTGGAGCTGGTTTATGCCGAGAAATCCCACAATGATTTTTGAAGGGACTGATGTGAATTCGAACCCACAGCCTTCCAGTCTGTAGTCTGTTACGCTAACCACTACACCACGGCGACTGGTTATCCTATAGGTCATGTTTTTGGCGGCTAACGGAAAAATGAAAACACCCAGTATGCACGTCCACTGAAGACGGAGTATGCAGCCTGTGCAGCAATTACAGGCCTGCACACTATGGGCAAAGCGCCGTGCATACAGTCATGCAATACAAGTTGGAAATGTAAACGAAAAAAAAAAACCCAAACAAACAAACAAACAAACAAACAAACAAAACAAACAAACAAACAAACAAAAAAACGACAGAAATATTAAACAAACCAAGAACCCAGAAACCAGAAGAAAAAAAAAAAACCGAAAAAGGAACAAGAACGCGTATTTAATACAACAAGACAAGACAGGCGCAACTTTTCGGCCAACTGGCCTTTGTCAAGCATAAGATCACAAAAAACAAACACCAGATACAAAAATTAGGAGAAAAAGTCTAAAACTTCCCTGCTGCTCTGTAGCAACACTCCAGTGTGATTCCTTTTCTCACACTGGACGAAGCAGCAGGGAAATACATATATACATACATATATATATATATATATATATATATATATATATATATTATATATATTTGTGTGTGTGTGTGTGTGTGTGTGTGTGTGTGTGTGTATATATATATATACTGCATAAACTGTGGTCTCATGCAGGTTGAAGTTCGTATTTAACAAACTTTAAATTCACCTTCAGATCAAAGCAAAACTTGTTTCATTGCATCTGCAGCAGTAGCAACGATCACAAGTACCGTACAGCTATTAGAAATAAACTGTTTAAGAAAAGAAAGAAAAAAGAGACAAAGAAATAAAGAAAAAGGAAAGAAAAAAAGAAGAAAGAAGGAAAGAAAGAAAGAAAGACAAGCACATAAGAGCTATAATAAATGTATAAACTAAGAAAGGTAGCAACAAACAATAAAGAAAGAAAGCAAGACATGTACATCAGAGAGATACTAGAAATAAACAAACTGAGGAAGAAAGAAAGAAATAAAACGAATAAAAAATAAAGGAAAAAGAAAGAAAGAAAGAAAAGGAAGGAAAGAAAAAGAAAGAAAGAAAGGAAGAAAAAGAAAGAAAGAAAGAGTGAGAGAGAAAAAAAGAAAAGAAAAGAAAGAAGGAAAGAAAGAAAGAAATAAGAAAAGAAAAACAAAACAAAAATTAAAAAGGGGGAAAACGAATATCTAACCTAAGACACACGCAAAGCAACAGTTTTAAATCTTACCTTCACGAAACAAATCGCAGGATCAAGCACCTTAGACATGTGTCTCTCCTAGAAACCTGCCCAGCTGTTCAAATAACGACAAACTGAAACAACATATAACGATGAGAATAACGACACATCATGATAGTCACCTAATTTTCATTTACCCAGTTACATAGGTGAAATTCTGTGAAAAGTACAAAAAGTACGGTGATAAGACGGAAAGTAAGCTCGACTTAATAACCCAAACGTTTAGAACGTAATATGGTGGTAATAGCTAAGAAAATCGATTGAGTCGGTAAGGCAATGGAGGTGTTTTATTGTTATCGTCTTTGTGCGTGACCTTCCAACATGAAATGGGTCACTTGTCGCCTCACAGTGTTTGCCTCTAGAGGGCACCATTGTGGGATTTTGATTTTGTCTGATACTGTAAGTTTTTGTGCACATGCTATTACTATGAATTCCTAATATTGTGATCATTTCATTACTGGAATATTCATTTAAAAGTATGTGTTATCTGTCTGTCTGTCTGTCTTTTTTCCTTTCTTCCTTTCTTTCTATCTGTCTGTCTTTCTTACCTTCTTTCTTTTTTATACTGACTGACATGTAAAGTTGATGTTTTATTATGATTCTTATTTGTTTTTGATTCTTTAACATTGCATCAAAATAGTTTGTTCTGTGATTTTTTTCTTGAATTTGTTGTTTTGTTGTTGTTTTTGTGTTTTTGTTTACTAACTGACATATGAAGTGGATATGTAATTGCAATTATTTTTATTGACTCTTTAACATTACATTATAATAATTATCTGTTTTCATCATCGTCGTAGAGGTTCACATGCATATGATTTAAGTGTGCTTGTCTTTTGCCTGTCATATTTTTAACGCTTGGGGTTCTCGTGAAATGAGGCGCTGTGCATGTAGTCATCATCGTCATCATTATTGTTCTTCTTCTCTTCTCCTTCTTTTTCTCCTTTGAGTTATCATTATTATCGCTAGTGTCGTTATTACCGTTTTTATTGTCATCATCATCATCATCACCAGCAGTAATAGTAGCAGTAGTAGTAGCAGTTTAATCATTGTCACTATTATCATCATTAACACTATCATCATCATCATCATCATCATCATCATCATCACCACCTCATTCTTCTTCTTCTTCTTCTCATTATTGTTGTTATTGTTGCTGTTGTTATTGTTGTATTATTATTAGTGTTATTATTATTATTACAAGTAGTAGTAGTAGTAGTAATAGTAGTAGTAGTATCAGCATTATTATTATTAATAATATTATCAGTATTATTATCAGTGTTAATACAGTTTCTTTGTTTGAAGTATCGAATTAAAAGAGTACATGTTTTAGGCGCATATCTCAGCGATTAAACACCTGTTTTGAAAACAGTGTTCACCATGAGAATGAAGATATAATCTGCATTCAAGATTCTGCAATAAACTAAAGATGACCACATTGTGACATGCAACTCAGTTCTCGGTGGATGGTCACCTTGAACAGCTGTGGCGCTTTCTGACAATGAGCTAAGCTGTACTTATTCACATAAACGTCGAACAAGTTCTTACGAACAGCGGATTTAACACAAGATAAAACATAATGGTACTTGTAATGACAAACTACAAAACTTTTAATGGAGTGTTTGGTTTTTACAGAAAATGTGAAGAGTGTTTGGTTTCTGGAGAAAATGTGAATAATTTTTGCTTTTTACGAGAATAGGTCATGTGGTGAAATTCGTGCCTGAAGATGAAACTGGACAGTATCACGTGGGAATTGAAAATACAGCACGAAATGATAATGGGATTATTAGAGACTGATACCAAATCTGCCAGAATACTATTACTACCACTTTGCATGACCACCTCTTCTGCTTCTCTTTCTCCTCCTATTTTTTCTTCTTCCTCTTCTTCTTTTTTTTATCCTTCTTCTTTTTCTTCCTCTTCTTCTTTGTCTTTCTTCTCCTCCTCCTTCTCCTCCTTCTTCCTCGTTCTCTTTCTCATTCTGTTTTTATTCATTATTTCTTCTCCTTTCTTTTTCTCTCTCTGGTTTTGTTCTGTTCTTTCTCTTCTTTCTGTTTTTGTTCATGTTGTTCTTGTTCTTTCTACCTTTTCGTCTTCTTGTTCTCCTTTTTGGCCGTCTTGTTCTTTTAGGTTTCACCAGAGATGCAAAGATGTCTGAGTGAAATCTGCAAGAGAATGTGGCAAGATCGAGCGTCCGACATTTAAGTTCTGAAACACAATGACTTTCCAAAAACAGAGTTTCTACCCATCAAATGTCAGCTTCAGGACAGTTTCAATTTCACCTTCTCAAGATGACATCTCTGCGCTCGGAATGAATTCCATCTGCACTAACATCAAAGGTGCCATGTGTATGGTGATCATGGCACAAACCTTAAGCCTACACATAAACTCATTGTCTATACGCTAGACAACCGTATCACAAAGATACTCCTGCACAGAGTTCTGAAGGCAAGTACAGTGTCCGCGAAAGATCACTAAAACGATACAAGGATACCCTGAAGGCCAGCATCATCAGCTATGGCACCATCATCATCAACAGGCTAGGCACTACACGCAGCACGGGAGTCTGGCGCCAGCAATGCATGAAAGGCACAATCACATTTGAACAATGTAAATAGCTAGCTGTTATTCAACAGAAGACAGATTGGCGGAAGCAAAACTCAAAGCCGCAGGACTTCTTCTCATACAATGTATGCATAAAGAGCATGTGTTTCCAGGATCAGCAACGTATCCCATGTTACGACCCAAACCAAGCACTAAAGATCAGCACGCCTTTTCATATTGTCGCGTCGAGGTCAGAGGCCGTAATCACAGTAAATACGGTACGTCACGTTTTCTGACTAATTAACCTTACGTAAGTCTCTCCTTTACCTCGTCTCCCACCCCCTCTCTCTCTCCAAAATGCTCCTTTACCAAACTTCTTTCCCTCACCGCCCTCACCCTAATAAACAGGTGCAGCTTCAGCCAAAGGCCTTGAACCTCTGATCAGTTTCTTATCTCCCCCCCCCCTTTTTTTTTTTTCGCGTTCTTTTCGCTGTAGCTAGTGATGATTATTATAATAACTGCTACCTTTTGAGTAGTACTATAATACAGCTGCACACCTTACTGTAAGACTATGCATTAGTGTGCAACCAGTTCATCTACATGACAGATGATTAACTTCTCAAAGGGACATTTTGCACGTGTGTTTTATCCCTTAGCATAATTATATTTTTCTTCCTTCTTTCTTTCTTTCTTGTTTATTTCATTCTCTCACTCTCCACCCTCATCTCTCTTCTTTCTTCTCTTCTTCTATCTGTCTGTCTGTCTCTGTCTGTATGTCTCTGTCTGTCTGTCTCTGTCTCTCTCTCTCTCTTCTGTTTGCATTTCTTTTATTCAATCCTAATTTACAGTCAATAAATTTTCCTACCTTCTCATTGAAATTAATCTGCCTACCGTAGATGTAAATAAACAAAAGTAGAAAAAAAGAATGACTACAGGTGAGATGAGAAATTGGTATAAGAAAGAAACGTACTATGTACATTGTGGTACTTAACTACTGTTCACACTATCAAAGACATAGACGAAATATCAGTCGGTTTCAACTTGTGTATTTTCAATTGGGTACAACAACAACAAACAAACAAATAATAAACAAACAAACAAACACACACACATAAACAAATACACACACACACATCCAAAAAAACAAAACAAAACAAAAAAATGTAGGTACATTTTTGTTGAACGAATGTCAACTCCATTTTGTTTCCTGTCTCATAGATCTATATAGATAGCTTGCTAGCTAGTCAGCTGGCTAGCTAGCTAGCTAGATCGAACAGGCAGATTAGACATAGATAGATAGATTAGATAGCTTGCTAGCTAGCTAGCTAGTTAGATGGCTAGATAAACAAATACGACAAATATTGTATCTGTAAGGAAAAACAAAACAAACACAATCTCCACCTCGAACAAACAAACAACACATAATCAAGAAAATATAAATGACAACGTAATGCAAAGCTTTGAGACAGCCCCAATAAGGCCTAGCCCCTGAGCGGTCTGTGGGGCTACAAACAACACAATATAAATTGGCATCGAGTAGAAGCTCACCATGCTAAGCCGAAGTGCTGAATATACTATGAAAGAGTCAATAAGGAAATATGGTGCATTCTTGTCATATTTAGTTTACCCAAAAGTGACTCAGACCATGGCATTGCTTTTTTTCCTTATTGTTTTATAAAATACGATTTCTGAGAGTAAAACTCTCGGTTAACTTGAACCTGTGACCCCTATTTTGTCCACAAAAAAAAAAATCAATAAATAAAACAAAAGAAAAAAAGTGAAAAATAATCAAGTTATACTCCAAACTATTCATGTTTTGGGATGAATAAGTATAGATAAATAAAAAAAAAAAAAAGCATACCTCTTGAAGCGGCTTTGCATCAAACTCTTGTGTAAAAATTTTGCAAATGGCTGAAAATCTTTAGGACATATGTTTTCCACGGCGAGGCAGAAAGACACAAGAGTTCCTTCCGCTCAATTGCCGACGATAGACTTTCCCACAATCCCCAACAACTTACTTTTTTAAAAATGTGAAAGTTGGGTGTCAGGTGCCGGTGTTGTGCGTTACCCGTGTTAGGTCCGTTATCAAGTTTCAACGTTATTTCAAAGGCAGTGTTTGAGAAAACTGGGTCACGGTGTTGTAAGTCGGCTAGCACAAACAGCAGGCAAAGGAAACGTGTGTAACATACAGATCTGGACCGAAGCTTTTTTGCAAAACAAACTTCACAATAAAAGGTACGAGCAGAGAGTCTGTGGACGTTTGAAAGCTTCAAGTGCGATTATCCGGAGAAGGACAAAGAGCCTTTCCGCTGGAGTTACGCCGCTTGCTGTTTTCAGACCGCGTGTTCAAATATCTGTACATTAAGAGTTCTCATTTAGAAATGAAACAAATAAAATCAAATAAATGAACAGTTTGGCAAACTCCAAACGGCGCCAGTCCATTTCCGTAGTGGTTAAGGTGAGTATGGGAATCATATCTTGCTTGACACAGTAAATCTGATGAAAATAAACTCAAAATATGCAGGACAAACAATTTGACCGGGGGAGGGGGGGGGATAAACAACCCCTTACAATGATAATTGTATAATAATAATAATGATAATAATATAAATAATAATAATAATAATGATAATAATAATAATAATAATAATAATAATAATAATACCAGCAAAAAGCAGAATAAGCTTCATGACATTCAGCTTGTATTTACCTATTTCATTATCTCACCTTTGTTGAAGTGATTTCAAGACTTCGTGATATAAACGCACAAGGGTTTTCTGTCAGACTGAGTATTTATCAAGACCTGGCCAGCTCATGGGTTTATGTGCAGGCTTAAGGTTTGTGCTATGATCACCATACACATGACAGCTGTGACGTTAATGCATATGGAATTCGTTCCGAGCGCGGAGACGTCATCTTGAGAATGTTTGACTTCGTTCTGCCGTTTTGTGATACATAATTTTGAAAGGTAACTCAGCAGGATCTGGTCTAGAAGGACCAAAAGTGAACTTCATTGGCCTTAAATTTTTTCCTATACGCTGCAGGTGTCCGATGGTTGGGTAGTTAAAATATCCGTCACAAAGGTGAATTGCTCTTGAGACGCTCGACAATCTTGGAAATGAAGGTTCGAATCCAGTAGAAAAAAAAGAGATAACAACAGAGACGCCCGACCGCCTTGCAGGGCGTAGGTTCAAACCCATTTGAAAAAAAAATAGCGGCAACAGAAGGACATCGAGGAATCATGACCTGGATGTCGTCCAGTCCTCTTCATCATCATCATGTGCCCTGCCGCATAGCGTTAGTGATCATGGCCTTCCATACCAATCTATCCTTTGTCGTTGCAAGTACATCTTCCACCCTCTCTTGTCTTCATTCACTCCACAAGTCCGTCCAGCACTTTCTTCCTGGGTCTACCTGGTGCTCTTTTTCCTTCCAGCGTTCCTGTTGTGACCAGATGTTTGCTGATAATCTTAACATACCAGTCATTCTGGTGGTGTCAC
>CM060306.1:75053011-75063011 GCA_030674185.1 Monoplex corrugatus | reverse complement strand
CTGGAGAGGACACTCCAGCCTCGCTACTAACACTAGTGTCGGCACAACACGGGAAGCAACAGATACCGGTGATAAGTCATTGCTCAACTGGCGTAGAGCTGACGCCAGGGGTTGCTTTTGACGGTGGGAGAGACCTTCGTGTCTTACTGGACAGCTACCGCCCGCCTAAAGCTGGGCAGTCCCCAGCCAGTTAGGTGCTGTCCCGCCACGACCTGCCTTCTTCATTGGGTGCATGAAGATTAGGAGAAAATCTGACAAGCAGGTCGTTAATTACCGCACCAAACAAAAAGAAAAATTCAAATTCAAGAAACGGATCAGGAAAAGGATCAGCAGTGAAACTGGGCTGTTGGAATGTCCGAACAATGATACCTGGGCTCTCCCAAGATCTGCAAGACATCAGCGACGCCAGAAAAACCGCCGTCATAAACAGCGAACTAAAGAGGCTCAATGTGGACATTGCCACTCTGCAGGAAACACGGCTGGCTGACTCAGGAACACTAAAGGAAAGGGACTACACCTTCTTCTGGCAAGGAAAGAGTTCTGATGCCCCAAGACAGCACGGAGTAGACTTTGCAGTAAGGAACAGCCTGCTGAACATGATTGAACCAGGCAGCGGCGGTTCAGAACGACTCTTGACTCTCCGCCTCAACACCACCGAAGGCTATGTCACTCTCATCAGCGTTTATATGCCCCAACTTTGTCCGCCTCTCCAGACACCAAGGATGAGTTCTACGAAAATCTTGCATCAACCATAAGGAACATCCCCAGGACAGAACAACTTGTTCTCCTGGGCGACTTCAACGCCAGAGTGGGTGCAGACAATGACTCATGGCCCTTCTGCCTCGGTTCCTTTGGAGTGGGGAAAATGAATGAGAATGGACAGCGACTGCTTGAGTTTTGCGCCTGCCATGAACTGTGCATCGCCAACTCCTTCTTCAAGACGAAGCCTCAGCACAAAGTCTCCTGGAGACATCCCCGCTCAAAACATTGGCACCAACTGGATTTGATCCTAGTAAGACGTGCCGCTATCTCCACACTCGCTCTTATCAAGCGCAGACTAATACACAGACCACTCTCTGGTATGTTGCAAGATCAGGCTACAACCAAAGAAGTTCCACTGCTCAAAGAAACAAGGGAACCCTCGCATTGACGTCAGCAAGATGTCTCAGCCAAATCTTGTAGAACAGTTCGCAGAGGCCTTTCAGAGAGAATACGATGCATTGCAGCCCAGAGACTCTGCCACTGAGAGATGGGAAACGCTACGAGACACCATGCACCGCATTGCTATGACCACCTTTGGGAAGAAAACTGTGACGACTGGTTTGAGGCCAAATCATCAGAGATGACTCCCACTGTTGAGGCCAAGCGTGCCGCACTCACCAAGTATAAGCGGTCACCCAGTGAGAAGAACCTGCAAATCCTCAGGGCTGCCAGAAGTAAGGTTCAGCTTAACGCCAGGCGCCGCGCAAACGAGTACTGGACAGAGCTCAGCGAAGAGATACAGAGTGCTGCTGAAAGAGGCAACATCCGAGGAATGTATGATGGCATCAAGAAGGCACTGGGACCAACACAGAGCAAGATCGCCCCCCTCAAATCCTCCACTGGGGAAGTAATCAGCAATCCTAGCCAACAGATGGAAAGATGGGCGGAACACTACTCCGACCTCTACTCCACACAGAACATGGTGTCCCCCTTAGCCCTCGATGCCATCAAGTGCATGCCGGTAATGGAAGAACTTGACGCAGAGCCAACTGCGGACGAACTCAGCAAGGCCATTGATAGCCTGGCATCAGGGAAGGCACCTGGCAATGACGGAATTCCCCCAGACCTCATCAAGCACTGCAAGACTTCTCTTCTGCACCCTTTGCACGCAGTTCTCTGTCAGTGTTGGAATGAGGGAGCTGTACCACAGGACATGAGGGACGTCAAGATCGTCACCCTGTACAAAAACAAGGGCGAAAGGAGCGACTGCAACAACTACAGAGGTATCTCGCTCCTCAGCATTGTTGGCAAAGTCTATGCTCGGGTCCTCCTAATCCGCCTGCAGAAACTGGCTGAACGCGTCTACCCGGAATCACAGTGTGGTTTTCGAGCAGAGAGATCCACGGTAGACATGGTCTTCTCCCTTCGCCAAATCCAGGAGAAGTGCAGAGAGCAGCGGATGACCCTGTATGTGGCATTCATTGACCTCACCAAGGCCTTTGACCTAGTCAGCAGAGATGGCCTTTTCAGGGCTCTCCGAAAAATCGGCTGCCCCCCCAAGCTGCACAGCTTAATTGAGTCCTTCCACTCAAACATGAAAGGGATGGTGCAGTTCAAGGGAAACCTCTCCAAGCCCTTCGACGTACGCAGCGGTGTGAAACAAGGCTACGTCCTGGCCCCAACCCTCTTTGGAATCTTCTTCGCTCTCCTCCTGAGGCATGCGTTCAGCACAGCGCAAGAAGGGATCCACCTGCGGACCAGATCAGATGGCAGGCTCTTCAACCTCGCCCGCCTCAGAGCAAGGACAAAGGTCCGTGAAGCCCTCATCAGAGACATGCTATTTGCCGACGATGCCGCAGTTGTGACCCATACTCAGCGGGACTTGCAGTCACTAATGGACCGCTTCTCCCAGGCCTGCAAAGATTTTGGTCTGACCGTCAGTCTTAAGAAGACAAACGTCCTGAGCCAAGACACGCCATCTCCACCAACCATCACCATTGATCACTACGAACTTGAAGCCATCCATCAATTCACATATCTTGGGTCCACCATCACCGATAACCTCTCCCTTGACACAGAGGTCGACAAGAGGGTCGGGAAGGCAGCCACAACACTAGCCCGCCTCACACAAAGGGTGTGGACAAATCCCAAGCTGACCACAAAGACAAAGATGGCTGTATACAACGCCTGTGTCCTCAGCACCTTGCTGTATGGCAGCGAGGCGTGGACCACGCATGCTCATCAGGAGAAAAGGCTCAATACCTTCCACCTGAGAAACCTACGGCGTATACTTGGCATTTCCTGGCAAGACAAGGTGACCAACACCGAAGTCCTAACCTTCGCTGGCCTCCCAACCATGCATACCATGCTGAGACAGCGTCGGCTGCGCTGGTTGGGCCATGTTCGCCGCATGGAAGATGGTCGCATCCCAAAAGACATCCTTTATGGTGAGCTTGCCACAGGGCAGAGAAACATTGGCCACCCACAGCTGAGATACAAAGACGTTTGCAAGCGTGACATGAAGGCGCTTGAGATCAACACTGAGTCCTGGGAGGACCTCGCAAACGACCGCAACAGCTGGAGAACTACTCTCAACAGCTGCGGATTGGTGAGGACAAACTGTCAGCTGCTGCAGCAGAAAAGCGAGTTAGCAGAAAAGGGATGACAGCCAACAGACCAGCATCAGCATACACATGCGACCGCTGCGACAGAGACTGCCTCTCTCGCATTGGTCTGTACAGTCACAGGCGACGCTGCTTGGACCAAGCAGACAGCCCATCTAGACATTAGAACGGATGTACTTTGTCCATGGTCAGTCATGACCGAAGGAGGCCTACCGGTATATTACAGTGTGATTCCATTCCGAGCGGAGACAGGCTGCAGAGAGGGTTGAGTGAGGTCAGGATTTTATGCAGAGGAGAAAAGGTGAGTTTTGAGAACGGACTTGAAGGAGACAAAAGTAGGTTGCTGATGGACTGAGAGAGGAAGTTTGTTCCAGGAGAGTGGACCAGAAACAGAGAAGGCTCGTGGACCATAGGTATTGAGCTTAGTGCGTGGAAAGCGAAAAGTCAGAGGATCGGAGGCAGAGCGGAGGGTACGTGAGGGAACATAGATCTCAGGTAATCAGGGGCTGCGTTATTGAGGCTTTTGTAGCACATGGTATGCGCTTTGATACAGGGAGCCAGTGAAGCTGTGCCAAGAGAGGAGATATGTGGTCAGCTTTTTTCTTTTTGAGTACAAGGCGTGCAGCATTGTTTTGAATGCGCTGTAGGATGTGAATGGTGGAGGCAGGAAGACCAGACAGGAGTGAATTGCAATAGTCAATGCGAGACATTATGAAGGAGAGAACGAGTTTTGCAGTTGTTTCGACAGAGAGATACTTCCTGATCAGGCTTATACGATGGAGGTGATAATAGCAAGATCTGGCAGTTTGAGAAACAAAGTTGTTCATGGAGAGGGTAGAGTCAAGGCAGACACCAAGGTTTTTAGCGAAATCAGAAATTGGGACTGATGTGTTATATAATGGGAGAGAAAGAGGAGGGAGCTGAGAAAGTTTCTGACGGGTGCCAATGAGGATAGCTTCTGTCTTGTCGTCGTTAAGCTGAAGTTTATTGTATGTCATCCAGTTTTTAATGTCCGAGTAACACTCAGTGGTGCGAGTCAAGAGGCGCTGTACATTGTCAGGTGAGTCACTGTCTTGAAGTTGGGTGTCATCAGCATAGAAGTGATGTTTTATAGAGTGGAAGTTGATGATGGTGGACAGGGGGGAGGTGTATAGAGTGAAAAGAACAGGGCCAAGGACAGATCCTTGTGGAACACCACAGGTCAGGTATGCAGGTTGAGAGTAAGTGCCATTGATGAGAACAGTTTGTTTTTCTCTTTGATAGATATGAAGTGAACCAGGAGAGAGCAGTGTCAGAGATGCCAAAAGTATGATGGAGTCTAGAAAGGGGAATACCATGATCAATGGTATCAAAGGCTGCAGACAGATCAGGGAGTGTAAGAAGAGAGACTTTGCCAGTATCAGTTGCAAGAAGGAGATTGTTGAGAATGTGTAGTAGGGCAGTTTCAGTGCTATGGCACTGGCGGTAGGCTGACTGGAAAGGATTGAGGAGATTGTTGGCAGACAGGTGAGAGTTCAGCTGGTTGAGGACAACTTTTTCAAGGAGTTTTGATAAGAAAGAGAAATTAGAGATAGGCCGGTAGTTTTTCAATTCATTTGGGTCTAAATTGTATTTCTTGAGGAGAGGGTGAACGATAGCAGACTTGAAAGAATCTGGGACAGGTCCAGTTAAAAGAGAAGTGTTGATGATGTCAATGATGAATGGGAGGAGAGTAGGGAGACAGTCGGAGTAGAGAGAACCTGGAAGAGGATTCAGTTCGCAGGTTTTGAACGACATGGATCTGATTATGTAAAGAATTTCTTCTTGTGAGACTGGGGTAAAAGTAGTAAGAGGTGTGCCAGAGAAGGAAGGGTCAGGTGGGCATGGTTGACAGGGTGTCCTGTCAAGCTTGTCACGAAGAGTTTGTATTTTGGTGGTGAAATACTTGGAGAATACAGATGGGAATTCTTCATTAGTGTGTTTTGTTGGGAGAGGTAAATCTTTTCGTGTGCCAAGGAGATGATTCATGATTGTAAAGAGTTCTTTTGAAGAAGAGGCATTCAGGATTTTGGTTTGGAAAAAGCTTGTTTTTGCAGATGCAATGAGGGTGGATACTTTGTTTTAGAGGCTTGGAAAAGTTGTCTATGAACAGTGAGTTTGGATTTGCACCAGCGGCGCTCTGCTCTGCAGCAGGCACGTTTTGCACAGGCAATCTCATGAGTGAGCCAGGGGGTTGTGGGGTAGTCAGGTAAAAGACGGGTTGTGGCTGGAGCATGAGTGTCCAGAAGATGGTGGAGAGTAGTATAGAATTCATCGGCAAGGTTATGTGACTTTTCAGAAAGGAGATGGGAGGCATCAGATAAAAAAGTGGAGAGGTCGATAGATTTTAGATTGCGTCGAGTCACTGTCCGCGTGGTACGGGAAGGAGGAGAAATGTCAAGAGAACAGAGAATTGCAGAGTGGTCAGATGGAAGGGCTGAAGTTAGACGGGTAGAAAGAACTAAGCAGTTGTCAGTAGCTGAATTGTGGTGATCACGAGAAATGATCCAGTCAAGATTGTCACCTTTTTGATGGGTTGGTTCAGAAATGTGTTGAGTCATATTGTGATTGGACAGCGAGTTGATGATATGTCTTGTGTCAATACGGTGAGTGTTGTCATAGTGGACATTGATGTCATCTAGAATGATAAGATTTCCGGGTAAGAGGCAGTAGTGGTCAAGTAGTTGGTCAAAGTCAGAGAGAAACGTGGACGTGGTGAGCTTGTTGGCAGAGCTAGGTGGAGGTCGATAGACACAGGAGTAGGTGATGGGTTGAGGGGTGGATTGGAAGGATACCTCAATGTGCTCAAAAGAAGGATGGGAGAAAGGCAGAGACTGTGAGAAAGATAGGCGGGAATGGAGCGAGTCGTTGTAGAGGATGGCGATACCGCCACCTTGGGATGGATGATGGAAAGAAGCAAGCCTGTAACCACTCGGAGTGAGACTCGCATGTATGGGTTCGTGACCAAGAGGGTTAAGCCATGTTTCAGTGATAAATGTAATGTCAACATGCTCATCTGTGATGAAGTCAGCAATGACATCCGCTTTGCCATCTTTGCATATTGACTGAGCGTTAAATAGGCATATTTTCAGTTTGTCAGAGTCACATGGCGGTTGCTGAGGTGGAGATGAAGGCGGCACCGACGGGACAGAAGATGAAGGTACGGCAATCGCACAGGACAGAAGATGAAGGCGGCACCAGTGGGACAGAAGATGAAGGCGGCACCAGCGGACAGAAGGTGAAGGCGGCACCATCAGGACAGAAGGTGTAGGCGGCACCATCAGGACAGAAGGCGGAGGCGAAGATGGCAGAGGAGAAGACGAAGTCTGCAGCACAAGGTCAGGGGCAGGGCTGTGGAGGAGACGATGAAGCAGAAGACGAAGTCACCAGTGGTGGGGACAAAGATAGCGGTGGCAGAGGGGAGGAAGGTGGCTGGCGGTGGAGGGGGACACAGGGTGGCGACAGGGGCAGGGAGTAGAGAGGAGCCATGACACATGAGCATCAGGAAAGCACGGCAGCGAACGAAGAGACTAGAGGCAGTGAAAGGTCAGCAGCACTTGAGCAGTCAGGCAGCCCAGACCAGCAACACAGCCAAGCTAAGAGCAATGGGCATCAGCTGAGGTGGACAGTTGTCAAGAGGCAGTGAGTCAGGCAAATCAGTGGTTGTGTCATGCTTGGAGGCAGGTTGTGCCAAAGACGGTGGAGACGTCCAGCACGACAGGATCGCGCAGTGCGGGCTTACGACACAGCCCCAACTCACGTATGCGCTGGTAAACGTCTCCACCGAGGTACACTTGCTGTGTTTGAGAAGTGTCAGTCAATTTGTTTTATGAAGGACGCGTCCATTATTGCGAGCCAGTCGGGAAAGGATGATATTTGCAGTGACCACACTTGAACCAGAGACAACAAAGGTTTGGAGCAGTAGCGTGGGGCCAACACAGTAGGCCAAAATGTAAACACTGCTCACAGTTAAATGTCAGACTTGAGCGGCTGAATAAAATGATGAAAAGTAGGTATATAAAACTTTAAAGTCAGATTATCTGGTAAAATATTCAAAATTAAAAAAAAAAATTACATCACCATATTTCGGGATTTAAGAGGAACAAACTGATACTAAATTCAATGCATAAAATCAAATAGAACCACGACAAAATCCTGTAAAGCACCACACACACTTTTGCTGCCTGCTGGTGCGACATCTGCTCGAACAAAAACGAAAACAAATAAAGAAACCATTTAAGTGCCAAAAGCAAGTGGACAGTCAGTCTGGACAACACATAAATGGTCGTGAAAGTTAAACATCAAGAGGAGAGAGAGAGAGGGAGACAGACAGAGAGAAGACAGACAGACAGACAGACACAGACACAGAGAGGCAGAGACAAAGCCAGAGAGAGAGAGAGACAGACAGAAACAGAAAACAGGAGACAGACAGACTGACTGACAGACACAGAGACCCAGAGAGAGAGGAGGGGGAGAGAAAGAGAGAGAGAAAGAGAGAGAGAAAGAGAGAGAGAGAAGACAGAACAAGACAGAAGACAGACAACGGACAGACAGAGACAGAGAGAGCTTCTGTGTACATGTATCTGGGGTCCCATTCTTCTCTCCCTCCCTCCTATTTCAGTACCTTGCCATCTCATTGAGTTTTGCTCACATGTTGCCACATTTGGCTGGAGCGCATATGGATTTGTCCAAGTATAATGAATCTCATTTCAACAAACTCAATATTTTCGAACTTCCTTTCAATTGACGCTGACTGTTTGGGGAAGAGTAGGGGGGGGGGGGGGAGGGGCGGAGAGGGCTGTGGAAGGAAAATGGGTGAAGAACAAAATTTTGCCTTAACCATTAAGGGACACTACCGCACAAAGTGTCTTGACCTTTGGTTGCTATGTTGTTTCCCTTGCACCAGAAAACCCCCAAACTCTTCCCTGGCTCAATGCTCTATAATTACAGATATATTGTTTTTGTAAAGCCCAGTCGACTGCGTACAGCCATATCAGGGCTATAACCGTTTCAAAACATTACAAAATTAAACATGAATAAAATGTTATCTAAACAATTAATTTATAAAAAAAAAAAAGATATAATCAACAACTTATAGTTTTTTTTCCTGAAAAAGGTTTACATTCCAAACGTGTTTCAGTTTTAATTTCTCAGGATAATACGTTTGAAATCAGTTCCATATGTACTGGCACTACTGATGCCACATGATGAAAAAGATCCAAAATGATCTAGACACGTGCGACAAGCCTGCATAATCAGCCGAAAGTGTTTTCAAAGTGTTGAGTACAAAGAGTGTTGTTCCTTAGTTTTCTGTAATTTTGGGTATCTATTTGGTATCTATTTGTTTGATAAGTTTTTTTGAATTAATTGATCTACATACTTCAACCGCTGGCCTTCTTCAATACTCAGTAATCGATGTTTGCCCTTCAAAATAAAAGAAATGTTCAAGATACACTAAAATGTAGTTCGCATATCACTGGCAGGTCAAAAGATCAAGTATATTGTCTAAATTGCAAACCAGTACCACAGGAGAGAAAGAGGGGGGAGGGGAAGAGAGAGAGAGAGAGTGTATATATATATATATATGTGTATACACACACACACACACAACATATATATATAACATACATATAATATATATATACATACATATATATATATATATATATATATATATATATATATAAGAGGAGATGAGAAGAGAGAGAGAGAGAGAAAGAGAGAGAGAATTGAGACACAGAGAAAGAGAAATAGAGAAAGAGAGAGAGAGAGATAGAGAGAGAATCGAGACACAGAGAAAGAAAAAGAGAGAAGAGAGAGAGAGAGAGAGAGAGAGAGAGAGAGAGAGAGAGAGAGAGAGAGAGAGAGAGAGAGAGAGAGAGAGAGAGAGAGAAAGAGAGAGAGAAGAGATGAGATGGTTACGAAAATGTGCGTAGAACCTATACATACAATACAAAGTTTTCGATGTTGTCAAAACCAACATCTGAACCGAAGTGACTACTAGCATCCAAGCGAGTATAAAACGGAAAAACAAAACAAGAACATAGAACGATAACACGTATCTTTACTTTACTTTTACTTTTCCTTCCGCTTGTACCGGTGGGTGTCGCGGGGAGATACAGTCGTCTGTCAGCAGCAAGGCGGGTGGCCTGGAGAAGGGACATCTCGTGAGCTCTGAGGGTGTCTGCCACGGAGTCGCTCCATCGTCGTCTTGGTCTTCCTCTGGCTCTCCAGCCAGAGTATCTGGTGTTGTATGCCCGAAAAGCTGGATGGTTTAGGGGCATACGTGTGAGGTGTCCGAACCACTTGATCCTCATATGTTCGATGTGTTGTAGGATTGGTGTTGCTCCTACCATGTCTCGTATCACCTCATTTCTGATCTTGTCCCCCTTGTCTTGTTTACTGCTTTCCTCAGCCATTTCATTTCACAGGTGACCAATTTTCTCTCGAGGACTTTAGTTAGGACCATGTCTGGCACTGGTATGTCAGCGTTGGTAGAAAAATGGCGTTGATGAGTTTCGCCTTTGTGCTGGTGGGAATGCTGGGGTGTTTCAGGAGAGGGGCAAGTTGGTAGCTGACTGCGTTGGCTTTCTGGCATCTGGTCTCGATTTTCTGTCTAGTTTGCCATTTTCAGTGAAGATGCTGCCCAGGTATTT
>CM060306.1:75028011-75040511 GCA_030674185.1 Monoplex corrugatus | reverse complement strand
AAGTCTGGTGAAAATGCCAGGGAGACATTATTGTAAATCTGGTGAAAATGCCAGGGAGACATTATTGTAAATCTGGTGAAAATGTCTGGGAGACATTATTGTAAATCTGGTGAAAATGCCAGGGAGACATTATTGTAAGTCTGGTGAAAATGTCTGGGAGACATTATTGTAAATCTGGTGAAAATGCCTGGAAGACATTATTGTAAATCTGGTGAAAATGTCTGGGAGACATTATTGTAAATCAGGTGAAAATGCCTGGGAGACATTATTGTAAATCTGGTGAGAATGCCTGGGAGACATTATTGTAAATCTGGTGAAAACGCCTGGGAGACATTATTGTAAATCTGGTGAAAACGCCTGGGAGACATTATTGTAAATCTGGTGAAAACGCCAGGGAGACATTATTGTAAATCTGGTGAAAACGCCTGGGAGACATTATTGTAAGTCTGGTGAAAATGCCAGGGAAACATTATTGTAAATCTGGTGAAAATGCCTAGGAGACATTATTGTAATCTGGTGAGAATGCCTGGGAGACATTATTGTAAGTCTGGTGAAAATGCCATGGAGACATTATTGTAAATCTGGTGAAAATGCCTGGAAAGCATTATTGTAAATGTGGTGAAAATGCCTGGGAGACATTATTGTAAATCAGGTGAAAATGCCTGGGAGACATTACTGTAAGTCTTGTACATGGTGAAAATACCTGGAAGGCATTATTGTAAATCTGGTGAAAATACCTGGGAGACATTATTGTAAATCTGGTGAAAATTACCTGGGAGGACATTATTGTAAATCTGGTGAAAATACCTGGGAGACATTATTGTAAATCTGGTGAAAATGCCTGGAAGACAATATACACCCCCCCCCCCCACCCCCCCCAAATTCCCCAAAGATACCTAACTGATTTTCTTCAGCGCCGTAGAACAAGCGAGAGAAGAGTCGACAAGTTTTCAAGAAAACAAACATCTACTGGTTGGTAACAACTTATGTAGGACTCCTCTGTTCTAAAGCCATCTAAGCCAAGTGTCTCTGGTTGTCTTAACATACATGGAGAAAACAGCACCGTGATGAAATTCTTACACATTCTGACACCATCCATCTGCAGCTACCCGGATAGTATCTGTCCCTGTTACTATTGACCGTTTCATTTTCTTGTGTATACAAAATAATGTTATAATTCAGCTCATTAGACAGAGTTTCAGCCAGTACTATTCTACATTTGTCATGATACTTTTTCTTTCTTCTTTCATAATATCTCATCATCATCATTATCAAGTTATGTGTGTGTTTTTTTCTTATCTGGGTGCAAGCGTTTCTGTAGGATATCTGTCTGCCCGGGCCCGGGGATATTGTTGCATGCTTCGTCTCCAGATGTGACGCCCTGGTCTCAGCTGTCTTCCCAAACATCCTTATGACACTGCTGTTGTTTTAAGGGTGACATCCATGGTGCTGAGGGACGGTCTGTGATGACACACGAGCACGCCTAGCAAATTGCTGAAAGGGGAGCTGTAATGGTCAACAAGCTCCGAAGAGTCGGATCATGCAGTTGTAAAGGTTGAAGCAAGGTCAGCACTGAAATTAACAATCTATACAGTTGCCATAATAAGCGTTGAAATACACAATCTACACAGTGTTCATAATAAAAGCCTTGTCTCCGTGTTGTTGAAGTACTTTCATTTATAAATCGAAAATTTACTCATCGAACCAGCATGTGACCAATATTAGTGAAGAAACATTTGTGACCTCCCACCACGAAATCGGTCTTAACTCGCAGTCAGTCGAACAGCACTAGGAGCTGAAAAGGTGACTGAGGGTCTATCTGAGGTGTTTTGACTTTTTCTCAAAATTGATTTCTGTAGACTATAATCTATCCCCTACAGAATTTTTTTTCTTGAAAAAATATTATAAACCAATTTAAAATGGTACTTTAATGCACTGATCGCAGCAGAAAGAACGCAATTTCCTACCAAAAGTACCTATTTTGTCTCTTATTAACCTGTACAGTACCCGCACATGTAATATATTGATGGAAAGCTCTTTGGTGCACCTTTCAGATAATGACAGTGAAAATTAGAAACAAACTGGGTCAAAGCCACCAAATAAAACAATGTAAGGAAAATGTGTAGGAGAGCACACAAAAACTTTAGAGGCCATTTTCTCAAAATGGCCGTCATACAACTTAATGACTTTAAACATACATAACTTCTACATTTTTTTTAGTATAAGCTTTATTCAAGTACCTAAATAATCAGCAGAATGCACACTTTCCATTGATATGTATATCTCAAAATACCCAAAATGCTAGTTAAGACTGATTTCGTGGTGGGAGGTCACAATTGATGAAAAATAAACATTCTAAAGTAAAACAGTCTGAACTTTTGTTATTCTTCATTTCAAGCTAAGCTAACAATGCTTCAAAGTGTGATATATACCCTTCTACTGAGTCATTATAATTCTTTGTGTAAAACTAGTAGTACCTGGTCTGGTCCAAGATAAGCTGAACACTACCTACATGTACTGAGCTGCCTACTAAAGACAGTTATCGTTCTGTCAGGGGACCAAACTTAATGACAGGATTTGGTGAGATGGCTTTAAGCAAGTAGAGGAAAATGGGCTGTGTGTGTGCGTGGGGGTGGGGTGGAGAGGAGGTGGGTGGTTGGGTGAGGGTGGGGGGCTTATCGAATTCCACATTGACGCACTAAGAACAATGATTTCGTAAAGAGGGGACAGAAAGAAGACTAGTTTAATTCAGCTCACTCAGGGTTTGAGTTCACGCCTTTTCTCACACTGGACGAAGCAGCAGGGAAGGTTCAGTTTTATTTCTCCTAATTTTTGTTTTTGGTGTTTGTTTGTTTGTTTGTGATCTTGCACACTTGACAAAGGCCAGTTGGCCGTAAATGTGTGCTTGGCTTGTCTGGTTGTAATAAAAACGCGTTCTCATTCTTTTTCCTTTTTTATTGTTGTTGTTGTTGTTGTTTTGTTTGTTGGTTTGTTTTTGTTTTTTGTTTCGTTTTTTTCTCTTCTGGTTCCTGTTTGCTTGAACGCGGGCAGTCACACTTGTTTTGGATTCCACAACTTTGGCATGTGAGAAAACCAGCACGTCACTTCAAAGACATCCCCACCTCCCTACTCCTTCCCCCTCCCCCTCCCCTTCCCCCTCCCCTCCCTCCTTTCCCCAACTCCTCGCGAACAACGACATAAAAGACCTCAGCTTGAAGTTTCCTCACGCACTAACTTGTCTAGGTTGTGTCATTCCTTGGGGCTTACTTTTTGAAATTATTGTAGTTTTGTTTTTTTCTTTCCTTGTGATAAAGCTCTCAATCACAGCTATTGCATGCACGTTTTTCCTTGTTGCCAAATCTCCTTAGATTATACGAATTACTCGGGGGTAAAGAAAGCTGATTCGGATAAAGCCTGTTATTGTTTGTTTTGTTTGTTTTTGTTGTTGTTTGTTTGTTTGTTTAAAACCAGCCGACTGCGTAGAGCCATATCAAGGCTCTAACCGTTTGAAAACGTACACAATACTTCAACAGAAAAGAAGGAAAAGAATGCATATCAATGTATTTGAGCACACAATCTAAAGAGATGTCCCTGGCGTCAACCATTTGTCGAATTTAGCACACAGGGGATTTAAAGCTGATTCGGATTAAGCCGTTTGTTTTGTAGTTTTTTGTTTGTTCGTAGTTTGTTTGTTTGTTTGTTTGTTTGTTTGTTTAAAACTCAGCCGACTGCGTAGAGCCATATCAAGGCTATCATCATCATCATCAGGTGCCCTGCCGCATGGCGTTGGCGACCATGGACTTCCAACCATCTCTATCTCTCGTTGCCCCTAGCATCTCCCCCACCCTCCTCATCCCCAGCCACTCTACAAGTCCGTCCAGCATTCTCTCCCTGGGTCTACCTGGTGCTCTCTTTCAATCCAGCTTTCCCGTTGTGACCAGGTGCTCCAACTCCCCCTTCCTCATAAAATGGCCTATAAATGTTGCTTGTCTTTTCTTAATCTTCCTTATGAGTGATCTACATGTGTCTGCCTCCATCAAGACTGTCTCATTTGTTTTCTTTGCTGTCCGTGGAACTCTCAACATTCTTCTGAGAAACCACATCTCGGCTGCCTCAATCTTGCTCTGGCTTTGCTTGCTGACTGTCCACGCCTCGCATCCGTACAACAGTATTGGTTCTATATAACATTCAAGGACTCTCTTTCAAGGCTTAACCGTTTGAAAACATTCACAATACTTCAACAGAAAAGAAAGGAAAAGAACGCATATAAATATATAAATAAATAATAATAAATAAATGAATGAATAAATAAATAAATAAATAAACAGACTTCTTTTAATGCCTCGTCTGAACTCGCTGTGGCCCTGCCGTTTAAGAAAAAAGAGAACAGGTGTCAGTGTCGTGTTAGATCTGCCAAATCACCCCACCCCCTCCCCACCCCCACCTCCTCGCTTCATCTTCAGTGTTTACCCCGTTCCCACATAATTGCCTGACGAGAGTGGGCGTCGACGTAAAACCTCAACTGATCACTCAATCAGGCGTTGGTTTGGAAAGCTGCCATAGTTGATCAACACATAACAATTATCGATTGTTGCAGCCCAATAGTTTGGAGTAGCAGTTTATCGGTAGGGGGTTCCTGGCAACCATTGACAACGCTGCTTGACATCCATAATCAGGTGTGGAGATAGGGCCAAAACCGAACTGCCAGTAACTAAAGTTGTAAGGTGTAATGGTTGGTTGGTGGGTTGTGAAAATCTTGGGTCTGTTGAAGTGAAATCAGAGCGAATTATTTCTCAGGTTATGTTGACCCGTTTGTTTGTTTCTTTCTTTCTTTCTTTCTTTGGTTCTTTCCTGCTTTCTTTCTTTCTTTCTTTCTTTGTTTACTTTCTTTCTTTCTTTCTCTTTTTCTTTCTTTCTTTTTTCTTTCATTTTTTTCTTTTGTTCTTTCTTTCTTTCTTTCTTCTTTATCTTGATCTATTTACATTCATCCAACCACCATCCATCCACAAAAACACGCAAATTAACATGATATAAGTTTGCGTACATACGTATATACATGCGTACACACACACATAGATACATACATACATGCATGCATGCATACATCCACATACATACATACAGACATACATGTACATATATGCATACATGTATATTTTATATATATATATATATATATATAATAATATACTATATGTATATACATACATACATACACTTATACATGCATACATATGCGAGCACATACATACATAATGCATACATGCATACATACATCATGCATACATACATACATACATACATACATACATACATACATGCATACATGATACATACATACATACGTACGTGCACACATGCATACGTGTGCACATACATACATGCATACATCATAATACATACATATGCATACATACATAAATACATACATACATACATACATATACGCATGCATGCATGCATACAGACATATGTACATAAATGCATGCACACATACATACATCATACATACATACACACACAACAACACACATACACGCACACGTACACACACATAAATATATACACATACATACATATATACATGCATAAATACATGCATACATGCATACATAAACACATACATACATACGTACATACATCACATACATACATACATGCATACATTCACAACACACACACACACACACACGTGCTCATGCACGCCCGTGCGAGTGCGTGCGCACACACATAGAGCCAGAGAGGTAGGTAGGTAGTAGATAGATTAGATAGATAGATAGATGATAGATAGATAGATAGATAGAAATCGATAGATTAGATAATAATAGATAAAGATAGATAGATAGATAAAGATAGATAGAGAGACAGCTAGATCAAAAACATAGATGAATAGATATAAATAAATAAAATAAATAAATAAAATAAATAAATAAGAAATAAATAAATAATAAAGAATAAATAGATAAAGTAAAATAAATAATTGAATGAATGAATGCATAATTAAATACATAAATAAATAATACAAGAATAAAAGAAAGAAAGAAAGAAAGAAAGAGACAGAAAAAATAGACCCCCTTCTCAATGCCCGACTGAACAACTGTTGTCGGACTTGCTGTTTATGAAAAGCACATGGGTGTCAGCGTCGTCCTAGATCTTCTACGGGAGTTGTTCAGACAACCATTCAGTTTTTGAGAAGAATATTCTGGTCAATGAGATCAAATGCTTTCTATAAAGTCTCAAAAGAAAACTCCTGTAAAATGGACATCATTCATGGTGATAACTATGTATTTGTCACGTCTCAAAATAGCAATGTTGCATGAATGATGTCGGCGGAATCATTTTTCAAGAACTTCATTGTGTGTTTGTGAACGTGTCGTTCAAGTTATGTTATTGTTATTGTTGTTAAAGCCCAGCCGACTGCGTAGAGCCACATCAGGGGCTATGGTCACTTAAGTGGTCAGGGGCCATGGATAATAATGATATTGGCCTGTAACAGTTTAGAGTATTGTTTATCTCTGGTCTTTGGTTAAAGAATTACTTAGTAACAGAATTACTTTCGCTATTTGTCATTCTGATGGAAAGATCTTATCAACACATACATTATGCGTGCGTATATATTAGATACTTCATGCATAAGCACTAATGAACTTTAGCATTTACATAGTTAATCACTGAGTAGCTGAATCCCATTCTTTGAACAACACTTCCTTTCAATCTTGCTGCGTAATACGAAAAGAGCAAACAGTAACATTAATGTCAAAATAAACGGTAGGTATGTAATACACATAAAGGCCATCTATTTAACAAACAGTCGTTTCTTTTGATAACGCGGTGGACTTAACGCTGTGACTACCGCACCCTGTCCACCAGTACCCTGCGTTGTCAACCATGCTAGCAAAGCAAAAACTTAACCCCTTGACTCCCGCACCCTGTCCATCAGTACCTTGCGTTGTCAACCATGCTAGCAAAGCAAACACTTAACCCTTTGACTCCCGCACCCTGTCCATCAGTACCTTGCGTTGTCAACCATGCTAGCAAAGCAAACACTTAACCCTTTGACTCCCGCACCCTGTCCATCAGTACCTTGCGTTGTCAACCATGCTAGCAAAGCAAACACTTAACCCTTTGACTCCCGCACCCTGTCCATCAGTACCTTGCATTGTCAACCATGCTAGCAAAGCAAACACTTCACCCTTTGACTCCCGCACCCTGTCCATCAGTACCTTGCGTTGTCAACCATGCTAGCAAAGCAAACACTTCACCCTCAGACTCCTTCACCCTATCCACCATCACTCTGCAATGAGCTGGTGGATAGGGTGAAGGAGTGAAAGGGTTAAGTTTTCTTTACAATTGGTAGATAGGGTGCGAGAGTCAAAGGGTTAAAGTCTCACGTCTCGAGTTCAATACCAACCCACCAATAAAAATCTGGCTTGTTTGCATCCCGTCTTAATAATGCTCAGCGCCTAGGCACAATGCTACTAACATTTTTAAAGGCTTTTTTTGCTGGTCCTCGTATACTCTAAGAGTGGTAGGACTTTAAAATCTACAGAACAAACAACAGCGCCTAGGTCTTTGCGAAGGCTCAGGGTATCTGACAGATAAAATTGCTGGCAGATGTGGGTGGAGCACGTATGGGGTTGCCCGAGTGCGATGAATCCCTCTCGAACAAAACTCCCATCTCTGAATGCTCCAATCACTCTGGTGGTGTCCTGTTATCATCCCATTTTGAGATCTCACAAGCATATAGGAATCTGGGGTACATCGAACCTGGGATGTGTCGAACCTGGGACGTATCGAACCTGGGATGTATCGAACCTGGGACGTGTCGAATCTGGGCCATATCGAACCTGGGATGTATCGAACCTGGGATGTATCGAATCTGGGACGTGTCGAACCTGGGACGTATCTAACTTGGAATGTATCGAACCTGGGATGTGTCGAATCTGGAAGCGTCGAACCTGGATGTATCGAACCTGGGACGTGTCGAATCTGGGGCGCGTCGAACCTGGGATGTATCGAACCTGGGACGTATCGAACCTGGGATGTATCGCACCTGGGACGTGTCGAATCTGGGCCATATCGAACCTGGGATGTATCGAACCTGGGATGTATCGAATCTGGGACGTGTCGAACCTGGGACGTATCTAACTTGGAATGTATCGAACCTGGGACGTGTCGAATCTGGAAGCGTCGAACCTGGGATGTATCGAACCTGGACGTGTCGAACCTGGGACGTGTCGAACCAGGTACGTATCGAACCTGGTACGTATCGAACCTGGACGTGTCGAACCTGGGACGTATCGAACCTGGGATGTATCGAACCTGGGACGTGTCGAACCTTGGATGTATCGAGCCTGGGAAGTGTCGAACCTGGCACGTATCGAGATGTCCCCGGAATCTGCACAGGCTCACGTAGTCTGTAAGACAACTGCTTGCAAATGTGGATGGAGCGCATGTGGAACTGCCCGAGTACGATGGAATCCCTCTCGAACAAAAACTGCCATCTCTTAATGCTCCAGTCACTCTGGTGGTGTCAGTGTTTGCTAAGCCCGGTTTTCCTCCCATTTTGAAGTCTCGCAAGCACATAAGGATTCTGCACAGGCCCACGAAGTCTGTAAGACAACTGCTTGGCACATGTGGGTGCGATGGATTTGTCATGAACGCACACCAAACTCCTGTTGTTCTGGCTGTGTAAAACGGCAACATGGTTTTTATTCCTTACGGAGACGGAGAGACAGACAGACAGACAGACAGAGAGACAGAGAGACAGAGAGACAGAGACACAGAGACAGAGATACAGAGAGAGAGATAGAGACACAGAGAGAGAGACAGTGACAGAGACAGAGAGAGACGGAGAGAGACAAGAGAGAGACAGAGAGACAGCGAGAGTGACAGAGAGAGACAGAGAGACACAGAGAGACACAGAGACAGAGAGACGGAGAAAGAGAGAGACTGAGAGACACAGAGAGACATAGAAGCAGACAGAGAGACAGACAGAGATACAGACAAAGAGACAGACAGAGAGACAGACAGAGACAAAGAAAGACAGAGAGAGACAGAGACAGACAGCCATAGAGAGACAGATAGACAGAGACAGACAGGACAGACAAAAATATTATATTTAATGCCGAGACGTTGGCTAGCAGTCGATTTGCATTCGTATGTGAAACCACTTCTTTTATACTCTTAGGTTTGGCTGATCCAGTTTCAGCTCCACTTGCCAAGTTGTGTTTCAGTGATCGCTTCCTTGTCTGTCGTAAATCCGTCGCTGTCTTTTACGTCGATTAGGTGGGGTACTGAATGTGTGCGTAGAAGAGAGAGAGGGAGTGGAGAGAGAGAGGGGGGGGAAGAGGGGAGAGAGAGAGAAAGAGAGAGAGGGAGAGAGAGAGAGGGGAGAGAGAGAGGGAGGAAGGGAGGGGAGTGAGGATGGGAGGGGACAGAAAGAAATTGATGGAGCGGGGTAAGCGAAACAAACAAACAAACAAACAAACAAACAACAGAAATGGATAATGGCTACCTGGCTGAACATGTCTCTCAGTGACAAAAAAGCTACTTACTGCGTAGCTTTCATCGGCGATCCAGCCGACTTCTTCAGCGCAACTGCTGGGTTGAGAACTGGCTTCAGTGCGCACCGCCGTGAGCGAACTCACGACAGTGCGACTGAATAAGTGAGGAGTACACCGATGGCAGGTTGTGTCGGCCCCGGTCACGGTTGAGGGTGGGGTTCCTTGCGGCGATGTAAACTGCTTCTTTTACTCCCCTCTGGAACCATCTTGCTTCTTTGACAAGAACTTGCACACTGTCCTTTTCAAAGTGGTGTTGGGTGTGGGTCAGATGTTCTCCCACTGGAAAGGACTCACGTTTGTGTTCTTTTAATCTTTTGTGCAAGTAGCGCTCAGTTTCGCCAATATAACTATGGTCACAGTCCTGGCAGTCTATCTTGTATATCACCCCTGATGTGTCCAATTTGCCTGTTTTGTCTTTGGGGTGGACTAACTGGCTTCTGATGGTGCTGGTGGGCTTGGCGTGGACACTGACTCCCAACTTCCTGATCTTCCTGCTGAGAGCCTCAGTGACGCCGCTGACGTATGGCATGGAGAAGTGCCCTCTCGAAGGGGTTGGTCGTTCAGTGGAGGGGTGGGGTATTGTTTTCTTGCCCCCCAGAATATCCCAGGCCCACTTCTGGCATCCTGACACACTGAGGACTTTTTTGATGTACTGCACCTCTTCTTCTCTAGCGGTGTTGATAGAGCAGATGGTCTTCACTCGGTGGGTGAGGGTGCGGATTACTCCAAGCTGGTGTTCCAGTGGCTGGTACTGTCAAATTGTAAGTACTGGTCCGTGTGGGTCGGCTTTCTATAGACGGAGAAGGCAAGGCCTGTCTCCATCCGGGTGATGCGGGTATCCAACATCGCGATGCTGCCGTTCTCTTCTACCTCATAGGTGAGCTTGATGGCAGGGTGTTGGTTGTTAAGATGGTTCGTGAAGTCTTCTACCACCGATCTTTTCAGTACAGTCATAGTGTCGTCCATGTAGCGGCCCCAGTAGCGTGGAGGAGTGTGGAACGACGCCAAAGCTTTCTCCTCGATTTTTTCCATAAAGAGGTTGGCGACAATGGGACTCACGGGGGACCCCATGGCTGCACCCTCGGTCTGTTGGTAGAAGTGTCCTTCAAAGGTGAAGTAGGTGGTGTTGAGGCAGCAGGATAGCAGTTCACAGATGTGTTCCACTGGCAGGTTGGTGCGTTGCCGAAGTCTGTTGTCGACCTGTAACCCTCCCCCTGATGATGTCAATGCTGTCCTTCACAGGGACACTGGTGAACAGGGCTGTGACGTCATAGGACACCAGAATCTCATCAGGTTGTGGTACAAACTTCGACAGCTTCTTCACCAGGTCTGCACCGTTTGCAATGGAATGTTCTGTCTTTCCTACCAAAGGCGAGAGAATGTCTGCAACGAAGCGGGCCGTCTCATACATCAGGGATCCTCTAGAGGCGACAATGGGACGGAGGGGTACATCTTTCTTGTGCACTTTAGGCAGTCCGTAGAACTTGGGCACGTCAGTAGCTGAGGGGTACAATCTGCGGTACTGTTCTCCTGACTTCTGTAGGCCTTGCAGTAGTTTGGTCAGACGGGCAGTATACTTGCTGGTGGGATCTTTGCTCAGAAATGGAAACAGTAAATTCAAGGCACTGCAGACCCCTGCTTTCTTCTCTCTCTCCCTCTCTCTCTTTCTCTCTGTCTTTCTCTCTCTCTCTCTGTGTCTCTGTCTGTCTGTCTGTCTCTCTCTCTCTCTCTCTCTCTCTCTCTCTCTCTCTCTCTCTCTCTCTCTCCCTCTCTGCCTATTTGTCTGTGTGTCTCTGTCTGTCTATCTGTCTGTCTCTGTGTCTTTCTCTCTCTGTACCTGTCTCTCTCTGTCTCTCTGCCTCTGTCTCTGTCTCTGTCTCTGTCTCTCTCTCTCTCTCCTTTCTTCTTCTCTCGATCTCTGTCTCTCTGCCTGTTTTTGTGTCTCTGTCTGTCTGTCTGTCTCTCTGTCTTTCTCTCTCTGTGTCTCTGTCTCTGTCTGTCTGTGTGTCTCTCTCTCTTTTTCTCTCACTGTGTGTGTCTCTGTTTGTCTGTCTGTGTGTCTATCTGTCTGTCTCTCTCTGCCTCTGTCTCTGTCTCCTCTCTTTCTCTCTGTCTCTCTCTCTGTCTCTCTCTGTGTGTCTCTCTCTCTGTCTCTATCTTTCTCTTTGTATCTCTTTGTGTCTATCTCTCTCTCTCTCTCGCTCTCTCTGTGACTCTCTTTCTCTGTCTCTTACTCTGCCCGTCTCTCTCGCTCTCTCTCTTCCCTCCCCCTCTTTCTCGTCACCCCCCCCCCCCCTCTCTCTCTCTCTTCTACGCACACAATTCAGTACCCCACCTAATCGACCTAGCTAAAAGACAGCGACCAAGGAGGCGGTCACTGAAACAAAACTTGGCAAGTCGAGCCGAAATTGGATCAAACCTAACTAAAGAGTACGTAAACGTGATTTCACTTTACGAATCTTATTGGACTGCTAGCCACAACGTGTCGGCACTTGCCGGCAGTTAAGGAGGACCACAGCGATACGGTCTCTGCGTTTTGGACTCTGAAGGGCTCTTTGCTTTACAACGATATACATACATGTTAGCACATGAGAACTTGGAGGGGCCAGCTTTGTTCTTCTTAACGGAACCACAACGGGCAGTAGCTTCAATAAGCGATACCTGTGACTCTGTCCAGTGTCGTGAGTCTCAAGTCGAAGATCTTCTTTGTAAAAACAAAAAAACAAAAAAATAAACACACTTTGCAGCAGTGTGACATATACAATGTTTTCTCTTCTCCCATTTTCAGTTTGTTTTTGTTAGTTTTTTTTAAAACTAGCATGCAGTCTGAACATGTGAGCGTTTAGTGGGTATTGTTTTCATGGAAGCGTTAAATGTGTATATGAGTATGTGTGTGTGTGTGTGTGTGTGAACGTATGCGTATATGCATATGAG
>CM060306.1:75020511-75023011 GCA_030674185.1 Monoplex corrugatus | reverse complement strand
GTGGTGGTGGTCTTTGAGTTAATGTTTGTTCACTAAAGTAATTTTAGACGAAAAGAAAAAAAAAAAACGAACCAAAGGGGAGGGGAGGGTAAAGAAGGAGTGAAGATGATATTTGAAAATAGTCAGGTTTGATCCTGAGAAAAGACGATCCAGAAAACAACTGTTTCGAGAAGGAGAAGTAACAATACTAACAAATTACGTTACCATAATTTACGATTTAAACGAACAAACAAAAATAAATAAACACATGAATAGATAAATAAATAACAAATAAAAACAAACAAATAAAAAACAAATAAATAAACGATAAATAAATGAATAAATAAAATAAATGAATAAAAATAAAAATTGACTAACCATAGCAATGAACAAGTGAAATAACATTTTAAAGATAATTGGCTATTGGACTTTTAGGCAGGCTAACCAAAAATTCAGATTAATGATGATGAGGCAGATATGTGCGTGCGTACATGCTTGTGTGCGCTTTTGTATGTATGTATTTGTGTGCACATGCGTGTCTGTATTTGCGTGCGTATTTGCATATGCATGCGTGTTCATATGTATGAATGCTTATGTGTGTGTGTGTGTGTGTGTGTGTGTGTTGTGTGTGTGTGTGTGTGTGTGTGTGTGTGTGTGTGTGTGTGTGTGTGTGTGTGTGTTCGTTCTTTGATTTTAGTCTTTTCCCATGAGTTATATTAGACAAATGTGTGTGTGTGTGTATGTGTGTGTGTGTGTGTGGTGTGTGTGTGTGTGTGTGTGTGTGGTGTGTGTGTGGCGTGCACGCGTGTATGTGTGTGTGTGTGTGTCGTGACGTGACGTGACGTGACGTGACGTGTTCATTATTCAGGTTACTCTCCACGCATCAAAAGATCTCAACTGCTCCAGTAAAAAAAAGCTGCTATGTTATTCCCGGATTATCCAAAAGAAAAGACAGTCGGGCGATAGCAGCTTACTTGTGAAAGAGTGAAATTAAAAACTTCCTGGGTAATTGGTCAAGTGCAAAATATCCTTTTTAATTTTAAATGCTATCCTGTAACTCCGAAGAGGATCAGAGTAGTAGAGATCTCCACAGTTCCCGGTTTAGCATTGCTAGAAGCTATGGTACCGAATTCTTTTATATCACTGCTGGACCTTTTAAATTGTGACACGTGTTGGTGCACAGTCATAGCTGAGTAGACTGAAAACCACTCACACAAAGTTTTCTTCGAACATGTTGTGAGATTAGAATATTGAGAGCTGTCGTACTGCGCCACCCAGTCCTCTTTTAACAAAATAATGATGATGATGATGATGACGACGATGATGATGATGATGATGATGGTAATAATAATAATAATAATAATAATAACAATATTAAATGAATAATACACGATAGGGGTTCTAGTCGCAGCTGCGTTGAACGGGTTTCTTTTCAAGATCGAATATTTAAGATATGTTTACTTACTTACACACACACACACACACACACACACACACACACACACACACACACACACACACACACACACACTCACCACACACACACACACACACACACACACACACACACACACAACACACCACACTACACACACACACACTCACAACACACACACACACACACACACACACACACACACACACACACACACACACACAACACACACACACACACACACATACACGCTGTGATGCTGGGGATCTTGTAGTATAACACAGTATCACGGACTTCTGGACATTCTGTGCTGGAAATGTTTTCTCTTTTTCTCCCTATCGTTTTCTGCCTTGCTGGCCCGTTCGCCCGTATGTGTTTGATAAAAATCTTACGTACTTTCTCTAAGGATGATAATCAGGTATATGTTTTGGATGCATGTTTGGCTCTATATGTAATGAAATGTGCTGTGCAGGAGCACTTTCAGATAATGTAGGCCATTTTTTTATGCAGGATGTTGTGTCCTTATTTATGTTCACATTTGTATTCGGATTTGTTTGCTTTTATATCCTCTGGTGATAAAATGGCTGGAATGGTCAACGCCAGGGGCATGCCCTTAGGTTATGTGCACGCGTGCATTGATGTGTGTGCTTTATTTTTTTTCCAACACTTTTTCCAACCAGATGTTGTGTACGTTTTGAGACAGTTATAGCCCTGTAATGGCTCGGCGCAGTCGTCTGGGCTTTAAGCAATGAGAATATGATAAAACATCAAATAGTACAACAGAGTCTCAAACGTGAATGTACTTTTGCAAGCCCAGATGCCATGTATAGATGTACTGCTAACACAGTCTCAGCTAAGATGGTCTGGAGATCTCGTGCGCATGCAGGATAACAGGCTTCCAGAGCAGCTCTTCTACGGTGAACTGACAAAGGGCCATCGACCAAGAGGACGGCCAAAGCATCGCTACAAAGACACCCTGAAAAAAATCCCTCCAGAAATGTGACATTGATGAAGAACAATGGGAAATCTTGGCCACTAATAGTTCTGAATGGAGGCAAGCTATTCACATGCGAACAGAGGCTTATG
>CM060306.1:75003011-75015511 GCA_030674185.1 Monoplex corrugatus | reverse complement strand
AGCATTCAAGACTATCGAACACATACAGGTGAATGGACCAGCAAGGCAGGAAATCGTATGAAGAAATGACAGAAAGCAAAGGAAAAAGGCAGAAACAAAGAGAGTGATAGAAAAGACGAAATTTATAGCACAGAATTTCCAGAAAGTGGGGATACAATTTATACTGAAAGAGCCCCCGGCGTCCCCACGGGGGTGGGTGGGAGGTAGGAGGTGGGGGGATTGGGGGGTTGCAGGGTGGGACTGAAACTCAAGACGCAAAAATCTTGATTCAACGGGTCATCAGATTCAGTTACAGCGTCTCCATGCTTGGAATAAGTTTCATATACACTGACACCACAAAATACCATGTGACGGATCAGATCCCAAAATGATCACGGCAGAATTCCTACGAGTGTCCATACCTGCGCTGGCATATTCCCAAATTCCAAACGGTTTATCAAAAGAGGTATAATCTGGTGTTTTTGAAAAAAAAAAAAAGAAAACACCAGAATTCGTGACAGAAGACACAGCCAGAAATCGATCTGGATAGCGTGCATACGTTGATCCGTCATATAACATCTCTCTTGGCGGGCAATCAAGACTGGTTGGAAGAACATTCCAGGTTGAGAAGATTGTGGCCAGCGATACGCTTTAGCGATTTCGTTTACAGCTATTGTCCCGACTGTTTTTTAAAAACCGGTCAAGCTATATCTATATCCGTGTTCGTGTCCGCTTGCTACGTTTCACGTATACAGGTGTAGAGAGTTGAAATCTTTTTTTGAAGAGTAACGGTCTACACAAACGGTTTTGTGGTCTTGTTACTTCAAATGGCTAAGTCGCCATGCTGATAATGCTGAGGGCGTGAGTTCAAACCTTGACCGGTCCACATTTCTTTTTATTTTGTGTTTCTTTTTTTTTTCTTTTTATTTCAATTTTTAAAATTTTTTATTATTTTTTTTGAGAGGGGAGAGAGGGTTCTTGGTGTGTGTATGTGTGTGTGTGTGTGTGTGTGTGTGTTGTGTGTGTGTGTGTGTGTGTGTGTGTGTGTGTGTTTGTGTTTGTGTGTGTTGTGTGTTGTGTGTATGTGTGTGTGTATTTGTGTGTGTATGTGTGTGTTGTGTTCGCGTGTATGTATATGAGTGTGTGTGTTTGTGTGTGTGCGTGTGTGTGTGTGTTTGCTTGTGTGTGTGTGTGTGTATGTGTGTGTGTGTGTGTGTGTGTGTTTGTGTGTGTGTGTGTGTGTTTGTGTGTGTGTGTGTGTGTGTATGTTCATATGTATGCTCGGAATGAATTCCATATGCACTAAAGTCACAGGTGCCATGTGATGGAGAAGATCCAGAATGATCACGGCACAAGCCTTAAGCCCGCATATAAACCAATATGCTGGCTGTATCCTGAGGTCCTACCTAGATAGTTCCATAACTCTTAGGTCGTATGGGAGTGAAGGGGGCAGAGAGGTAAGAAGGCTAATTGGTCTTCAAGGGGTGGGACCTGGGAAATCAACCTATCTCTCCAATGTTTTGTACCAAGGCAGCCGGGCAATGGTTTGCTCTTCACTTTTTCAACTGCCGTTGGATCTTTAGCGTGCGCAGGCAGAAAGCACACAGGTCCGACTCGTTTTCCGTCTCTTTCCGAAGAACTAGACTTCAGTTCGATTTTCCGGTAAAATTGAGGAGAAAAATCGAGGCTTGTCCGGGGAGCGAACCCTAGAACCTCGAGTTTAGTTACTGGCAGGCGAACGTCTGAACCATTTTGCCACTCTTCTCCCTATTAGTAGATTGCCGTGAAGTTGTACAGAATACCTCCATTTTATTTATTGGCCTATTATATGAAGTTTGTAGTTAAGGGGCTGTTCAAGACGGATTTCATCGCACTCGGACAATTCCATATGCGCTCCAACTCATCTTCCAGCAATGACAAGGAGGACTTCCTTGGGCCTGCACAAAACCCTATGCACTGGCGAGGTCTTGAACTGAGGAACGGAGGGGGGAAGAGGGGCTGACCCTTAAAACACTAAGTTGACACAACCACCAGAATGGCGGGCCCCAGTAGCTCAGTTGGTTTGAGCGTCTGATTCACATGCTAATAGTTGTGGGTTCGAGCTCCGGGGTGCGCTATATTAAAATTGGCCATCACTGTCCCATCTTAGCATCGTTGTTGTTCTGGTGGTGTCGGTATAGGATTAGATGAGTCACCCTTTCCCCACTTCCCTGGGATGGTTATCCACGTCGGCCATATCACCTGAGGTGGGTGCCGACGTAAAAACTGAACCCAACTAACCACCAGAATGATGGAAACATTAAGATGGCCAGAAAGCAGGCCAGTGTTTAATGTTACGGGCTGGAACTGAACTCAAGATATCAGATCCTGAGCCCACGGCTCTATCAAAATAATCAACCAGCCCGCAGAAATAAATTAACATGGTTTTAGAATAATAAACTACGATCGACGGAGTGGGCCTGTGATATAGGGTTAGAAATGAATGGTTCAAATCCTATCATAAAGTATCATATCATTTCCAGCGAAAAAGAAAAAGAAAAACAAAATAAAACAAAAAAGACAAAAACAAAACAAGTTAGAAACACAATATTACAGCGAGCACTCTTAATTTGCAATTATGATACAAAGTGCTTTACAATAAATGAAACTTTTTCTTCAAGACAAATTCTCATGTGGGGCCAAATTTTATTTGTTACGGTTGGAAAATTACAGGTGGCTCCCCATCATGACGATGATGACGACGACGACGACGGCGACGATGATGATGATGATGATGATGATAACACTAAAGCATGCAACGTCACTGGCCAGCTGGTTTGAGACATAATGAGGGATATTATAATATCGATAATACCGACTCTGGAGGCGTACGATCTTCTGCAGCCAATGTGTCTACATCAATGATACAGCCTTCCACATGACGTCAAACTCTTATGAACGTCATAAGCTTGCTGACGACACAACTCCTACAACACCAGTGGAAAACATTTCTGAAATCTAAGACATTTTACCAATGTGAAGGTATCAGAACGGTGTGATGCGAACCATATGCAGATCGATACTATAAAAACAAAACCAATGGCATCAAAATCTCGCCCAAAAAAACAAGTATCAAACCACTGCTACGTACAATTAATTATCTTTGGACAGAATAAGCATAGAACAAGTTTCTGAATGTCGTGGTCTCAGTGTTTACACAGACGAAAAAATTTACGTGGGAAGAATATACATTGATCATGTTAGTACAACTTGAGGAATGTATTTCTTCGTAGTAGATTCTTTTACTTTAGCAACACTGAATTAAACAAAGATATGTTTTACAATTCCCACATCACATCTTCTGTTGACTGTTCAACAATTGCTTGGGATAGTTGCAACGAAATTCTAAACAAAAACAACAATGATATTTAAAAGAAAAAAGAAAGAAATTGATATAGAGGAGCAGGGATACTTCTAATAACGGACATGTTCCCAACCACAGACCAAAAATAAAAACACACAGACACAAACAGACAGACAGACAGACACACACACACACACACACACATACATACACACACACACACACACACACACACACACACACACACACACACACACACACACACACACACACACACACACACACACACACACACACACACACACACACACACACAAACCGCTGCGGAAATACCAACACTCAAAAACCAACTTAAGAACAACACAAACACACAAATATACAACATTGTACACAGATCTACTCACAAATAGGTACACATATTATAGGTGTTTATCTCAAGCCAAGCACACGGCGGGCCCAGTATTTCAGAAGGTTGAGCGTAGGATTCACATGCCAATTGTTGTGGGTTCGAATCCCGGGGTGCGCTACATTATTCTCACTGTCCCATCTTAACATCGTTGTTGTTCTGGTGGTGTCAGTATAGGATTAGATAAGTCCCCCTTCCCCTACTTCCTTGGGATAGTTATCCCCGTCGGCCATGTCACCAGAGGTGGGCGTTTATGTAAAAACTGAACCAAATCAAAAACCAAGCGCACTACACAAATTCAAGAAACAAATTTTTATTTTCTAAAATCAATATTACTCGTAGACAGATTTAAAGTAGCCACCTTCTGCATTGGAGTATATGCAGGAATACATTACTCACCTACCCCAAATCGTGTAAATCGCTGACTAGTTTTAAACAACAGCTTCATAAATATTTCCTTAAAATAATATCAACAAGACGACGTATTTGTGCTCGGAACGAATTCCATATGCACAATTGTCACAGGTGCCATGTATATGGTGATCATGGCATAAGCCTTAAGCCTGCACATAAATCTATGAGCTGACCAGGTTCTGAGGTCCTGCCTAGTTTATGTTTAGCGTCCTATAGACAACAAGCCAGACTGTGATTTCATCATTAACAAAATATTTCCTCCTTTGTTGGTGTTCGTCTGTGTGTGTGTGTGTTTTTTTTTTTTTTTTTTTTTTTTTTTGAGTTTGTGTTGGAGTGCTTGTGTATTCTTGTTTGCTTGTTTGCATTAATACTAGCTTTTTCTTCTTATATCCCTTAGATGTATGTTTTAATGCAGTTGTTGAAATTTCATTTCTTTATTTCTAATCAATCTGTTTTGGTATGCATACATACCTGTGTGTGCGTGCGTACGTGAGTGTGTATGTGTGTGTGTGTGTGTGTGTTTGTGTATGTGTTTGTGTGTGTGTGAGTGTGTGTTTGGCTGTCTGTCTGTATGTGCTTGTTTATGTGTCTGTGTGATTGTTTGCTTGCATTGGTATTTGTTTTTCCTTCTTTCTATCATTTGTACCTATGTTTCTATGCATGTATTGAAATTTAATTACTACACTTTTAATTAACCTATTCCTGTATGAGTGCGTGTGTGTTTGTTTGAGTATCGTTCGTTCCTTGATTTAACGTCTTTTCACTATAAGTGATATTAGACGGGTAAAAATGGCATGGAGGATGATTTTTTTGGGGGGGTGGGGGAGGGAGGAGGGGAAAGAAGGGAACAGAGTAAGAGACGGGAAAAAAATTAAAAGGAATCGGCAAGGTCTTTAGAAAAATGATATGGATGAACAGAGAAATGAAACTAGAACAACGCTAACATCAAATGTAAAAGAAAAATCGTCATAAAA
Source organism: Monoplex corrugatus (assembly GCA_030674185.1). Taxonomy (NCBI): domain Eukaryota; kingdom Metazoa; phylum Mollusca; class Gastropoda; order Littorinimorpha; family Ranellidae; genus Monoplex; species Monoplex corrugatus. The sequence goes on along the minus strand of CM060306.1, from coordinate 75,010,395 downwards.
AGCAAAACAAAACAAAATAAGATAATGATAATTAAAATAATAACCTTAAAGTAACGCATTAACAGGACTGTGAACCAATGATTCTGAAATTTTAACTAACAGAACTTGATCTGATATCACTTCTTTAAAATGCTTTTCAAGATACTTTCCTTGTGTAAACATCTTTGGTAAAAAAATAACGAAGCTTTCTGCAGTAAAACAAACAGTGATACAATGTGAATTGTTCACCGCAAATACATAAAACGTTTTTACAATATTTTGTTTTCAAAGCGTTCAGTTGAATACGAAAATATGTAGTAACAATTAATCTCAAATGATATAATGAAGAATACTGCATTTTTTTTAGATATTTTGAACTGAAAGTTTGATTCTTTTTTGAGACATAAATTTTTCATTTAAATGTTCATGAAATCGAATCGATGATGCTAATTCTAGCGAGTTGTAAGCTTCTTTTACCGAGGTGTTAACATGTAATTCTATGGAATTTTCAAAACGGAGTGCACCGGATTTAGCTGCTCTGTCAACTACGTTGTTGCCGTGAAGACCAACGTGAGAAGGCACCCAGCATAAACTGATTTCCGAGCCATTTATCTTTAAACAGTGTATTAGATGATTTGTTTGAGTATGTGTGTGTGTGCATGCGTGTGCGTGTGTAAGTGTACGTATGTGAGAGAGAGAGAGAGAGAGGGAGAGAGAGGGAGAGAGAGAGAGAAAGAGAGGGAGGGAGAGAGAGAGAAAGAGAGAGAGAGAGAGTGTGTGTGTGTTTGCGTATGTGTGTGTGTAAGTGTGAGTGTGTGTGTGTGTGTGTGTGTGTGTGTGTGTGTGTGTGTGTGTGTGTGTATGTGTGTGTATGTGAGCATGTGTGTGAGTGTGTGTGTGTGAGTGTGTGTGTGGGTATGTGTGTGTATCTATCAATCTTGGTATCTGTCTTAGCATCTATCTATCTATCTATCTATCTATCTATCTATCTATCTATCTATATATCTATCTATCTATCTATCTACCTATCTATCTGTCTATCTATCTATCTATCTATCTATCTATCTATCTGTCTATCTATCTGTCTATCTATCTATCTATCTATCTATCTGTCTATCTATCTATCTATCTGTCTATCTATCTATCTATCTACCTATCTATCTATCTATCTATCTATCTATCTGTCTGTCTGTCTGTCTATCTATCTATCTATCTATCAATCTATCCATTTGTCTATCTATCTATCAATCTATCCATTTGTCTATCTATCTATCTATCTATCTATCTATCTGTCCATCTGTCTGTCTATCTGTCTGTCTGTCTGCCTGTCTATCTATCTATCTATCTATCTATCTGTCTGTTTGTCTGTCTGTCTATCTGTCTATCTGTCTGTCTATCTGCCTGTCTGTCTGTCTGTTTATCTATCTATTTATATGTCTATCCATTATGCTATCGACCTATCTATCATACTATCGACCTATCTATCTATCTATCTATCTATCTATCTATCTATCATACTATCGACCTATCTATCAATCAATACGTTTGATTGTCCGTCTATTGATTGCTTGATTCATTCATTCGTTCGTTCGTTTATTTATTCATTCGTTTCTTCGTTCAATCTGTCACTGTAATTTCTTTATTTCATGTATATATTTATTTACTTATTTACCTATTCATTCATTCATTCATTCATTCATTCATTCATTCATTCATCCATCATTCATTCATTCATTCATTCATTCATTCATCATTCATTCATTCATTCATTCATTCATTCATTCATGCGTTCGTTTATTCATTCATTCATTCATTCATTTATTCATTTATTTGCCATTTTTTTCAGTCGCAGGATCGGCGGGTCCGTATTGGTTGACGACGGACGTGATTTTACTCAAATCAAACCAGGGCCTGTGGTTCATCTGCATGGAGGTGGTCAGTGAGACCACATGTGAAGTGTATCAATGGGCAGATGCTGATTTCGGCGATTTCACTGGTCAGTTCTTCGATTTTTATGTGTGTGTGTGTGTGTGTGTGTGTGTGTGTGTGTGTGTGTGTGGTGTGTGTGTGTGTGTGTGTGTGTGTGTGTGTGTGTGTGTATGTATGTATTTGTATGTGTGTGTGTGTGTGTGTGTGTTGTGTGTGTGTGTGTTTATGTGTGTGTGTGTGTATGTGTGTGTGTTGTGTGTGTGTGTGTATGTGTGTGTGTGTATTTGTCTCTGTGTGTGTGTGTGTGTGTGTGTGTGTGTGTTGTGTGTGTGTTTGTGAGTGTGTGTGTGTGTGTTGTGTGTGTGTGTGTGTGTTTATGTGTGTGTGTGTGTGTGTGTGTGTGTGTGTGTGTGTGTGTGTGTGTATGTGTGTATGTGTGTGTGAAAAGAGAACAGAAAATAAAGTACACATATCAATGCATTCGCGCACATAATCTAAGGAGATGCCCCCGGTGTTGACCACTCCTTCCAATTTATCGCACACGGGGATTTAAAAAACAATCCTGAATACAAATTTAAACATGAATAAAGACACTAAAACGCATATAAAAACGGGCATAAATTACCTGAAATTGCTTTCGCATATCTCTATTCCATAGAGGGAAAAATGCACTTAACACATGTACCCATTTATCAATCCCAAGAGAAAGTACGTAAGATTTCATCGAACACATACAGGTGAGTGGACCAACAAGGCAGAAAATGATAGGAAGAAATGACAGAAAGCAAAGAAACAAGTCAGAAACAAAGAGAATGACAGAAAAGAGGAAATGTCTAGCACAGCATTTCCAGAAGGTGGGGATACTATTTATGCTGAAAGAGTCGCCGGCATCCCCACGGGGGGAAAAATGGCAAATGAAACGTCTATTTCTTTTATATATGTTTATTTTAATTTTGGCATTTCATTTCAAGACTGGACATCGTTGATTTCATGTATGGATCAGATGGGATTTCCCCAGCTTGGCTGAACACTAGAGCCAGCCAGGTCATCATGTGCCCTGCCGTATGGCGTTGGCGATCACGGTCCTCCATATGTAGCTATCCCTTGTTGCTGCAAGCACATCTTCCACCCTCTCTGTCCTCAGCCACCCTGCCCACCGAGTAATCCATGTAAACAGCATGGCAACATCACAAATGTCCTGTCTTTGAAGTTTGAAGTAAGCACTATTGGAAACGTTCTCGCCATGATACTGAAGATTGGACATCGTTGACTTCATGTATTGGTCAGATGTTGTTTTTTTTCCAGTTTAGCTCAACACTAGGGCCAACCACGTTATCCATGTAAACAGCATGGCAACATCACAAATGTCCTGTCTTTGAAGTTTGAAGTACGCACTACTGGAAACGTTCTAGCCATGATACTGAAGATTGGACATTGTTGACTTCATATATGGATCAGATAGGTTTTCCCAGCTCGGCTCAGTACTAAGGCCAACCAAGTTATCCATGCATACAGCATGGCAACACCACAAGTGTCCTCTCTTTGAAGTTTGAAGTACGTACTACTATTCGAAACGTTCTTGCAATGATACTCCAGGGTAACTATGCTCTTCTGAGCCCTGTTATAAAGTACTCACTATGTCAACGCTCTTGTCAACAACCATTCTTGGCCGTAAAACACCACGGACATGAGTTACGACAGACTTCTCTCTATATGTTGAAAACCATGCCGGGGGGGGGGGGGGGGGAGAGAGAATTGGGCTGGGAGATAATGTATAGTATCTCAGAAATAGCTCTCGTTTTACGTTAGGGAGGGAGGGGAGAGACGGAGAGAGACAGACAGACAGAGACAGAGAGAGGCAGACAGACAGACAGACAAACACAGAAAGAGACAGACACACACACAGAGATAGAGACAGACGAAGAGGCAGAAGGAAGGTAAGAATTTTTTTATTTAATGAGATGTTTCTATTCCAAACTCAGAGAGAGAAAGAGAGAGAGAGACAGAGACAGAGAGACAGACAGAGACAGACAGACAGAGACAGAAAGAGATAGAGAGAGAAGACAGCGAGAGAGAGAGAAGACAGTGAGAGAGACAGACAGACAGAGAGACAGACAGAGAGAGAGAGGGAGAGAGACAGACAGACAGACAGAGAAAGAGAGAGAGAGAGAGAGAGAGAGACAGATAAATAAAGACACAGAGACAGACAGACACAGGGACAGAGAGAAAACAAGAAAAGTTTTTTTATATAATGCAAGATGCCTTATTTTACAGCGTGGGAGATAGACAGACAAATAAAGAGAGAGAGAAAGAACGAAAAAGCTCAGAACAAGCTTTATTTACCAAGATGTCAATATGCAATTTATATGCTTCTTGACCTCCAGGTCTGTCCCAAACAGAACCGCCACTTCACATAAACTATACATGAATCAACGCCAATACGTCAGCACTGCAAACATGGTATAGATATATCAAATGAACGTAAGAGAGAGAGAGAGAGAGAGAGAGCGAAAGACAGACAGACAGACAGAGACAGAGAGACAGGGAGAGACAGACAAAAACAGAAGGAGTGAGTGAGAGAGAGAGAGAGAAAGAGAGATAGAGAGGGAGAGAGAGAGAGAGAGAGATGGACAGAAAAACAAAGACAGACAGACAAAGACAGAAGGAGACAAACTGACAGACAGACAGGCAAAGATAGAGACAGAGAGACAGTCAGAGACAGAGAGATACAAAAAGACATGGCCTGAAGCAGATCCACTTAAAAATCACACAACATGAGCTAATTGTCTTCGAGTTAAACGAAAAAGACAGCGAGACTGGTTAAAATATAATAACAGAAAGGAAATAATATATATATATTAAAAAAAAAAACAGAAGAAGAAGAAGAAAGAAGGATAACACGGAAGTATAAGTGCTGTTCTATAACCCTGAGGTCGTAAGGGGGTGAAATGGAAGCGATCCCAACTTTCATCACGTCCGTTTCAGTTTCAGTTTCACTTTCTCAAGATGACGTCTCCTCGCTCGGAACGAATTTCATTATGCACTAACGTCACAGGTGTCATGTGATGGTGATCATGGTACAAGCCTTAAGCCTGCACATAGACCCATGAGCTGGCCAGGTCCTGAGGTCCTGCCTAGCCTGTTTTACTTGGTACTAGCATTATGAAGGCGTTGCCTTGTTACACATCAATGGTAGGCAGCCACCTTGATGTTAGTATGTGATGTGACCCTTAGGTGAATGATAAGTTGGGGGATTACTGGATCTAAGTAAATGAATTCATTTTAACAGCCTTCACTGGAAATGTCCAGTGGTCACGTTTCGGGGATAAGCTGGGGGATTACTGGGTCTAAGTAAATGAATTCATTTTAACAGCCTTCACTGGAAATGCCCAGTAGTCACGTTTCATTTTTATAGCCTGCCTCGGAGCCAGCATAAAGGCAGCTGAAGACGGAGGAGCCAGGCAGAGAGAGAGAGAGAGGAGGAGCCAGGCAGACGGAAACAGAGGCAGAGAGAGACAGAGACAGGACTCCACAACACAACGCGATTCTCTCTGTTCTTTTACTCTTTGGTGAATAGTGCTGGGGAGTTGCTCTTTGGCGAATAGCGCTGGGGAGCAGTTAGCCTTTCATATGTGTTTTAAAGGAAATAAAGTTCTACCACCACGCCGTTTTGAGGCATGCTTTGAAAAAAATACGGTGGTAGACAAAAAGGAATATTAACTCAGTATTCACTGTTTTGTCTATTGAGAGACTGTAGTGCAACAGCCCACATTCTCTCCCTCACTGATTCATCTTCTCCAACTCTGGAAAGGATCAGGTACCAATGCACAGCTGGGTGAACTGGATACAGGCGCAGGCGCAAAAGTATATTGTTTTTTTCTTTTTTTCTTCAGAGGAAAGATGGGGAGGGCGGTACTGAAACCCTTGTAGCAGACTGGAAGTCAGGAATTGTACCTCTACACCAGCTTGATGTCGTCACTGGTACAACGATAGATTGTTTGTTCTTATCATCATCATCAAGGTGCCGTGTCGTATGGCGTTGGCGATCATGGCCCTCCATATCTATCTATTCCTTGTCGCTGCAAGCACATCTTCCACCCTCTCTGTCCTCAGCCACCCTGCAAGTCCGTCCAATATTTTCTCCCTGGGTCTAACTGGTGCTCTCTTTCCCTCCAGCTTTCCTGTTGTGACCAGGTGTTCTTATTCCCCTCTCCTCATAAAATGACCTATAAAATTTGCCTGTCTTTTCTTAATCTTCCTTATCAATGATCTTCTTGTGTCTGCCTCCATCAAAACTGTCTCGTTTGTTTTCTTTGCTGTCCATGGAACTCTCAACATTCTTCTTAGAAACCACATCTTGACTGACTCAGTCTTGTTCTGGCTTTGCTTGTTGACTGTCCATGCCTCACAACCGTTTAACATTACTGGTTCTATTAACATTCAAGAACTCTCTTCCTGATGTTAATTGATAGGCATTTGTTGGTGATAATGCTTTTCATCTTCTTGAATGCTGTTTTGGCTTGGCTGATTCTGCCGGCTATTTCTGATGTGCATCTGCCATCTGATGAAATGATCGTTCCCAGGTATTTAAACTTATCAACCTGATTCAAGGCTGGGCCGTTTGCTGTTTTTTTGTTCTTAGAGGAGGACTTTATCACTACGAGCTCCGGCACCAAGGGAGAAGAGTGGCAAAATGGTTCAGTCGTTTGCCTGCCAATAAATAAACTCGAGGTTCCAGAATTTCGCTCCCCGAATTTTCTTCTCAGTTTGACCAGAAAATCGAACTGAACGTCTAGTCCTTTGAACCCATGTGGCTTCTGGCTGAGCACGCTTAAGATCCCACAGCAGTTGAAAATCGTTGAAGAGCAGGGTATTGCCCGGCTGCCTCAGTACAAAACACTGGAGAGATAGGTTGATTTCCGAGGTCCCACCCCTTGAAAACTAATTTGCCTTCTTACCTTTCTGAAGTCTTGATAAAAAAAATAAAATGTGACTATGAATATGAATTTGAATCTAGGGAGAGGGGATGAGCTCCGCCCTTGAGCTGCTGGCCAAGGGAAAAGTTGAGGTCTCTGCCACCTCACTCTCCTACGACCCCAGAGCCATAGAACTATCTATTTATGTGCAGGCTTTAGGCTTGTTCCATGGTCATTCCGGATCTTCTCCAACACATGGTACCTGTGACGTTAGTGCGTATGGAATTCATTCCGAGCGCGGCGACGTCGTCTTGAGAATGCTTAACTTCGTACTTCATTTTTGTGGTACATAATTTTGAAAGGTAACACAGCTGGATCCGGTCTAGAAGGAATAAAAGTGAACTTCATAAGCCTTAAAATTTTCCCATACACTGCAGGTGTCTGATGGCTCAGTAGTTAAGATTTCCATCAGAAGGGTGACTTGGCTTTGAGACGCTCGACCATCTTGGAAGTGAAGGTTCGAATCCCAGTAGGAAAAAAAAAGAGATAACAATAGAGAC
>CM060306.1:74995511-75000511 GCA_030674185.1 Monoplex corrugatus | reverse complement strand
GTCTCTCTCTCTCACTCTCTTTTCTCTTACACACACACACACACATGTCGGTATGTGTGTGTATTTATGTATTTATGTATTTGCGATCAAATGTACTCTTTGTGCATGTTAAAGAATCTCTTGCAGTACGCTATTTTCTGTTGTTTTAGTATAAGTAAATTAGAAACGGCACACCTGTAAAACATTATTATTATTGTTATTATTATTGTTATTATCATTATTATTATCATTATTATCATCATCATTATTATTCTTATTCTTATTATTATATTATTATTATTATTATTATTATTGTTATTGTTGTTGTTGTTCTTGCTATAATTATAATTTTTATTATCATTTCTATTATTATTATTATTATTGTTATTATCATCATTAGTAGTAGTAGTAGTAGAAGTAGTAGTAGTAGAAGAAGTACAGCAATAGTAGTAGTATACTGGTCTATTAACCCTTTGACTCCTGCACCCTGTCCACCAGCATCCTGTATTGTCAACCATGCTGGCAAAGCAAAAACCTACCCCTTTCATTCCCTCACCCTATCCACTTTGTTGTGAGTCAGATAAACCCTTATTTGGAGTTCCCCCTGTTACAGGTCTCCTGGGCATCGGAGCTGCAGTGGTCTTCTCTCTTAAGTCGGTGGAGTCTCTGAACACACCGTCCACCAGTTTAGAGGAGAAGGGCTGGGCTTTCTACGTCTTCTCTTCTGGAAGCGGCCTGGTGACGCTGTTTGGCATCATTGTTCTGGCGCTGCCGAACTCTAACGCTGTTACTCCAGGCCACTATTGAGACCACTGCTCACCGTTATCAAAGAACACCGGGATTTTCGTCTGTTGTCTGTCTGATTGTGTGGTCCGGGAGATTTGACTTTTGTTGTTGTTGCTGTTGTTGTTGATGATGTTATTGTTGTTGTTGTTGTTTTTGCGTATCTGAAGTGTGTAGGTTATATTACCTGTTTTCACTCCTGATACTGGTTTTCTCGTTCTTGTTGCGTATATTTTAAAGTTTTGTTGGTTTCGTCATTGTTGTTGTTGTTCCTGTTCCTGTTGTTGTTGTTGTTTGTTTGTTTGTTTGTTTGTGTTTGTTTTGGTATTTGCTTATTTGTAATTGTGTTTGTTTGTCTGTTTGTTTGTTTGTTTGTTGTTTTTGTTTGTTTTTTTTCTTTGCCTGTTCAATTCGAATTGCAGGGACTGGCATCCGGCTCTTACCATCTGAGCGAATGTGCTGAAGATCCTGTTTATACTGAGGTTCTTAATACATTTTTCACTCTTCCTTTGAAAAAACAAAAACAAAAACAAAATCAAAGAAGAGGTGTGCCTCTGTATGTCTGTCTGTGTCTGTATGTGTGTTTGTCAGGCCAGCTTTTATGTTAATTTGATATAATGCCTCAGCATCATTGTTCAGCTATTTCTTGATGGATTTTTACAAAATTTGGGTCACAAGAGTTGTGCTTTGTTGTGGAGTTGTGATTACATTTGTTTGGAAGTCTCAGCGCAAAAGTCTAGGCGACAGCGATTTAAGAATTGTCCAAATTAGCACACATTCGAAAAAGTGTGTGAATGACATTTTCTCTGGAACTTCTAAAAATTCTGTTTCCATTGTTCTGACAATTCTAGACATTCTGTTTCCATTGTTCTGACAGTTATGACAATGTACCATTGTCTCCACTTCACGCCAAGAGCTATTTGACCTGATGCTTCTACAAAATGTGGGTTAAAAATAATACTTGTATAAAAACAATATCGTCAAAATGGCTTGATCATTTTGTTTCCTGTACACTCAGCATTCAATGAGTTGATTGTTGTTTGTAATCGCAGAGTTTCAGTTTCACTTAATACAATATGACACCAAAAGGCTCGGATGATTCCATATATGTATGATGACTGGATTCTACTTTATAATGTCATGCGATGGAGATCCATATAAACCGTGGAAGATGTCTGAAGACTACGCATGAATATAACGCATTTTTGACTGTTTCTTCTCGTGCTTATTCGTTCTGTGTTTTTTCCCTCATAATTTCATGAGATGAATCCTCTTAAAGTGTTTGATGTTGTTCTCTTTCTACAGGTTGATGCTAAGAAAGATTTGATTTTTATAAATAAGGCCTTCAGATCAATGTGTGTGCGTGTGTGTGTGTGTGTGTGTGCGTGCGTGTGTGTGTGTGTGTGTGCGTGTGTGCGTGTGTGTGTGTGTGTGCGCGCGCGCGCGCGTGTGCGTATGTGTGTGTGTGTGTGTGTGTGTGTGTGTGTGTGTGCGTTTCCATAGAAATTCACTGTGAACAGTTTGTATATGTATTGTAATGTTCAATCATTTTTTCTCCTTTCGTTTCCTCCAGATAAATTAACGTGGTGATTCTCATTGTCCACATGTCATCATCGATGATCTGCAATTGGTGAAAATTAACTGCGAACATTAATATCAATATTCACTGCGGTCAAACACATGTAACTGATCGGCTTCGAAACACCATGACAGGAATTCTTGGAAGACTTAATGTCTGCCAGTTTGGAAGAGGTGATTATGCACAACCTTCGTAATACTGGTTCTGAAAAAAGCAGAGGCTCCTACCACCTCTGTCCTCTATGACCTTAGGGTCATGTAACAATCTTCACCTTTTTTTTAACTGAGGAGCAACGATAACCTGCCAAAATCTCTCCATTTATTAGTTACTATGCGTGGTCACATGAATTGCTAGGTCCGTACTACGCATGTTGACGTGAACTGCTAGATTCTGTACTGCCGAAGTCTTTCGGTATAATTATAGCTGTTCAGTTTGAGGGCGGTTTGTCATTACATACTGAAGACTGGCGCCGAGTTAAAGACTATCATGCAATCTCATTGTGTGAGGTAATACCTGAGCAGATTCATTTGTCATTACAGAAATCGTTAGGGGAGCCTGTCATTGGGGCAGGTTAAATCGCGAGTATCAGTTCTGCCTATTGCTTCTAACTGCTTAGTGGACTTCGCTAACTGTATTCAAAGGTTCCCCCTCCCCAATGGGGTTACCAGGGCTCTTTCAGTACAAATAGTATCCCCACCTTCTGGAAATTCTGTGCTAGAAATGTCCTCTTTTCTGTCACTCACTCTGTTTCTGTCTTCCTCCTTTGCTTTCTGTCATTTCTTCCTATCATTTTCTGCCTTGCTGGTCTATTCATCTGTATGTGTTCGATCAAGGCTTACGTATTTTTTTCTTAGGATTGATAATTGGGTACACGAGTTAAGTACATTTTAGGCTCTAGGGAATGAGATATCCGGATGTAATTTTAAGTAATTTAAGCCCAATCTTGTATGTGTTTTAGAGTTCTTAATTATCTGAGTGTCCCTGTCAATCCAAACGCTCTGTTTAATTGCATGTATGCGTGTATGTGTGTGTGCGTGCGTGCGTGTGTGTGTGTGTGTGTGTGTGTGTGTGTGTGTGTGTGTGTGTGTGTGCTTGTGTGTGTGTGCATGCGTGTTTGTGTGTGTGTGTATGAGTAAGTGAGAGAGAGAGAGAGAGAGAGAGCAAGATTGAAATATGCGATGACTTTTTGTTAGCTTTAGTTTCTTTCTTTCTTCCCCATCCAGTACCACAGAGAGAGAGAGAGAGAGAGAGAGAGAGAGAGAGAGAGAGACAGACAGAGACAGAGACAGAGACAGACAGACAGACAGACAGAGACAGAGACATAGACATAGACAGGGAGAGAAAGAGAGACACAGAGAGAGAGAGAGAGACAGAGACAGAGAGAGGACAAGATTTTCTTATTTTTCTGTGGGTAGATCTTTGATCAAAGCTGTGGGCTGTTGACATGTCGGGAATGTATAATGTTGGAAGGTAAACTCCTTGGAAAAAAGCCATACAGGAGAAAAAGCCTAAAATCAGATGAGAAAAAAATGAGATTGTGATGATTCTAGGCTCGGCGCCAGTCTTCAATATTTAATGACTAAAGAACACTTTTTTTTTATTTTATTTTTCCACTGTTGTGACAATATGCTATTGTCCTTCATGTATATCAGGTCCTTTCTCTAACGAAGCCATTTCAAGGTCTCAGACACTGAGGTATAAAAAAAAAAAACAACCGTCAATTTTGTCTATTTTTTTTTCCTTTTTGGATAAAGCAAAAATACCAATTTTAGAAGTGGTTTGATCATAAGGCCTTTTTAATTTTGTTATTTGTTTAGATCGCTGTAAAACACTGATTTGTTCATTGAAGGATTTTGTTTTTGTTATCTATTTTTTTTTTTTAGATTGCTGTCAAATCGATTTACTCACTGAAGGACCATTTACATAGATGAATTGATTAACAAACTGAAAACAAATAAATCAGTAAATTTCTGGTGTGGCCATTCTCTTCATGGTATCTTGATTTTAATTTTTTTTTTATCAATGTTGCTGACTTACACTTTAACTTTCAAAATCAATATAACAAAGAAGTTCCTTGTTATGTGTAAGATGTTAAGTGAATTGAACATTCCAAACAACTGAACCGGTGGTTCATATTTTGTATATCTATCTATCTATCTATCTATCTATCTATCTATCTATCTATCTATCTATCTATCTATCTATCTATCTATCTATCTATCTATCTATTTATCTATCTATCTATCTATCCATCTACCTATCTATCTATCTATCTATCTATTTACCTATATGTCTATCTATCTATCTTTCTATCTATCTATCTGTCTATCTATATATCTATCTATCTATCTATCTACATAATATGATATAATATGGTATAATATATATATATGTATGTATGTATGTTTACATATATGTATCGTTTCACGTGAGCTATTGCAAAACCAAGCCTATGACTCGTGAATCAGGACACTATGGTAACAGATACAGGCAATACAGTTCAGCGTTGGACCAAAATGTGTGAACTGTTATTCATCATTCATACGCCTGGTTTCGCATATGGGTCACGTGAAACGATGATGATGATGATGATGATGATAGAGGAGGAGGAGGAGGAGGAGAAGGAGGGGGAGGAGGATAAATTGATTATGATGATGTT
>CM060306.1:74975511-74990511 GCA_030674185.1 Monoplex corrugatus | reverse complement strand
GTTCGAACTTTTCAACTTTTCTGTCATCAGACCATTGCGCTAACCACTTCGCACAGGTGACTAGTCAAAAACGAACACAAAATATTATTATCACATCGTCCCGGATTCTTACAAAAAGATCGCAGGAATAGACAAACATACGTATGCTCGCACACAAACACAGTTTACACAGAGAGCGAGATAACCGTTATATAAATACTGGTCTTGGGGCAACTTTCTGTTCTTTAGCGTAGAAAAGTGAAACCTAACCAGCTTGACAGCAAATAGTGGCTACGCTTGTACATATAATGTATGTTTTGTACTACAAACATCCGATTTTTTTAAAAAAATGCCAATTTTCGTGTTGTTTATTGTCTTATTGGGAGAAAGAGATTGATCATTTCATGGACGGCTGGATGACTGGCTGGATTGATTGATGGATGGATGGATAGATGGGATGGATGGATGGATGGATGGATGGATGGATGGATCGATCGATTGACTGATTGATTGATTGATTGATTGATTGATTGATTGATTGATTGATTGATTGATTGATTGATTAATTGATTGATTGATTGGCTGATTGTTGTTGGTTGGTTGGTTGGTTGGTTGATTGATTGATTGATTGATTGACTGATTGGCGTTGGTTGGTTGGTTGGTTGGTTGGATGGTTGGTTGGTTGATTGATTGATTAATTGATTAATTAATTGATTGATTGATTGATGATTGATTGATTGATTGATTGATTGATTAATAGGCTGGCAGGTTGGCTGGTTGGCTGGTTGATTGATTGATTGATTGTTCGATCGATTGATTGATTGATTGATTGATTGATTGATTGATTGATTGATTGATCGAGGCATGGCGGACGTGAATAACCATCCGAGGAAAATGAGAGAAAGGAAGCTTAACTAGTTCTCCACCGACACCACCAGAATAATAACAACGATATTCAGATGGGCAGTGACAGTCTAAAGCTCAGAGATTTCGTATAAGGAATGCGTCGAGTCTTCTCTCTGGTTTGGAATAGACAGTCCACGTTTCACTGTCATACGGTAAGAAAACCAAACGAGACAGTCTTGATGGAGGCAGACACAAGAAGATCGTCGATAAGGAAGATAAGAAAAAGACAAGCAACATTCTATAAGGCAGTTTTATGAGGAAAGGGTAATTAGAGCACCTGGTCACAACAGGAAAGCTGGAGGGAAAGAGAGCACCAGGTAGACCCAGGGAGATAATGTCGAACGGGACTCGCAGGTGGCTGAGGACAGAGAGGGTGGAAGATGTGCTTGCGGCGACAAGGGATAGATGCGAACGGATGGCCATGACCGCCAACGCCTTGCAGCAGGGCACATAATAATGATGATGATAATGATGATGATGATAATGATGATGACGACGACGACGACGACGACGACGACGACAGTCAGGTGCTGAGCTCGCAAGCGCTGCATCCCACCACTTTCGTGTATTCCATCAGCTTGGGTGATGTTAGACCCCAGATGTGTTGAGTCAGTCTGGCGAAGGTCGTTGCAGCTTCGCCATTGAGAAAAAGAGTAAGTAATAGGGAGAGAGAGAGAGTACTAGAGAGAGAGAGAGAGAGAAAGTACTAGAGAGAGAGAGAGAGATTACTGGAGAGAGAGAGTACTAGAGAGAGAGAGTACTAGAAAGAGAGAGAGAGTACTAGAGAGAGAGAGAGAGAGATAAAAGACAGAGAGAGAGAGAGAGTAAGAAAGCGAGAGAGAGAGAAAGAGAGAGAGAGAGAGAGAGACAGCCAGACAGAAGACAGAGAGAGAGAGAGAGAGACAGAGAGACCGAGAGACAGAGACAGTAACAAAGTGAGAGAGAGAGAGACTCACTCAATCACTAACACACACACACACACACACACACACACACACACACACACACACACACAAGAGAGACACACACACACACACACGCATACACATACATGTACATACCAAAACAAAACCAAACATAACAAAACAAAAAAAACCAAATCGAAACAAAAAAAACTTGTCTCTCACAGCCAACCAGATCAAAGAGACGATAACAATAAGAACCATATTTATGCAAATCATCTTCCATCAATTAAACCAATCAGTACACTGGACAGAGAGGTCATATTTATACATGAATATGCAAACTGTCTCTCGTGAAATCATCCAATCAGTGTATTGTACATGGACATAGGTACTAACGAAACATTGACATCAATATTGAAAACATCAAGGACAAAATGGTCAAAAAACATGTCCTGAAATCTAGAAACCGACACAGTATGAGAAACGATAAGACAATTTCATGAGTTGCACGAACTTGCTCACACTATTTCATGGGATACTAAAAGTCATGCACTTATGGATTTTTGTTTTCATGATGAAATTCTTTTTTTTTTTTTTTCTTTTTGTCCTTCACATTTATGTTCATTGTGTTCTGGTACGTTCATGATGCGATTCATAGCGACATACTGACGCATACAATTGCAGACACCCACACACTCACACATTCACTCATTCACTCACACACACACGCACACACACACATACACACACACACACACACACACACACACATACACACACACTCACACTCACTCACTCACACACACACACTCACTCACCCACACACACACACACACACACACAGTCACACGCACACACACAAACACACACACGCAGACAAACTCACACACACACAGACAAACACATACACACACATACACACATAAACACACTCACACACACACACACACACACACACACACACACACTTAGATACACACACACACACAGAGTCACATACACACACACACACAAACACACGCACAGACAAACAAACACACACACATACTCATGCACACACACAGACAAACACACACACATACAAACACACACACACACTTAGATACACACACACAGACACACACACACAGACACACACACACACACACACTCACACAGAGACAAACACACCACATACACAAACACACATATACACAGTCACACACACACAAACACACACACAGTCACACACACTTAGACACACACACACACTTAGACACACACACACTTAGACACACACACACACACACACATACACACACACACACACACACACACACACACACAACACACACACACACACACACACACACACACACACACACACACACACACACACACACACACATAGATGTATACTTGTTCACACTAAATTATTCCGAAACATGTGAGAAACACAGGCAGACCTTCACCCTTGCCATAGTAAGGCGCCACTTTTTTGTTTTATTTCCTGTGTGCATGTTTCATTCTTTCAATCATTCATTCATTCATTCATTCATTCATTCATCCATTCGTTTTTATGTATACATATTTATTTATTCATTATTTATGTACTTATTTATTCATTCCTTTATTTATTTATTTATCATTTATTTATTTATTTGTTTGTTTGTTTGTTTATTCATTCATTGTGTATTCATGTAACCAACACGGCAGACGACTGTATTTCTCAGGCCTGGTAGACGACAGGATACATTATGAGAGTAAGCGTAGAGTGCATGCCTTTCACGCAGCACCAGTTCTAGACTGGCACTCCGTAGCATCATAATCATCATCTCCAGTACCATGTAATCACAATCATCATAGCATCCTGAACATTCTGAGTTGGAACCTTCTTGGGTATCAGCTAATAGGTGAAGAATAATTATTCACACTCATATTCATATTCACATCCACATTCATATTTATATTAATATTCATAGTCATATTCATAGTCATATTCAAAGTCATAGTCATATTCAGTCATAGTCATATTCATAGTCATAGTCATATTTATATTCATAGTCATAGTCATATTCATAATCATAGTCATAGTCATACTCATAATCATATTCATAGTCACACTCATATTCATATTCATATTCATAGTCACAGTCATAGTCATAGTCATAGTCATAGTCATAATCATAGTCATAGTCATAATCATAGTCATAGTCAATTTTTTGTCACACTGGCTTTACAACAAGAAACTCGGGCTTCCCTTCCCTTTGAGAGCACGTCGCCGCAGTGCTGCGCCACTCATTTCTTTTCTTTTTTGTCATTAGAATTTTTCCCCCTTGATCTGCCTGTACTACCCCCATTGTGCGTACAGGGGCGTAACTACAAG
The DNA here is from genome assembly GCA_030674185.1 of Monoplex corrugatus. Lineage (NCBI taxonomy): Eukaryota > Metazoa > Mollusca > Gastropoda > Littorinimorpha > Ranellidae > Monoplex > Monoplex corrugatus. The sequence goes on along the minus strand of CM060306.1, from coordinate 74,986,356 downwards.
TACGCACGCTAAAGACGATGTAAGCTGTTGCAATGTTGTCGATATTCATTCATTTCTGTCTTTTGTCAAAACAGATACACCCGCTAAAGATGATTTAAGCTATGGCAGTGCTCATATTCATTCATTTCTGTCTTTTGTCAAAACAGATACACCCGCTAAAGATGATTTAAGCTATGGCAGTGCTCATATTCATTCATTTCTGTCTTTTGTCAAAACAGATACACCCGCTAAAGATGATTTAAGCTATGGCAGTGCTCATATTCATTCATTTCTGTCTTTTGTCAAAACAGATACACCCGCTAAAGATGATGTAAGCTATGGCAGTGCTCATATTCATTCATTTCTGTCTTTTGTCACAACAGATACACCCGCTAACGATGATTTAAGCTATGGCAGTGCTCATATTCATTCATTTCTGTCTTTTGTCACAACAGATACACCCGCTAACGATGATTTAAGCTATGGCAGTGCTCATATTCATTCATTTCTGTCTTTTGTCAAAACAGATACACCCGCTAAAGATGATTTAAGCTATGGCAGTGCTCATATTCATTCATTTCCTATTCATTGTTCTTTCTTTTGTCACAGAGGATTTGCCATGTGAAAAACCTGCTTTTCTCCCCCATGAGAGCGCGTCACCACAGCGCACAGCAACGCATTTTTTTTCCTGGACCAAGACTTAAGAAATATAGAAAGGCAGAATCGAAGACTAATTGGCCTTTAAGGTTAAGGGGGCGGACCTCGGAAATGAACCTCTCTCTCCAATGTTTTTATACCAGGGCAGCCGGGCGAAAGCCCCTGCTCTTCACGATTTCCAACTGCTGTTGGATCTTTAGCCAGTGCAGGTCAGAAGACTAGTCCGACCCGTTTTCTTTTTCTTTTTTTTTTTTTTTTTTTTTTTTTTTTTTTTTTTTTTTTTTTGTCTTCTTCCGAAGGACTAAATGTTCAGTTCGATTTTCCGGTTGAACTGACGAGAAAAGTCAAGGTCTCAACCGTAAACGAACCCTGGAACCTCCAGTTAAGTAAGTTATTGGCAGGCGAACGTCTGAACCACTCTGCCACTCTTCTTCCGTATGGCTTGTAGAGTTTGGAGTTTGGAGATTGTTCAAGAGATATTCATTGCTCTCTGACAAGTCCATATGTGTTCACCCAAATCTGGTAGCAATCATCTGGCAGACTCTTAAGCCTGTGCAAAAATCCCATGCGCTGGCAAGACCTTGAAGTGGAGAAGGACAGGGGTGGGGGTGTGGGGTGGGGTGGTGGGAGTGGGGGTGGGGTTGGGGGTGGTGGAGAGGGACCTATGAAACATTAAGCTGACTGCATTAGAATGATGGAAACATGAAGATGAGCAAGGAACAGGCCAGTTTTTCTTTAACGGTTGCGGGGTGGGATTGGTCTTGAGATATCAGACCGTGAGTTATGCTCCAAACTTGCTCGTGGAATCGATACTCAACACCCAGCAGGCACAGCGCGACAAATACAGAAATAGACTGCCTACATGTTAAGAGTAAAACAAAACAAAAACAAAACAAAAAATATCAAACAACACAAACAAACAAACACGTAAAAGCCCCTGGTATATTTGAACGAACGAGAGGGGTTGCAGCTCTCGAAGGGGTTATATAAGAAAAAAGGATTTGTAATGAGATGAAGTAAAACATGAGAAAACAAATATATAATAAATTAATAAACGAAACAAAAACAAACGAAACAAAAAACAACAACAACAAAAAACAAAAAACAAACAGAACAAAAAAATCAAGCAAACATGAACAAACGAACTATTGAATGCATGAATGAATGAATGAATGAATGAATGAAGAAGAACGAAGGAAGAAGGAAAGAAACGAAGAAAAAAAGAAAGGAAGAAAGAAAGAAAGAATAGAAAGAAGAAAGAAAGAAAGAAAGAAATGTAAAACAATCAAATAAATATATAAGCAAATAAACAAACAAACAAATAAATGAATAGAACAGAATTAGATTATGTTTTGGAAAATGTACTTAGAGTAAATTTGGTTAAACGCAATTTGAGGGAAAATGATTCAAAATGACCATGGTACGAACCAACGCCTGCACATAAATGTTATGCACAGATAAGGCCTTGAGGTTCAGCTTAATTTACGGTTCCTTATGTACTATTCTCTAAATTTATATCAATATAAAATTGACAACAACAACAAAAAACAAAACAAAAAAACATAAGCTACTTGTATGTATAATGTCCTATAAAGCCCCCGGGCCCCTCGCCCCCCGCTTCCCTTGCTTAAGACAGCATGAATGGCCTTAACTAAGCCTAAAAATAACATGGATGGCCTTACGTAGCTTCAAAATGTCAGTTAGCTAGAATCAATGTCTATATATCATAGGTGCAAAACTTCGATCTTCAAGCAGATCACAGAGTCGTTCCTTTCACCATGCTGTTTACTCAGGGGTAGTGGGTTCGAGTTTCAAGCAGGCCAAAGGAGACTCCTTTTTGTTTTTGTTTTTTGTTTGTTTGTTTTTTTAATTGACATGGTGATCTAGTGACACCACAAGGATTGTGGGGTCGACTTTTATTAAACGAGCCATAGGATGTTTTATTGTTGCCATTGCTAATCACGCAGCAGGAGTCCTGCACTGGTCTTAGGAGAAGAAAAATGGAGAAATGATAGGAAGAGGATGTGAGAATGAATAAAGTAAATAAATAAAGAAACAAATAAACGAATAAAGACAGAAATTAAGACGTAAATAAGGACATAAATAAATAAACTAAACAAATAAATAACAAGTAAATAAATAAGTAGATAAGATAAAAATGAATAACTAACTAACTAAATTTAAAAAAGTAAATAAATAAACAAATAAACAATAAAATAAATACACACATAAATAAATAAACAAACAAGTAAATAAATAAATAAACACATAATAGACTTAAATAAAAACTTAAAATGAATAAATAAGTAAGCAAGTAAATGAATATATAATGAATGAATGAATGAATGAATGAATGAAAAAATAACAAATAAATAGTAATAAATAAATAAAAAAATAAATGAATAAATAAATAAATAAAATAAATAAATAAATCAGAACCGCTCTCCTCCGTCTGGTGCGATGACCACAGTAAATAGTGATGTTTTCGTGATGAAAACAAAAACAAAAACAATAAACAAAACACAAACAAAACAAAACAAAAAAGAAAACCGATTTAGAGCACAAACATATATACGCACATTTACATATAACGAACATTAGCAGGCCTTTCAGAATATTTCACGTACATCGTGATTCATCTTTTTTTTTTCTTTTAAAGAAAGGTGATTAATGTCAACGATATATAACATCATAACACCCATGAACAATTTTGTTAAGAGATGATAGGCTTAATATTTACTTAATTTGAGCGATCAATTTAAAAAAAAAGTTTATTGAAAAGAAAAACCCAAAACACCAACGCAGTGACTTATTTGAAAACCAACCAACCAAATAAACAATGCAAAATACATGAACTAAAAAGCTACTACGTTCGCGTGCTTGTGAATAAGAACAGAACGAGCGTGAAAAATGGAACACAGAACTTGTCTTGCCGAACCATACAAAACAGACAGAGAACTACCTAAGCAACAGACAGAAACAAGAAACAGCGGCAGCAAGAATGACGAAAACAGCAACAGTGACAACATCATCATCTTCATCATTATTATCATCAGTATCATAATCATCGTGGAATCGTCGTGATCATGATCGTCATCATGATCATGATCATGATCATCATCATCAACATCATCAAACTTTCACGACACAACAATGGCTTTAGTAGGAGGATGATTTCTTCATCAGTGGTACTCAGTTTCGTTTCCGTTCCTTCTCTTTGCCATCAACAAACATTTCAGTCATTCCCAAAGTTTTGTTCACAGTATCTAAACAAACTTCTACACAGCGATACAGACGGTGCGAGAAGCCTTTCAAGGGAGAACACATTGACGAGCTGCGAAGACACCGAATTTGACAGGAGTTCTCTCCCATCAGCAATGACGTAAGTGGCTGCTTGAAGTAGTTATTGTTCAGACTGCCTTCTGGGTCAACAACGCACAAAAGAAATAATTACAAAATGGCACGACATTTTAACTTTGTGGAAACACGAAAATTAAGACGACTCAGTTATAAAAACAGAACAACATGAATGTCAGTTGTTTCCAATGCGAAGGTAGAATTTCACTGACGCGTAAATATCATTCGTGAAGCGTTTCGATCCTTTTTGGAGGGAGAAGGAAAAGGGAGAGAAATGCCTGATCGGAAGATTATACAGGATAACAGAGCTTGTGTTTTAATCATAGTTTGTTTGAATACACAAACAAAAAACATCAGACTATTCTAGTAGCGACTCTGAAGTGATATACTTACATGTAACACACAAACCTGGTGGGGTTCCAATATTCAATTTCAGTTTCAGTCTGCCGGAGCTGGAATCATAGTGCACGGATGATTCCATATGCGCTGATATTACAAACGACAGACATAACAAGCATTTTCAAGCTCGTGGCAAAACGATGCTCGACTTCCGGTCGAGTGGGAATAAAGTTATCTAATGGACTGGACGCTAAATATTCGTTATAAGCAAAGTGTTTATCACCACAAAATCTTGATACTTTTGGGGATATATTTTCCTTATAGAGGGCTGGTGTCATAATTCTCAAGAATACATGTCACCAATCATTAAATTCACACAAACCAGACCAGAATACATTGCTCATCAGGCGCACATACACACACACGAGCGCGCCATCTTTCCCCAAGAGCTTCTCAAATGGTACGCCGTAGAAGCCAAATTTGACAACAATTGATGTCATGACATCATTTTTTTTTCACACTGGCCCAATTCGTCAGCTGAACTGAACATAAACAACAGTTTTATTGCTGTTTGTTGGTATTCACGTTGTCACAGATGTTGTTATTGTTGTCATTCTTGTTCTTCTTCCTTTGTTGTCCCGCGCACAGCATAGATACATTACAGAATTGCGTGCTGTTGTTACATATGTTATTGTTGTTATTCTTTTTCTTCTTCCTTTGGTGTCCCTCGCAAAGCACAGGTACATTAAAGACTTGCGTGCTGTTGTTACATATGTTATTGTTGTTCTTCTTTTTCTTCCTGTGTTGTCCCGCTCAAAGCACAGATACGTTACAGGTTCGTGTCTGACGTTCGGATCAACAAGACTGGTTTCAATACAGTCTCAACTGAGCTGATAGAAATAAAGAGACAAGCGTATATATAAATAGATATATAAAATACATGAATAAATAAACAAAGAAAATACTCCTCATAAAAGATTGATCAGACTCACAGGATCTGAGCACTCTCACCACCATATTCAATATGATCATCATGATCAACACGGCGTAAAAACCAATATGTTTAAGTCATGACCAGCCTCCATCACATAGATACACCATGGTACTCGTACCAGCACAGTCACCACATTAACCAGTCACGATGTTTCTAACCCAATCGACTCAAAGACCGTCTCAGAACTGACAGTGAGTACATGACTAAAGAAACCCTTGGTCCAGATCGTCAGTTACTATCCTCTTTTTCACAATTGAACAAAAACACAAAGAATTTATCATTTTCTTCGTGTTCAGGCGGTGAGTATGTGACTTAAGACATGATGAGGCGCACGGCTTGATAAACAGATCTGATTCAGGTGTACAGCAGCACCCCACCTCAGGTGGTATGGCTGATGGGGATAACCATTCCAGAAAATAGGGGGGTGGGGGCGAGGAGTGTGGAGAGGAGAGGAGAGGGGAGTGTTTGTCTAATCTGACACCATCAGATCAACATTCAACATAGAGAGCAATGAGGCCAGGTTAACGTAGCACACCCCAGGATCGAACCCCCGACCACGGGTATGCGAATCCGACAACGCCTAGCTAGTTGAATGAGGCCTAGGATTCTAGGTCCGTCAGGGGTTTATGGCTAGCTGCTCTGTGTCTATATAGAAGAGGGCTTTAACAAGAAGGCGCGAGTCATAACAGGTCTTTGTCTTAATGTAATGTAGACTAGTTTGTATCACTACATCGTATTCATGTTCAGTTTGCTTACCTTCTATGGAGAGAGAAAGAAATAAAATCAGACAGAAAAAGCAACACACAAAAGACAAAAACTCAAAAACAAAGAACAAAAGAAAGAAAAAAAAAGAATCAAGCAAACAAACAAACAAATAAAAAACCAAAACACACACACACACACACACACACACACACACACACACACACACACACACACACACACACACACACACACACACACACACACACATACACACACACTTACCGACACAAAAGAGTGCCCCCTGTACTTGTATGCAACTGAAGTCCATTTAAAAAAAAAACACGAGCACGCAAACAAACAAAGAAACAAAGAAACAAAGAAATAAAGAAAGAAATAAACAAACAAACAAACAAACCCGCAATTGTTCTTAATTTCAAAACAAATTAAAAAATAAAATAATAATAACAATAAAAACAGCACTGTATGTTACATACTGACTTTTCAGAAATCATACCAACACGGTATTTTCAGTAAAAAAAAAAAAAAAAACGGGGGGAGGGGGTAAACTAGTGTAACTTAGTGCAGATTTCTAGAAGGGGAAGGGGGATGGATGGATGCTTTCTCTTGGCATAACAGGCTGAACAAATGTCTTTGGGGAAGAAAAATGAAAGTTGTTCCGTCCCCTGTGCGTCATTGTAGAAGGGCAGAGCAGAACACAAACCACATCCCACAGGTCCACAGGAATCTCCGGCTGCTGAGGGAGGAGATGTGGCCGAAACCGATAATCACTGAAGAGAAATCGCACGGGCGTGTGCATGCTTTATAGATGACAGCAAGCTTGATCTCCAGAGCTAGTCTTCAGGTGCAACGGGGCCACAAGAAGAAGAAGATGGTTTTCTAATTCTTAAAACCGCTCTGATGAAGTTTACAGCAGATTCATGATTATCATCATTGCTGATCACTTAGGCGAAAATGGCTGGAATTCCATAGAAGGCTGTTTTGTACATCTCAAGAAAAAAAAAGAGTTACGGTTTTCTTTTTGTTGTCCACAGAAATAAAGAGAGGCCCCTTAACTATCAGCAAACATTAACTAATCGTTTCCTTGCTATTATTCATTCTGGTGAATACTAGAATGACGTGGTCTTCTTTTCTTTCATCCGTTCGATCTGTTTCCTCGCATTAAAAATAATAGCAATGTGTTTTTCAAAACCTTTAAAAAGTTTTAAAAAAGACAAAATGAAAAGTTTTAAAGAAATACAAAGAAAAAGAACATATATACATCCTTATCTCTGCTAACATGAATGATTTGCTTCCCTTGCCTCAGAGTCTCTAAAATCTGTCTGGTGCAGAAGACAAGTGTGGGTGTGGGTGTAAGTATATGTATGTGTGAAAGAAGCCACCACTTACCGAAAAAAAATATATATACACACACACAGAATCAAATTGACCACCACTAAAACATGGAGGGGGAGGGATATCTTCCAGACCTAGCATGTTCTCTCTTCAATAGTTTGCACTAAAAGTTGTCGAAGTAGGTTAATCACTACTAGAAGAAAGAAAACAAAAAAACATTCAGTATCATTCTCCTCCACTTCCTCATCCCTCACTACCTCCTCCTTCTTCTCCTCCTTCTCCTCCCCCTCCTTCTCCTCCTTCTCCTCCTCCTCCTCCTCTTCAGTCAGTGAAACTGTCAGCATGGTCCCTCAGCTTGGCATGGGCGTTATGGTGAGAGTGATGATGGATGGGGTGCATGCGATACGTGCTGGCGTTGGGCGTGGAGTTGGTCGTGTCTTCCACGCTCTCTAGGGTGGTGTGCCGGAGTGACCCGTTGCGCTCTGTCTTGTCCGTATTGCCCCCTGTCATGCTCATGCGAGTGGAGTAAAAACCCCGATCCTTGTAGCTCATGCGAAGAGCCTCGTGGCAGGGCCGGCAAGGGCAGTAACGGAAGAACTGCAGGAAACCTTGCCGAAACCTGCACAGAAAATGGACTGTAGATTAATGATTATGAGGTGTGGACATGAAATAAGATAAGAACAAGTCCAAATAAAACAAAAATGAACGAAAAGGGTCAAAATAGATTGAAAGGCAAAATAAATTAAGACATGAATGAATAAATAAATAAATAAATGTGTTGTTTTTTACAGGCCAAGTGTTATCTATCAAAGATAATGGTGCCAAGCGAAAGTGAAAAGGGAAAGGGCGAAGAGGGGGGTAAAAAGAGTGGCAAAGTCTATTTGTTCGTACAATATAAAGGAAAAGTGTCTGATGAATATGCCCGTGCTCTACATAAATGTAAAGCCCCCTGTACGATCGTTATGACCTTGCAAAAACTAAGGACTGTTTTGCCGTCCTTGAAGACACAGTGCCAAAGTTGATCCGGAGTGGGGTGGTTTACAAACTGACACGTCCACGCTGTCAGGCGTGCTATGTTGGACAGACTGTCGACATTTACAAACCCGTTTCCATGAGCACATCAACAACACTGGGTCTGTAAAAAAGCATCTCGCACAATGTAAGGTTACAATGGGGTCAGAAGATGTTAAGATTTTGGCTTCAACCACAAGGGGCAAGGATTATCGCATGACTCTGGAGGCACTGTGAATCAGAGATATCGACTTGGGAATAAACGTGAAGGATGAGTATAGGCGTAGGGAACTGACCATTAAGTTGTAGTCTGGCTTTTCCTTGACCGATTATGCTTGTCCCCATTTCATTGGCGAAAACTACATACTGCAGTGATAATTCGAAAAATCATCTTTGGCTCACACCAGCATCGTATCATTTACGTAGCCACAATGTTCTTGATATATATATATATATATATATATATATATATATATATATATATATATATATATATACATATATATATAATATATATACATATATATAAACAGATAGAAAGGTAGTAAATAAATACACAGACAAAAAGATAGACAGATGGATGGATAGATAGATAGATAGACAGACATACAGACAGACAGACTGAAAGATAGATAGGATTAGAGCGATAGATAGAGAGAGAGATAGAAGAGAGAAGAGAGAGAGATAGAGATGGAGATAGATAGATAGATAAAATAGATAGAAACACACACATACACACCGACACACACAGACACACACACAGACACATACACACACAGACACACACAGACACACACACACTACACACACACAGCACAGACACACACACACACACACACACACACACAGACACACACACACACACACGCACACACACACACACACACACACACACACACACACACACACACACACACACACACACACACACATACCCGCCGGTTGATATGAAAACAAAATAAAATAATCACAGGCTGAGTAGCAGAAAAACTGGTAGGAATCCCTACAGAAATTTGCATAATTTATGCTCATGTTTCTTACACACGAAGGCTTAAACGATGGATAGTTCATTTTAGGCGTGACTAATCCGTTAAATCCGTTTACATGTTTCATTATTACTTTGTTATGTTGTGACAGTGATGTAAGTGCCATTTGAGCCTGCTGTATCCACATTTCAATCACATAATTTGGATAAATAAAATAATACTGAATTGAGTGTAAAGACATTTCAAGCTTCACGTGGAAATATAGCAACTGTTACTCAATGATAATAGCATTATGCCCCATCAGAACCGGTTTACAGCAACAAAAACAAAAAAACTTGCTGCTCTATATTTATAAAGTAAGCATACTAAAAAAAAAAGATGAACCATAATACAAACGATGCGAAAGGAACAGTAATGAAATGTTGACTTTTACGTGTCTATCGGTCAAGCACTTTACAAAAGCATCCGATCCATACAGAAGTGACTATCCGCGTTCAAGCAGAGAGGAATAAGAAAAAAAAGCACAGCATAGAATGATAGTGTATTTAATATAACAAAACAAGACCAGCACAAATTTTCGGCCAACTTGTCTCTGTCAAGCGTACGCAAAAGACAGGAAAGAACAACAGACAAATCATTATCATCATGTGCCTTGCCGCATGGACTTGGCGATCATGACCTTCCATTCGAATCTAGCCTTTGTTGCTGCAAGTACATCTCCCACCCTCTTTGTCTTCATCCATTTCGCAAATCCGTCCAATATTTTCTCCCTGGGTCTACCTGGTGCTCTTTTACCCTCCAGCTTTGTGACTAGGTGCTCAAATTTCTCTTGCCTCATGAAATGTCCTATGAATGTTGCTTGTCTTTTCCTAATATTTTTCATCAATGTTATTTTTGTGTCTGCCTTTCAAGACCGTCTCGTTTTTTTTTTGTTTTGTTTTTTGAATGTCCATGGAGCTCTTAACATTCTTTTTAAAGAAACTTCAGCTGCCTCAATCTTGTTCTGACTTCGAGTGTTGACTGCCCACGTTTCACATCCGTACAATATTGGTTCTATCGTAACACTGAACAACTCTCTTTCTATCAATTAATAGGGATTTCTTGGTAAGAATGCTTTTCATTTTCTTAATGCTGTTTTAGCTAGACCGATTCTGTTGATTATTTCCGATGTGTATATGTCGTCTAGTGAGATGACGGTTCCCAGATATTTAAACTTATCAACTTGCCTCAATGTTGTGCCATTTGCTGTTATTTGGCATAAGAGGATTTCTTGTTTTTTACTGATTACCATGACTTCAGTCTTCTTGCCATTCGACTCCAGTCTTTTATTTCAGCTTTCTGTTTCTATTATATTCAAGAGATTTTGTTGGTCTTATTCATTTTCTGCAATAAGAACGTTGTCATCTGCTTAACGAACATTGTTTAACAATTTTGTCCAACCTTTATCCCGGGGCATTCTTCTAG
>CM060306.1:74968011-74970511 GCA_030674185.1 Monoplex corrugatus | reverse complement strand
AAGGGTTTTAAGTGCATCAAGAGAAAGACCTAAATGATGGTGTATCACTCATTGTAATCATCACGGTCTCTTTCGTGTTTTTTTAATGATTTTTTTCATTGTTTATTGCTTGTTACCAAAAACGTATACTTTTCTTACTTTCACACTTTAATTTTGGTGTGATGTCTTTGTTTAATTATACTTTAATTTCCTCAAAGAATGCTAGAAAAAGCGATGACAGATTTGAAACGTAGGGCAAAAAATCGTAAATGGTCATGGTCATCATCATCATCATCAGGTGCCCTGCCGCATGGCGTTGGCGACCATGGACTTCCAACCATCTCTATCTCTCGTTGCACCCAGCATCTCCCCCACCCTTTCATCCCCAGCCACTCTGCAAGTCCGTCCAGCATTCTCTCCCTGGGTCTACCCTGTGCTCTCTTTCCCTCCAGTTTTCCCTTTGTGACCAGGTGCTCCAAATCCCCCTTCCTCATAAAATGGCCTACAAATGTTGCTTGTCTTTTCCTAATTTTCCTTATCAGTGATCGACTTGTGTCTGCCTCCATCAAGACTGTCTCGTTTGTTTTCTTTGCTGTCCATGGTACTCTCAACATTCTTCTGAGAAACCACATCTCGGCTGCCTCAATCCTGCTCTGGCTTTGCTTGCTGACTGTCCACGCCTCGCATCCGTACAACAGTATTGGTTCTATATAACACTCAAGGATTCTCTTTCTGATGTTAATTGATAGGCATTTGTTGGTAAGAATGGTCATGGTACAAGATAGTTTTCTGAATATCAATGAAATGTTACATATCTGTGTTCAGTGCTTGTATCATATTTGATACTACTGAAGAAAAAGAAGAAAACGTTTATATCAGTGTACCTATAAAATACCATGCAAAATATAATGCATTGCATCACATTGAATGTTTGCCTTCTTAAAGGCCAGGATTTTTCGAATGATGTATCAAAGAGTTTCAACTGGATTAAAAGAAAAAACCTTAGTGATGGTACATCACTCATACAATCATCACTGTTTCTCGGTTGACTTCAATGTGGTGTTTGCTAATGAAATTATCATCAGTATGATATGAATCATATCACACTTCTCAGCACACTTTTTTTTATCACCAAAACAAATAGAAATGAAAGATAAATTCCAATCAACTCATTGACCACTCCTCACAGTAAGGAATATATACATGTACAGAGAGATGTGTTGATGGCGCTGCTACGTTAGCTGCTGTTGATGTTCGTCCCATTGGTGTTTTTGCTGTTACAGCTACTGACGCTGATATTACAAACATGTTGAAGAGAAGGTAAATTTGTTTGGATGACATCAACCTTTTTCGTATAAACTGACTCGACAGAACTACATCAGCAAGTATATGCCTGTATCTATCTTCAGAATAGAATGTCTGTTGTGTCATGCCTATTCGTTTGAAGATAGGATCATTATAAAAATTGTATGTTTAAAGTGTACATTCATACAAATTAGATGACATGCAGTACACATTATAAGTGATCAAGTTTGTCACTTAACATCAAAAAGGAGAGAAACAAAGGTTTCATTTTACTTACATCAAAAACGGTCACAGCTTGCTTAAAAAACGGAGCTCTAGCTAGTGGTATCTTTATGGGTCATTTCAAACAGCAATCAGTCTTCTAATGTACATAAACTGTAAAATAGATAAATCGCTGGACGTGGCGATTGATACAAATAACAACGCGCTTTGATCGCATGAAAATACTTACCGAGCATTAAATGATATTCCATTTAATCAAAGATTTAGATTTCAAGCAAATAATGGTTGTACAAACTAAAAACCGACAATCACCAATAGTAACAACAACAATGACTGCAATGATACTGACAACAGAAACAAATATAACAGCAATGGTAGCAATGATGATGATAATAACAATTAGAAAATGATAATGATAACGACAACAGCAGCAATATCACAAAAATAGTAATGATGATGATGATATCAAAAATGATATAGTGATAATGACGACAATAACAGTATTACCACCACCACCACCACCACCACCACTACCACATTTACCACTACTAAGATGATGATGATGATATGATATGATGATGATGATGATGATAGTGGTGGTGGTGGTGGTGGTGGTAGTGATGGTGGTGATGACGATGATGATGATGATGATGATGATGATGATAATAATGATGACAGCGACGACGACGACGATGATGATGAGAGATGATGATGACAGTAGTAGCAGTTAGTATAGTAGTAGTGTGTAGTGGTGTGTGTGGTGGTGGTGGTGGTGGTGGTGTGGGTGGTGGTAGTAGTGGTGAGTAGTAGTATGTGATGCAGATGATGATAATGATGATGGTGATGATGATAATGATGATGATGATATGCTGCTGCTGATGATGATGATGGTGGTGGTGATGATGGAGATGATGATGATAATAATGATAATGATGATAATAATTATGATAATAATAATGATAACAACAACAATAATAATGATAATGATAATAAT
>CM060306.1:74945511-74948011 GCA_030674185.1 Monoplex corrugatus | reverse complement strand
CGTCTGGTGAGATGACCGTTTTTTTAACTGATCACCATGGTGCCGATGACGCAGCTGACTAGGTTAGCCATGAGAGTTATGGTGCTAATGACACAGCTGATAAAAGTGCTGATAACACAGCTGATTAGGTTAGCCATCAGAGTTATGGTGCTGATAACACAGCTGATTAGGTTAGCCATCAGAGTGATGGTGCTGATGACACAGCTGATTGGGTTAGCCATCAGAGTAATGGTGTTGATGACACAGCTGATTAAGTTAGCCATCAGAGTAATGGTGTTGATGACACAGCTGATTAGGTTAGCCATCAATGTTAAAGTGCTGATTACACAACTGATTAGGTTTCTGGAAAAAAAGAATCACTTGAAATCAGCAAAAACTTCAACAAGTTTTCTAAAATTCTGTAGTTATCTTTTAAACATTTCATGTAGTTATCTTTTAAACATTTCAGTACCCCTATCGTAAGACAATTAGTTCAATTGTACTTTTCGTTCCTGCTAGATTGTTATAAATGCTTTCTGCTTTAAGTTATGTGTTGATTCCTTTGTCTTTTCGTTTATGTGTTGTTGTTTTTTTCCACATGCAACAATTGGGCTCTAAAGATCGAATAAACAAAAAACATTAAGCATTAATCTTTCGGACAAAAAAATGATGGATAAAACTGTGGAACACTCTCTGGTCTTGGAAAGGTAAGAATGTGCCACTCCAGTCGACTGAAACCTCTGTTCCTGCAGAAAATCGGTGGATAGGATGAAAGCATGAAAAGGATTGAACTACGTATGCTCATGCTCAACAAGCAGCCTAGGAATTGACTTCAGAGCTAGACAATGTGCAAGTGGAATTAATGAGACCCATCCGTTAACCTAGAAAAAGTTCTTTTGTCTGGAAAGTTTTGGTCCGTTGACAGAAGGTTGGAAAAACTATCATTGTGGCTCGTGGAGTATTTTACTTTGCATCTGTCTTCTTGAAAAGCCAGAAAGGTTGGAGGGCGGTGGGGGGGGGGGGGTCAGGAGAAGTTTACGCACCTGCGTAGTATGGTTCGCGAAAATTTAGGGTAGGGAGATTTCAACGTGAAAGTAGTGTGTAAGTTTGAGGTTTTTAAAGATCTGTCTCTCTTTTTGTTCTGTCTCTGTCTCTGTCTGTCTCTGTCTGTCTCTGTCTCTCTGTCTATCTGTCTCTTCGTCTCTGTCTCTGTCTCTCTCTGTCTCTGTCTGTCTCTCTGTCTCTCTTTGATCCTCAGTCTCTGTCTCATTCTCTGTCTGTCTGTCTGTCCCTGTATGTCTGTCTGTCTGTATGTCTGTCTGTCTGTCTGTCTGTCTCTCCCTCCCTCTCTCTTCCTTTCTGTCTCTCCCTCCCTCTCTCATCCTTTCTGTCTCTCTCCCTTTCTTTTTGCATCTCTCTCTCTCTGTTGCTGTCTCTTGATATCTGTTTCTCTGTCTTTGTCTCTGTCTGTTTGTTTGTCTGTCTGTCTGCCTCTTTATGTCTTTGTCTTTCTGTATGTTCTTTTGTGTCTGTATCTGTGTCTGTCTCTGTTTTTCTGTCTCTTTCTCTGTATCTATCTCTCTGTCTCTCTCTATCTCTCCATTTCCCTATTCCTCTGTTTCTCTGTCTCTATCTCTCTCTGTCTCTGTCTGCCTGCCTGTGTCTGTCTGTCTGCCTCTGTCTGTCTGCCTGTCTCTGTCTGTCTGTCTCTCTCTCTCTCTTTCTCTCTCTTCTCTCTCCCTCTCTCTCTCTCTACTCTCTCTCTCTCTAACTTCCTTTCCTCCGTCTCTCTTTCTGTGTCTTTGTCTTTATGTCTGTCTGCTTCCCTCTCTCTCTCTCTCTCTCTCTTTTCTTTGTCTCTAATTCTCTATTCCTGTCTCTCGTTATCTGTCAGTTTTTCTCTCGTCCAATTTCTGTCTCCCTTTATATCTCACTCTCTCTCTCTCTCTATCTCTCTCTGTGCCTCTCTCTCTCTATCTATCTCCCTCCCTCCCTTCTTCTGTCTCTCTTTCTCCGTCGTCTATTTTTCTGTCTTGCTCTGTCTCTCTGTCTGCCTCTCTCCCTCCTCTCTCTCTCCCTCTCTCTTTCTCTCTCTTCCCTCCTCCCTCTCTCTCTGAGGCTCTGTGCAAGTAGTCATTATCAATAGAAACATATAATACATTCCCTCCTCACTTCTCTTTCTCACTGCTGTCTCCTGGTCATTATTTACAACTTATGTTTCTGTGACGTTTGGTGCAGGAAAGGCCCCAACTCGTTTTTTGTTTGTTTGTTTCTCTTCCTTTTATCTGTCTCTCTCTCTCTCTCTCTCCTCTCTCTCTCTCTCTCTCTCTCTCTCTCTCTCTCTCTCTCTCCCTCTCTCTCTCTCTGTCTGTCTGTCTGTCTGTCTGTCATTTTCTTTCTTTTTCGTTCCATATTACAGAAATATTTACAGTGTCATTGTTCAGCTCTTTTCCTTTTGTCAAGTTTAAACCAAATAAATATCAGCCTTGTAGTAGGATTCTATGTCAGTACATACCCAAAG
>CM060306.1:74928011-74935511 GCA_030674185.1 Monoplex corrugatus | reverse complement strand
AGACAACAACAAAAAGTGCCCCAACCATCGATCTGTAAGGAAGGAGTGTGATATGCACTTTTTTATGGGTCTTCTGAAAATGTTTCAAATCTGTTTCCTATTGCATCCGTCGGCTTGTTGTCCTCGTTGAAAAAAAAAGAACTTTTTCTTCTTTTGAAAAGCTTGTTGATGTGTACCTAGTGTATTTCTGTAAGCAGGAAAGCAGAAGGTGTTACTTATACATGTATCTGCCTCGATGCACGTCAAAATTTATTTCAATCAAAGTTTATTCAAGATTCAAGTTCACAGCTACAGAATCTCGATTTTCTGTTATGTTTTTTTTTGCTTGAAAAGCGATATTGTTAAAAATGGCATGACGACTTTTTGTCCTGCTTTTTATTTCTCTTTGTTTTGTTTTGTTTTTTGTTTTTGTTTGTTTTCTTTCTTTCTTTCTTTCTTTTTTTTTTTTTTTTTTTTGAAGAAGGGGGTGGAGTCGGTTTTGTTTTATACCATTGTAGTGCTGTGTATTTTCTTTTCTTTTTTTTTTTTTCTTTTACTGTGACAAAGAGCATTGCAATGCAGCCATCGATTGGAAGCAGACAACCTACACTCTCTGTCTGTCTGTCTGTCTGTCTGTCTCTGTCTCTTCTCTCTCTCTCTCTCTCTCTCTCTCTCTCTTCGTCTGTCTCTGTCTGTCTCTATGTCTCTCTCTCTCTGTCTGTCTGTCTGTCTCTGTCCTGTTTCTGTCTCTGTCTCTCTATCTGTTTCTGTCTCTGTCTCTCTATCTTTTTTTTTGTCACTGTCTCTCTATCTGTTCTGTCTCTCTATCTTTTTTTTGTCACTGTCTCTCTATCTGTTTCTGTCTCTCTATCTTTTTTTTGTCACTGTCTCTCTATCTGTTTCTGTCTCTCTATCTTTTTTTTGTCACTGTCTCTCTATCTGTTTCTGTCTCTCTATCTTTTTTGTCACTGTCTCTCTATTGTTCTGTCTCTCTATCTTTTTTTGTCACTGTCTCTCTATCTGTTTCTGTCTCTGTATCTGTTTCTGTCTCTGTCTCTCTATCTGTTCTGTCTCTGTCTCTCTTCTCTCGTTCTCTCTGTCTCTCTCTGTCTGTCTCTCTATCTGTTTCTGTCTCTGTCTCTCTATCTGTTTCTGTCTCTGTCTCTCTATCTGTCTGTCTCTCTGTCTCTCTCTCTCTGTCTGTCTGTCTGTCTGTCTCTCTCTATGTTTGTCTGTCTGTCTGTCTGTCTCTGTCTGTCTGCCTATCTGTCTGTATTTCTTCGTCTGTCTCTGTCTCTCCTCTGTTTATCTGTCTGTCTGTCTCTTTCTCTGTCTGTCTGTCTGTCTCTCTCTCTCTGTGTCTCTGTCTCTCTCCCTCCATCCATTCTTTCTGCGTTATTTTTTTTTCCTACGATGTCAGCCTCTATCTGTCTGTCTCCTTATTTTCCTCCTAGTCTGTCCCTCCCGGGAAGAACTTGTCTGTGGGTAAAATGTGGGGGAAAAGAAAGCAGGCAATGTTTTAAGCTCCTGAAAGCCTGGACAAAAAGGCACACACGACAGGGCTTGAGCCTTTCAAGTGCGGACGGCGTGGGGAGAGAGAGAGAAAAGAGAAGACAGACAGACAGACAACAGAGACAGAGACATAGACAGGGAGAGACACAGACACAGAGACACAGACAGACAGACAGAAATAGACAGACAGACGGAGACAGAGATACAGATTGAGAGAGAGAGAGAGAGAGAGAGAGAGAGAGAGAGAGATCGGTAGAGAAACATAGACTGACCGAGAGAGAGAATGAGAGAGTGAGAGAGAGAGAGAATGAGAGAGAGAGTGAGAGAGACAGAGAGAAGAAGAGAGAGAGAGAGAGAGAGAGAGAGAGAAAGAGACAGAGACAGCCAGACAGGGAGAGAAAGAGAGAGAAAGAGAAAAAGAGAGTGAGGAAGAGAGAGAGAGAGAGAGACAGAAAGAGAGACAGACAGACAGACAGACATAGAGAGATGAGAAGTTTGGTGATAATGGGGTTGGTTGTTAGCCGGTACAGCTGACACGGTCTCAAGCCTTGTTGCTTTGTCTTATCAATGGAGGAAACTGTTTGTTTGTTTATTTGTTTGTCTGTTTGCTTGTTTGTTTGTCTGTTTGCTTGTTTGTTTGTCTGTTTGCTTGTTTGTTTGTCTGTTTGCTTGTTTGTTTGTTTGTTTGCTTGTTTGTTTGTCTGTTTGTTTGCTTGCTTGTTTATTTGTTTTGTTTGTTTGTTTGTTTGTCTGTTTGCTTGTTTGTTTGTTTGCTTGCTTGTTTGTTTGTTTGTTTGTTCGTTTGCTTGTTTGTTTGTTTGTTTGTTCGTTTGCTTGTTTGTTTGTTTGTTTGTTCGTTTGCTTGTTTGTTTGTTTGTTTGTTTGTTTGTCTGTTTGCTCGTTTTGGTGTTTGTTTTGTCACGACGTGGTAGTTTCGCATGCCGCGGTGAGATCAGAAAGTAATATGTAACACGCGCGCGCGCGCAACACACACACACACACGCACACCACACACACACACACAGACTCTCTCTCTCTCTTCTCTCTCTCTACCTCACACACACATACACACACACACACACACACAACAGCAACAACAACAACAACAAAACAAACAAACAAACGAAGCAACATGAAGATACCAAACAACAACAACAACAAAACAACAATAACAATAACAATGAACAATGACAAAAACAATAACAATTGGAACATGCTTGGTTACATTAACATGACATGTGTGTCTCTGTATATCTTACATAAAAATTAAAAAAAATTAAATAAAAAAAGAAAGAACCGATGATTTTCCAATAGAACTATTCATGGTACTCACATGAGGTCTTGCTCGCTCTTCAACGAGATCTTCATATCGGGCCAGTGTAGGTAGCAGATTTGGCGGCCGGTCAGGGGAAAGGTGAAGACCTCAGCGTAGATGATGTTTGGGAGGGCCAACAGGAGTGAGGCACACCAGATACCCATGATGATGGTCAGAACGATCCGTCCTGTTAACCGTGGGCGCAGTGGATGAATGATGGCAATGTATCTGGTTGACAGGGACAGAACAGAATAAGATAAGGAAATGTTCAGTTTTATTCAAAGGTTGATCTCAAAACAAAACAAAAACACAAAAAACACGAGGGTTGATGATGATGTTGTTAGTGGGGAGTGAGGTAGTTAAGATCTAAAAATTTTAAAAAATTAAAATTCTCCCGTGTTAAGATCGTCTTTCTTAGGCCGCCTTGTTGTTGTTGTTGTTCGTTAATTGTTCATCATAATCGTCGTCATCGTTGTCGTCGTCGTCGTCGTCGTCATCATCACCATTACTATTATCATCGTCACATCATCATCATCATCATCATCATCATCTTCACCACCACCACCACCAATATCACTTCCACTGTCAGCACCATCATCATCATCATCATCACCACCACCACCTTCATCACCACCACCACCACCACCACCATCATCATCATCATCATCTTTCATCATTATTTATCATCATCGTCGTCGTCACCATTATCACCATCCGCAACAACAACCACATCACGTCATCATTAACGAAAGCAGCAACAGCCAGCGTCATCGGCATGATCGTCATAGTCGTCATCTTTATTGTTGTAGAATCTTTGAAAAGAACGATATCAGACTTCGGTGTTTCAAAACAGAATTGAACTGAAAATATGAAACCATGGTTTTGTGCAGAACTGTTTTGGTGATGATATTCCCAGCTGCTCTTAACTAAACATTTCAAAACAAACAAACGGAGAGACAATCAAACGAACAGACAATCATTCATACAAACAAGCACACAAATAATTAATCACAGAAACAGGCAAACAAAACAAAGAAATACACAAACTAGTTCATCACTTTTTGAACTACAATGGTTCAGGCTTCAGGTTCATATTACTTATAGCCCAGCCGACTACTAGAGCCATATCAGGGCTAACACACATTAAAAACACCCAGTGTTAAACAAAAAGACCACCGTTGAAAACCAAACTCACCATTATTCCTTCAAGCCTAAAATGCATTCAAAAAATCTTTTTCAAAGTACAATCATATCAAAGAACTACAATGACAGTTCTGATAGGCTCTATATGTGGTACAAACTATTGATGAACTACATGTATTAAGAAATGAGGAAAAAAGGACAATAAGATAAACTCTTCGATTTCCAGAGGTTTGGTGATAATGACTTCGAATTCGATTTTTATATTCACGATAGTCGTGATGTTGAATGTTGTCTGGAATTTTCTGAAATATATGAATTCCAAAGTCATAAGGTAAATGAAATAAAAGCTGAACAGTGTCTCGCCACCAATGGCCGGACGGTCTAGACGGTAAAACGAGAAAAATTGTAACCTTAGGACCGTAAATCTATCGTCTCTTTGGGTCTGACGAACCGATTTGATCTGTCAATAGGAAAGGCTTGTTCATCAGTTTGCCGTTGGGGATTGTCAATAGGTATTCTTTTTTTTCACACGTTATTGAAGCTCAGGCTGCGATCAATGAAAATATAGAGTGTGAAGCCATCTTTATTATATGTTATAGGCCCTGAATAGACACACACACACGTGCACGCACGTGCGCGCGCACACACACACACACATACACACATACACACATCTATCTATCTATCTATCTATTTATTTATCTATCTATCCATCTATGTATCTAACTGGCTAGCTAGCTAGCTGGCTATCCATCTATCTTTCTAGCTAGCTCGCTAGCTGTCTATCTATGTCTATCTATCTATCTGTATAGACAGATAGACAGACAGATAGATAGAAGGATAGATAGACAGACAGACAGATAGATAGACAGACAGACATAGATAGATAGATAATTAGATAGATAAAGATAGATAGACAGACAGATAGATAGATAGATAGATAGATAGACAGATAGATAGATAGATAGATAGATACATAGATAATAGATAAATATATAGTTCACAAGAACCACCCGTGTGTGTGTCAAAGAGAGAGACAGATGTGTGTGTGGGGAGAAGAGAGAGAGAGAGAGAGAGAAGAGGAGGGAGAGAGAGAGAGAGGAGAGAGAGAGAGAGAGAGAGAGAGAGAGAGAGAGAGAGGAGAGAGAAAGAGACCGACTAATATTTATTTTCCATCACATAAAAACGATGACACAATATAACAGTGTTCAATCAACTCTCCATGCCTGTCATTGCTAAAAACTAAATAAATATGCTAATGAATGCTAATGCAAAGAAAACACCTGGCTACTGGCTTAAGATGTATTAAACAAAAGACCATGAATATATTGAAACAGACAGACAGACAGACAGAAGAGAGAGACAAAGAGAGAGACAAAGAAAGAGAGAGACAGAGAGAAACAGACGAGACAGAACAGAGAGACTGAGAGAGAGAGAAGAGAGAGAGAGAGAGAAGAGAGAGCGACAGATACAGAGACAGCAAAAAGAAAGAGAAGAAGGAGAGAGAAGAGAAGAGAGGAGAGAGAGAGAGAAAGCGAGGAGGAAAGAGAGAGAGGGAGAGACAAAGACGATTGAACAGTGACACATATACACACAGAGCACAGTAGACAAAACAATACAGACGATAATGAAATGTCTGCAAAATACTTTTTGGCGATCGATGGGTAGACAGTAAAGCGCTAATGGGAAAATGAGCAATCGTCTGAGAACGACTCAGTAAAGAGCAAATGTCTGAATGAGTAATGTCCAGAAATCAATAATACCACAACGAAGGGATGTTTATAGGAAAGCTAAACCATTCTCCAAACGAATAACGTAAAATAGAAACTAAGATTGGGCTAATATCGCGTGAAAATAGAACGAGAATGTGTATTTCATTGAAGAAAAAAAAACAAAAAACAAGACTGCCGCTTTGTTTGTTTGTTTGACTTTTGTTGTTGTTGTTGTTGTTGTTTTTGTTTTGTTGTGTGTGTGTGTTTTTGTTGTTGTTGTTGTTTTTTTTGACCAGTTGAAAAAAACGCATTTTGTTCTGACCAATTACAAAAACAAGACTGGAGAATTTTCTCTAACCAAAAGTGCAAAAACAGTACTGAAGCATTTTGTCGACCAATTGCAAAAACAAGACTGACGCATTTTTTGCTTAACTGAAAAAAAAAAATACTGACGCGTTTTTTATGACCAATTGCAAAAACAAGACCGATGCATATTGTTGATCAACTGAACAAACAAGACGGACGATTTTTTTTCGACCAACTGCAAAAACAAGACTGACACATATTTTTTCGACCATCTACCTTTGTCAAGCGTACACAAAAAAGAATAACAACAACAACAACAACAACAACGACAATGACAGCAACAACACAACAAAACCAACAACACAACAATATTCTCTAGATTTAGGGCATATACATGTACAACGATCAAGTACCTTTCTCTCATGTTTTGCCAAGCTGGAGAAGTTATCTCGAAGAGTCAGACCCAAAAACTGTCATGAACGCCACCTCTACACAGGCATATCCACATTCATTAGAACTACTGCAGGTTTCTCTTTCTTTTCATTTTCTGCTGCCACTCTCCATCCCCTCCCCTATTTTTTTTGTCTTTTGTTTTTATCAGTTGAAACGTTGCTGTGTGATTAACCTTTTTGTAAAAGCAAGCAAACAAATAAATAGATTAATAAACGTATGAATGGATAAAAAGAAAAATAGATAAAATGAATAAATGGATGAGTAAATCAATAAATGAATAGACAAATTTTTTTTTTAAAAACACAGATAAACAAATGAAGGAAAGGAAGAAAGAAGGAAAGAAAGAAAGACAGGCAGACAGATAGATAGATAGATAGAAAGAAAGGAAGGAGTAATTAAATAAACAAACAAATAAATAAATAAATACAGGCATGAATGCATGAACGAATGAATGAATGAAGGAATGAATAAACACATAAATAAATAAATGATAAATGAATAATGAATAAATGAATGAATAAATCAATAAATAAATAAATACATAAATGAATGAATGATAAATAAATAAATAAATGAATGAATGAATAAACAAATAACATAAAATAATTTAATATGTCTACGTGTCTGCATGTTTGCAAACGATCTTCAACATTTTTTGTGCTTAGCTTGTATGAAGCAAATACTTCCCAGCCAGACATTCAAAACCTTTGACCCAGTCGGGCAGCACAGCAGTAAATGGAACAGTGATCACCGTGTGTGTACAGGACTGCAGGCAGCATAGGACACCATGTTTATCTGACTCCAACACACACAGCAATCATCACTTTCCTACAGCACCCCAGGCTGCTCTACACACATCAGACGACCTGGAGCTAACGCTGATAACTATGTCGGGTCCTTAAGGAGTCTGCCTTCCTTAAATGGTAGATAGAAAACTTCTAAAGGGTGTGCCACGTCATTAACGGATTAGTCTACAGCTAATGGCTCAATAGGACAATGATGCCTCCCTGACTGAGCATGACATGTGACCTTTTCCCCGGTGATGAGATTTACATTAGGTGTTGTGGTCTAAAGTTGTAC
>CM060306.1:74898011-74908011 GCA_030674185.1 Monoplex corrugatus | reverse complement strand
TGCTCCCTTAAGTATGTCATTTGTTCGTTTGTTGTTGTTGTTGTTGTTGTTGTTGTTAATAAAATCTACTCTTATCCCATGCCTTTTTATATCAAGAGTGTGAAGGATTAAGGTTTTGTGGTTTTCCCCCTCTATTTATCTGTCAGTATTTCTCTCTGTCTGTGTCTCTGACCATCTCCACATCTCTTTATTTCTCCGGTTTTCCACCCTGCCCCCCCCCCCTCTCTCTCTCCATCTCTGTCTCTGTCTCTGTCTGTCTGTCAGTCTGTCTGTCAATCTCTCTGTCTGTCTGTCTGTCTGTCTGTCTACAAAGCATCAACAGACGTCACTGTAATACAGTTAAACATAACAAATCATACTCATTGTGATAAAAGACAGGCTGCATCATGCAAGCTTTTTCAAAGCTTCGAAATCTGCAAGATTAGCGCTTCATTACGACAGAAAGAAAGCGAGAAAGAATCGAGATGAAACAAAACAAAATAAAATATCTATTAAAAAAAAGGATCTGCAACTTCAAAATATTCTGAATATGCAAGCTGTCTGTCTGGATATCTGTCTCTCTGTCTCTCTGTCTCTGTCTCTCTGTGTCTTGTGTGTCTCTGTGTCTCTATCTCTGTCTCTCTCTCTCTTAATCTCTCTCTTTCTCTCTCCCCCCCCCTCTCTCTCTCTCTGGATCCTGCTTTGCTCTTATTCCAAGGATAGAAGTGAGAATTTGACATGGAATTGAAAATGCAATTCTACTACGATGTGGACACTGTGTGTTAAGTCAACACCTGCCTTGATGACCACTCGGCATGGATGAAATGGGGAAGGCAGATGTGAACATTTCCAACTGAATGGTTTTAACGATACAATGGCCTTTTCCCTTCTCTCCGATAAACGTGTCACTCAATTCTATTTTTAACTGCTCTTTTCCTTGTATTTTTCCATTTCAAACAGAGAGAAAGAATTATTCTGATTATTTTGGAGCTTCTTTCTCTTTCTGACTGTCTGTGTGTCTGTCTGTGTGTCTGTCTGTCTGTCTGTCTGTGTGTCTGTCTGTCTGTGTGTCTGTCTGTGTGTCTGTATGTGTGTGTGTGTGTGTCTGTGTGTGCGTGTGTGTCTGTGTGTTTGTCTGTCTGTCTGTCTCTTTCTTTCTTTCTTTCTTTCATTCTTCTCTCTCTCTTTCTTTCTTTCTTTTCTCTCTCCCTGTCTCCTTCTCTCTCTCTCTCTCTCTGTCACTCTCTCTCTCCCTCACTCCCTCCCTCTCTCTGTGTCTCTGTCCACCATTCTCTTTCACTCTCTCTCTCTCTCTTTCTCACTCTCCTTCCTCCACTCTCTCTCTCTCTCTCTCTCTCTCTCTCTCTCTCTCTCTTTCTCAGTATAGAAAGTGTAAACAATCTCAAGAGATTTATCAATATTTATCGTTGGATTTTATCAGGTTTATCAGACATGTGTTCATAAGGTTTAGATTTGGCATGTCTGACTTATCAGTGCATAGATTAAGATATAAACGAGGTGGTGAAGAGACAGCAACATGCCCATTATATAAAAGTGAACAAACAATGAAGTTCACTTTATTTTATGTTGTCCCGCCCTCGAAGACGCCAGTAAACTCAGCCAAAGCACATCCATAGTCTAATGGTTCCAGATTAATAATGCTAATGGCTTAAGAAAAACAACAACAACAACAACAACAACAAAGAGCGTACAATTAGAAGTCTGGAAGCACACGTCTATTAAGCTCTTAACAGAAGAGAAAATGCCTTGTCTTAAAGTTAGTTTGTATTGATGCCTGACTGGTAAATGTAGTTGTATGCTCTTGTTGTAGTATTGAAAAACGACTACGTGACACATACTGTATTCCAAAACATATTAAGCATGTATTATATGAAAACGACTATGTATTAGATTCTGTGTTTCCATAATGTTGAATTTGACTGAGGGTTGAACATATACTTTCACCACAATATGGAAAAGCTGTGTTAATTCAGCAACGGCATTGACGATGATCGTTTGGCAAGGATCAGAGGGGCAAGGCAAATGTTGACATTCCTAGCTGAATGATTTTAATGATGCAATGACTTTTCCTTTTGCTCCCTTAAGTATGTCATTTGTTCGTTTGTTGTTGTTGTTGTTGTTGTTTATAAAATCTACTCTTATCCCATGCCTTTTTATATCAAGAGTGTGAAGGATTAAGGTTTTGTGGTTTTCCCCCTCTATTTATCTGTCAGTATTTCTCTCTGTCTGTGTCTCTGACCATCTCCACATCTCTTTATTTCTCTGGTTTTCCACCCTGCCCCCCCCCCTCTCTCTCTCCATCTCTGTCTCTGTCTCTGTCTGTCTGTCAGTCTGTCTGTCAATCTCTCTGTCTGTCTGTCTGTCTGTCTACAAAGCATCAACAGACGTCACTGTAATACAGTTAAACATAGCAAATCATACTCATTGTGATAAAAGACAGGCTGCATCATGCAAGCTTTTTCAAAGCTTCGAAATCTGCAAGATTAGCGCTTCATTACGACAGAAAGAAAGCGAGAAAAATCGAGATGAAACAAAACAAAATAAAATATCTATTAAAAAAAAAGGATCTGCAACTTCAAAATATTCTGAATATGCAAGCTGTCTGTCTGGATATCTGTCTCTATCTCTCTGTCTCTCTGTCTCTGTCTCTCTGTGTCTCTGTGTCTCTGTGTCTCTATCTCTGTCTCTCTCTCTCTTAATCTCTCCCCCCCCCCCCTCTCTCTCTCTGGATCCTGCTTTGCTCTTATTCCAAGAATAGAAGTGAGAATTTGACATGGAATTGAAAATGCAATTCCACTACGATGTGGACACTGTGTGTTAAGTCAACACCTGCCTTGATGACCACTCGGCATGGATGAAATGGGGAAGGCAGATGTGAACATTTCCAACTGAATGGTTTTAACGATGCAATGGCCTTTTCCCTTCTCTCCGATAAACGTGTCATTCAATTTTTTTTTTTTTTTTTTTTTTTTTGGGGGGGGGGGTTGTTTGTTTAACTGCTCGTTTCCTTTTATTTTTCCATTTCAAACAGAGAGAAAGAATTATTCTGATTATTTTGGAGCTTCTTTCTCTTTCTGACTGTCTGTGTGTCTGTCTGTGTGTCTGTCTGTCTGTGTGTCTGTCTGTGTGTCTGTCTGTGTGTCTGTATGTGTGTGTGTCTGTGTGTTTGTCTGTCTGTCTGTCTCTTTCTTTCTTTCTTTCTTTCTTTCATTCTTCTCTCTCTCTTTCTTTCTTTCTTTCTCTCTCCCTGTCTCCTTCTCTGTATCTCTCTCTCTGTCACTCTCTCTCTCCCTCACTCCCTCCCTCTCTCTGTGTCTCTGTCCGCCATTCTCTTTCACTCTCTCTCTCTCTCTTTCTCACTCTCCTTCCTCCACTCTCTCTCTCTCTCTCTTTTTTTTTTTTTCTCAGTACAGAAAGTGTAAACAATCTCAAGAGGTTGATCAATATTTATCGTTGGATTTTATCAGGTTTATCAGACATGTGTTCATAAGATTTAGATTTGGCATGTCTGACTTATCAGTGCATAGATTGAGATATCAAAGAGGTGGTGAAGAGGCAGCAACATGCCCATTATATAAAAGTGAACAAACAATGAAGTTCACTTTATTTTATGTTGTCCTGCCCTCAAAGACGCCAGTTAATTCAGCCAAAACACATCCATAATCCAATGGTTTCAGATTAATAATGCTAATGGCTTAAGAAAAACAACAACAACAACAACAACAACAAAGAGCGTACAATTAGAAGTCTGGAAGCACACGTCTATTAAGCTCTTAACAGAAGAGAAAATGCCTTGTCTTAAAGTTAGTTTGTATTGATGCCTGACTGGTAAATGTAGTTGTATGCTCTTGTTGTAGTATTGAAAAACGACTACGTGACACATACTGTATTCCAATACATATTAAGCATGTATTATATGAAAACGACTATGTATTAGATTCTGTGTTTCCATAATGTTGAATTTGACTGAGGGTTGAACATATACTTTCACCACAATATGGAAAAGCTGTGTTAATTCAGCAACGGCATTGACGATGATCGTTTGGCAAGGATCAGAGGGGCAAGGCAAATGTTGACATTCCTAGCTGAATGGTTTTAATGATGCAATGACTTTTCCTTTTGCTCCCTTAAGTATGTCATTTGTTCGTTTGTTGTTGTTGTTGTTGTTGTTGTTGTTATTGTTGTTGTTGTTAATAAAATCTACTCTTATCCCATGCCTTTTTATATCAAGAGTGTGAAGGATTAAGGTTTTGTGGTTTTCCCCCTCTATTTATCTGTCAGTATTTCTCTCTGTCTGTGTCTCTGACCATCTCCACATCTCTTTATTTCTCCGGTTTTCCACCCTGCCCCCCCCCCTCTCTCTCTCCATCTCTGTCGCTGTCTCTGTCTGTCTGTCAGTCTGTCTGTCAATCTCTCTGTCTGTCTGTCTGTCTACACAGCATCAACAGACGTCACTGTAATACAGTTAAACATAACAAATCATACTCATTGTGATAAAAGACAGGCTGCATCATGCAAGCTTTTTCAAAGCTTCGAAATCTGCAAGATTAGCGCTTCATTACGACAGAAAGAAAGCGAGAAAGAATCGAGATGAAACAAAACAAAATAAAATATCTATTAAAAAAAAGGATCTGCAACTTCAAAATATTCTGAATATGCAAGCTGTCTGTCTGGATATCTGTCTCTCTGTCTCTATCTCTCTGTCTCTCTGTCTCTGTCTCTCTGTGTCTCTGTGTCTCTATCTCTGTCTCTCTCTCTTAATCTCTCTCTCTCTCCCCCTCTCTCTCTCTCTGGATCCTGCTTTGCTCTTATTCCAAGAATAGAAGTGAGAATTTGACATGGAATTGAAAATGCAATTCCACTACGATGTGGACACTGTGTGTTAAGTCAACACCTGCCTTGATGACCACTCGGCATGGATGAAATGGGGAAGGCAGATGTGAACATTTCCAACTGAATGGTTTTAACGATACAATGGCCTTTTCCCTTCTCTCCGATAAACGTGTCACTCAATTCTATTTTTAACTGCTCTTTTCCTTGTATTTTTCCATTTCAAACAGAGAGAAAGAATTATTCTGATTATTTTGGAGCTTCTTTCTCTTTCTGACTGTCTGTATGTCTGTCTGTGTGTCTGTCTGTCTGTGTGTCTGTCTGTGTGTCTGTATGTGTGTGTGTCTGTCTGTGTGTGTGTGTGTTCTGTGTGTTTGTCTGTCTGTCTGTCTCTTTCTTTCTTTCTTTCTTTCATTCTTCTCTCTCTCTTTCTTTCTTTCTTTTCTCTCTCCCTGTCTCCTTCTCTCTCTCTCTCTCTCTGTCACTCTCTCTCTCCCTCACTCCCTCCCTCTCTCTGTGTCTCTGTCCGCCATTCTCTTTCACTCTCTCTCTCTCTCTTTCTCACTCTCCTTCCTCCACTCTCTCTCTCTCTCTCTCTCTCTCTCTCTCTCTCTCTCTTTCTCAGTATAGAAAGTGTAAACAATCTCAAGAGATTGATCAATATTTATCGTTGGATTTTATCAGGTGTATCAGACATGTGTTCATAAGATTTAGATTTGGCATGTCTGACTTATCAGTGCATAGATTGAGATATAAACGAGGTGGTGAAGAGGCAGCAACATGCCCATTATATAAAAGTGAACAAACAATGAAGTTCACTTTATTTTATGCTGTCCTGCCCTCGAAGACGCCAGTTAATTCAGCCAAAGCACATCCATAATCCAATGATTTCAGATTACTAATGCTAATGGCTTAAAAAAAACAAAAAACAAACAAACAAAGAGCGTGCAATTAGAAGTCTGGAAGCACACGTCTATTAAGCTCTTAACAGAAGAGAAAATGCCTTGTCTTAAAGTTAGTTTGTATTGATGCCTGACTGGTAAATGTAGTTGTATGCTCTTGTTGTAGTATTGAAAAACGACTACGTGACACATACTGTATTCCAAAACATATTAAGCATGTATTATATGAAAACGACTATGTATTAGATTCTGTGTTTGTGTAATGTAGAACAAATTTCTAAATCTGATTCTGATTCTTTGTCTGTCTGTCTGTCTGTCTGTCTGTCTGTCTGTTTGTCTGTCTGTCTGTTTGTCTGTCTGTCTGTCTGTCTGTCTGTCTGTCTCTCTGTCTCACTGTCTCTCTCTCACTCTCTTTCTGTTTCTCTCTCTCTCTCTCTCTCTCTGTCTCTGTCTCTGTCTCTCTTTCTGTCTCTCATTATCTCTTTCTATCTCTGTTTCTCTCTCTCTTTATCTCTCTCTATCTCTGTTTCTCTCTCTCTTTCTGCCTCTCTCTCTCTCTCTCTCTCTCTCTCTCTCTCTCTCTCTCTCTCAGTCTCACTATGCATACTCACTTCAAAATAAAACACTTGAATTTGACTGAGAGTTGAACATGTACTTATACGCAATATGGAAAAGGTGTGTTAATTCAGCAACGGCATTGACGATGATCATGTGGCAGGGATTAGAGGGGCAAGGCAAATGTTGACATTCCTAGATGAATGGTTTTAACGATGCAATGACTTTTCCTTTTGCTCCCTTAAGTATGTCACTCGTTCTTTTGTTGTTGTTGTTGTTGTTGTGTTGTTATTGTTGTTGTTGTTGTTGTTGTTGTTGTTGTTATCTTTTAATAAAATCTACTCTTATCCCATGCCTTTTTATATCAAGAGTGTGAAGGATTAAGGTTTTGTGGGGTTTTTCCCCTCTATTCATCTGTTAGTATTTCTCTCTGTCTGTGTCTCTGTCCATCTCCACATCTCTTTATTTCTCCGATTTCTCACTTTTTTGCTCTCTATCACCCCTACCCCATCTCTCTCTCTCCATCTCTGTCTCTGTCTCTCTCTGTCTGTCTGTCAATCTGTCTGTCTGTCTGTCTGTCTACACAGCATCAACAGACGTCACTGTAATACAGTTAAACATAACAAATCATACTCACTGTAATAAAAGACAGGCTGCATCATGCAAGCTTTTTCAAACTTTCGAAATATGCAAGATTTGCGCTTCATTAGGATAGAAAGAAAGCAACAAAGAATCAAGACGAAACAAAACAAAATAAACTATCTATTTAAAAATAAGTATCTGTAACTTCAAGATATTCTGAATATGCAAACCAGATTGGGGGGGGGGGGGAGCAAGGTCCATCGAGTGCGGGCGCAAGCACACATATACACACACACACACACACACACACACACACACACACACACACACGCGCGCGCGCGCGCGCGCGCGCTCGCACTCACACACAAACACACACACAAACACATGCATACAGGTTGATAAACAAATAGATAGACGCAAAAGCGAGCAGCTATACGCAAAAGCGAGCAGCGCAATGCTTGTTGGGGGCACAGTGGGGGACTGGTTTCACACATCAGTTGGAGTTCGCCAGGGCTGTCTCCTCTCTCCAACCTTGTTCAACATCTTCCTTGAGCGCATTATGACGGATGCCCTTGAAAACCATCACGGCTCAGTCAGTATTGGAGGAAGGACAATCACCAACTTGAGATTTGCCGACGACATCGATGGGTTGGCTGGAAATGAAGACGAACTTGCCAACCTGGTGAAACACCTGGACGAGACATCATCCAGATATGGCATGGAGATCAGTGCCGAAAAGACAAAGTTGATGACAAACAGCACAAAACCAATAGAAAAGAAGATTACAGTCAGCGGGAGTGAGCTGGAAACCGTGGCTCAGTTCAAATATCTCGGAGCCATTATCAGTGAACAGGGATCGAAAACCGAAGTTCTTGCAAGAGCAGCACAGACAACAGCAGCACTAGCCAAGCTGAAGCCCATCTGGAGGGACAAAAACATCGCCCTCACTTCCAAACTGAAGCTAATACACGCATTGGTCCTGTCAATCTTTCTCTACGCGTGCGAGTCATGGACACTAACAGCAGAACTGCAAAAGAAGATCCTGGCAGTAGAAATGAGATGCTTTAGAAGAGTGCTTGGCATCTCATACAAAGACCACATTACCAATGAGGAAGTACGAAGAACAATTTCACAGCATGTCAAAAACTATGAAAACCTGACAACAGTAAGAAAAAGGAAACTTCGGTGGTATGGTCACGTGACAAGAACTAACGGACTATCAAAAACAATACTCCAAGGAACAGTTCAGGGGGGAAGAAAAAGAGGCAGACAGAGAAAAAGGTGGTTGGACAATATTGACGAATGGACAGAAAAAAGCTTTGCCACGACCCAGACCCTTGCTCATGACAGACAGAGGTGGAGACAGACGGTGCGACGTTCATCCATGTGGAGCCCCCACGACTCTGGATAAGGTTAAGGGACAGGAAGGAAGGAAGGAAGATAGACAGAGACGGACAGACAGAAAGACAGACAGATAGATAGATAGATAGATAGATAGATAGACAGATGAATAGATAGATAGCTAGATTCATAAATAGAAAAATATATAGATAAATAGATAGACAGATAAATAGATAGCTAGTAGATAGATAAATAGATAAATAGATAGATGGATAGATAGATAGACAGACAGATAGATAGATAGATAGATAGATAGACATATAGATAGATATATAGATAAATAGATAGATAGACAGATAAATAGATAGATATATAGATAGAAATAGATAGATAGGTGGATGGATAGATAGATAGACAGACAGACATATAGACAGATAGATCGATAGAGATAGGTAGATAGAGATAGATAGATAGGTGGATGGATAGATAGGTAGACAGACAGACATATAGACAGATAGATCGATAGTGATAGGTAGATAGATAAATAAATAGATAGATAGATAGATAGTTAGATAGATAGATAGATAGATAGATAGATTACAGAAACAGAGAGACAGAGTGAGACAGACAGACAGATAGACAGACAGAAAGACCAATAGACATACAGAGACAGGCAGACAGAAACAGGCAGACAGGCAGACATTGAGACAAACAGACAAGCAGGCAGATAGATGATGGACAGAGAGATAACCAGAGAAAGACAGACAAAAAGTAATACAGACATACAGACAGACAGACACACAGGCAGCCAGAGAGAGAGAGAGAGACAGGCAGACAGACAGATATAGAGACAGAAAAAGACAGAGAAAGACAAAAAGAGGGAGAAAGAGAGAAGAGAGAGACAGAGACAGAAACAGAGACAGACAGAGAGAGAGAGACAGAGAGAGACAGATTTATATGAAAACATTCTGACACATGCTTTATGTCAGTGAAATGCATGTGTGGCTCCGCGCTACAGCATCGTGTTTTTCCCACAAGGACAGCAACAACAACAACAACAAAAAACCAAACCAAAACACAACAACAAAAACCTGTATTGACATATAAAACAACATCCAAAACAAGACTGACTGCCCGCGCCCAAGCAAACACAAACCAGAAGAACAAGAAAACCAATGTAAGCGCGTCTCCAACACGACAAAACAAAACAAGCGCAAATTTTCGGCCAACTAGCCTTTGTCAAGCGCGAACGCACGGTCACAGACAAATCACAGACACCAAACAATGGATAATAAAAACGGGACTAAAAACTTCCCTGCCGCCTAGTCCAGTGGGTAAGAGATGGAGATATAAAACAACAAAACAAAATTTGAAAATGAAGCACATTAAACATTCCAGGCTTCGGATTGTCCAAAAAGAAAATGTTCTTTCTCGTCATCAAACATGTTACCATTCTTTTTCTCTCCTGGCAATGTCATCGTACTCGAAAAAATAAAGTATGCAGCGACAGTGAATATGTTATTAAGAAAACAAAACAAACAGCAACAAAAAAGAAAACCTGTTAAACAAACACTGAACGACGCTTCTTAACGTACGCATTAGCATTTTCCTTTTTGTGTATAGGCTCTCAAAAAATGAGCCTCCCAAAAGAATTGATCAGAATCACCTATAGTTATTCAGATATATTTTGTTACGTACTTACTTCTGCAACATTGTGATTCACACTATACGTATATTCATAACTTCCAGGTGTCTTTGTGGTTCGCGGACGTGTTTTCCAACTATATCTT
>CM060306.1:74873011-74888011 GCA_030674185.1 Monoplex corrugatus | reverse complement strand
AAACATGCAACGGCTTATCTTAATTTAAAATCAATATGCCTACTGCATGTCCATCGCATGAGGCTCACATTGGTGCGTTTTGTTCCATCACACTGTGTCTGTAAATATTAAATGTCATACAAAGACGTTTTCCTCTCGTTACATACACTCCATCGTGAAAGAAAGAAGAAGCAGACGTGCCTAAACATACGACGATCACTGTGAGATGAGATTTTCTGATGCACAACTTCTCTTTTGTCAGTTTGACTAGCCAACAAAGGGAGATGTCTTCCCCGGCCTATTCATTTCTGTCTTGAAGATGGGGTTTCAGCGTCAGTTCATTCTCTGCTGAGTTGAAACATGCTCAATAGATTTTCCAGACGATCAGAACAAGACATGGAAATGTTCCACTGTGTAAGATGGAGTGAACGTATTAAAGAGTCTCACATACCACACACACACACACACACACACACACACACACACACACACACACACACACACACACACACACACAACACAACACACACACATACATACATACATATACACAAACGTACACACACACACGCGCGCACACACACACACACACACACATACATACATGTATATATATATATATATATGTATATATATATATGCATATATATATATATATATTATGTATGCATATACATATACATGTACATATGCATAAACATATATACTCAGAGAGAAACACAAAAGTCCAAGAGAAAGAGACAGAGACAAACAGACAGACAGACACAGGGCGACAGACAAAGAGTGAGAGAGACAGACAGACAGACAGACATACAGACAGACAGACAGACATGGGATTGTTCCACTGTGTAAAACGGGTGAATGTATTAAATCGTATCTACTGTATACAGCAAACGTCAATCAAAACCGCTTTGGCTACTTCACACAAACCGTCAAAACACGAAGACAAGAAAGAAAAAAAAAACCACTTGTCTAAACATAAAACAATCACACACAAAAAGAGATAAGACATTCACATATTCAGTTCATTCAGCTCCACTTTTATCAGCTGCTGTTTAACCAACATAGCAAGTCTTTGTGCTTTACATCGTTTGTTTTCATCTTAGGAATGACCTGTCGGCGGCTGTCTAATCTCAGCCACACAGAAACAGGCCGAAACGATGTTTCCAGCAGTGGAACCTTTCTCCCCTCTCCCTACAAGAATTCCATCCTCCTCCTATAGAATGTAGACCGTTTTCTCAATGGAGTGTAAATTAGTGAATGAAAACTACGTGGTTAGTGGAAAAGGTTCTAAAGAATGTTTCTTTACATAAGTGAGCATCAAAATAATGCAGTATGTCTCACTTGGGTGATTGGATTCAAATTCATTCTTGTGAGACTTAGTAAAAGCACTATTACTGTAAATACTCTGAACGTTATTCGTGACTGCTTTCTCCGTGTCACATATACAGAAACACTGAATGTTACAGGAGAAAGCCACATAAATGCGTTTCATCCCACATCAATGATTCAAAGAGATCTGACAATCCAGGATTTAACGCTTCTTTTGTAAGTTTCACTTTCACTTTCGCTTTTCCAAGATGTCTCCGCTCTCGGAATTAATTCCCTATGTTCTAACATTACTGATGCTATGCTATGGAGAAGACCCAAAGTGATCATGGCTTGAGTCTTTAAGCCTGTACATAAACCCACGAGCTGACAAGATCCAGAGGTCCAACCTAGCCTGTGGAAAGTTATATTTGTAACATCTGTCATCGGAGCAATCTTGGCCACAATGGACAAACGTGTGTATCTGTGTATCTTGTGTCAGATGGTGTTTACCCACACAGTAATATTTTCTTCTGCCTTGTGTATTTTTTTTCAGTGCTGAACTGTCAATGTCTTTATTCATAAACTCTTTCTGATTTCACTTCAGAAGATGAGACATGAAACATGTACACTAGGTACAACCTTGCCAACGCATAGGGTTTATGTGCAGGCTAAAGACTTATGCCCTGGCCATGTTGGATCTTCTCCATCACATGGCGTCAATAATAGTGTCGGTGTATGTGGAATCAATTCCGATCGTGGAGACATTACCTTCAGAAGCAGAAACTGAAACTGATATTGTCAACAAGTTTACTGTAGATCCCAATTAGCTATCTGTCAATGATGATGATGATGATGATGATGATGATGATGAGATGATGATGATGATGATGATGATAAAGAAAAACGAAAAAAAGACAATTTAAAAACGAGCAATCATCATTCATAGAGGCACGATATTCTGGTGTCCATCTCCACTTTTGTCAGCTGCTGTTTAGTCAAACATGGCAAATCTCTGTTTTCCAACAAGAGTGTTTCTATTTCAGATATACGCTGTTAGCGCCAGTTTCATCTTTGCCACTTAAGCCACTTAACATACGATCTACCGATTTTCTGGGTAAGCTATCCCCTCCACCACCATCACACACACACACACACACACACACACACCACACACACACACACACACACACACCACACACCACACACCACACATACACATACATAAACACACACGCACACACACACACGCACGCACGCACAAACACACAAACACACACACGCACGCACGCACGCACAAACACACAAACACACACACACACACGCACACACACACACACACACCACACACACACACACACACACACACATACATCCATCCATCCATTTCCCACCAGAAACAAGCGTCTTATCCTCAGCAAAATGCATAGAGTCCACAGAAACATTGGTCAGTTGTTCACTTCAACAAAACAACAACGACAATAACACAAGAAAAAGGCAGTGGGTCTACATCAAAATAAAGATAAGATGAAGAAATAAATAAAAGAAAAGTATATGCTCATTTAAAGACTTGACTGTGCTGATGCAAACTCTTTTGAAGAGTGAGCGATACTTAATAAAAATGGACATCCTCATAGCTTAGCACATGACTTCACTGATTGGATTTATATCAGTTCTCTTGTGACTCACTTTAGTTCCTTTCTGGCATCATAATGACTCATTTTGATTGCTTTCTGGCATCATATCTGGTTAGACTATATACAGTGGGAATGTCATTCACAGTCACACAGACTTAATCTACTCCACACAAGAACCAGAAAATAAATGAACGCACATAATAGAACGTGTATCTCATTAACAAAACAAAACATGCGCAAATTTCAGGCCAGCTAGCCTTTATTAAGCGCGCGCACATACATACACACACACACACACACACACACACACACACACACACACACAAGTGCGCGTGCGCGTGCGCGCGCGAGCGTGCTCAGGACGAGAGAGATAGACAGACAGATACACGCACACACACACTCACACACACACACACACACACACACATATATAATATTATATATATTTATATATATATTATATTATATATAATAATATATACATACACAATACACACACACACACAAGAAACACAGTAATTAACTTTACAACAAAAACAACAGATCAGCAAAGTTTTCTGCTGTATCGTCGAGCTGCAACAGTCGATTCTAATATGACATCAGAAAGAATATATAAATCATCGGTAACATGGAAGAGAGGGGAGAGAAACACGAACAAACACAAGACAGAAGACGTAAAGATATATACGAAAATTGATAACTTGAAAGAGGGAGGAGAGAGACACGAATGAAAACAGACATAAAGACAAAGATATGTACTGAAAGTACTAGAGTTACCGAAAACAATTGTCTTTCTACCATCCAACCTCTCTTTTGACAGATGATGTTTAGCCAACATGGCAACTCTCTTCTCTCTACTTTGTTTATTTCTATGTCAAAGATGAGCTTTCAGCGTCCAGACAAGATCTGCCATGTTTATTTTATCTCAGAGAGAAGCTTTCAGCGTCAGGTAAGGATCCGCCTCATAGGACACGCTCAACAGATCTTCCTACAGAGCAACTCCCTGACAGAAACCCCAACATCTTTCCACAGAACGTGCTCTCAATAGGGGAACGAGGAAGCGAATGAAAACTTCGTGGTCATGTCGTTCGTTCACCCTAGCCTATAAACTGTAGTTGATGGTAAGAAAGCTGATACGGAAAATAATGACCCTGATGATGGACCAGTCTCTGCACGTTGCTCATTTCCTGTACGTTTGGCGTGATTTGCCGTTGGCAGGTTACGTGGGGGTGAGGGTTGTCTGGTTTGGCAGATTGGTTGGACGGTTGTTGTTAGATTTGAGATGTTCTATACAACATGGGAGATAATTCTCAAGAGTTATATCCTTTGATTAATAATGAACGTACAATTAGAAATTTGGCAACATATGTCTATAAAGCTTTTAAGAGAAGAGTGTTTGCCTTATTCTAAAGTTAAATCCTTGTGACATATGTTTGTTAAACTTATTATATGTTCCTATTGTATTACTGAAGAATGATTATGAGTCCTTTATTGTAGTTACTCCAAAATATTTGAGGTATGCATTATCCAAGAACAACTATTGTATAATATTTTGTGTTTGCATAATATTTATATGTTCACACCTTTTCAAATGGGGCTTTGGCCTTACTGAATAAATCTGTCATTCTGATTCCGATTCTGTCTGTCTGTCTGTCTGTCTGTCTGTCTGTCTGTCTGTCTGTCTGTCTGTCTCTCTCTCTCTCTCTCTCTCTTCTATATATATATATATATATATATTATATGTTGTGTTGTGTGTGTGTGTGTGGTGTGTGTGTGTGTGTGTGTGTGTGTGTGTGTGCATATATATGTATATATATATATCCATTTATATGTGTGTATATATATATACATATATGCGTGTGTGTGTGTGTGTGTGTGTGTGTGTGTGTGTGTGTGTGTGTGTGTGTGTGTGTGTTGTGTGTGTGTGTGTGTGTGTGTGTGTGTGTGTGTGTGTACCTGAATTTGAAAACGAAATTAATCATGTTAACTAGAGAAACAGGATTCTGAAACCCTGAAACCTGTCAAAACGAGATCAAATGATGC
Organism: Monoplex corrugatus; assembly: GCA_030674185.1. NCBI lineage: Eukaryota > Metazoa > Mollusca > Gastropoda > Littorinimorpha > Ranellidae > Monoplex > Monoplex corrugatus. Next base: position 74,883,044 of record CM060306.1, on the reverse strand, counting down.
CAGTCCACCTAACACCAACTTCAACAATGCACACACACACTCACGCGTGAGAGGGTGATAGATATGTAATCTGTGTCACTGACAGAGAAAATAGACATTGCACGTGCTCAAAGACAGACTATCCGCACGAACTTGGGTCTGGCACCACTGTACATCGGAGACAGGAACTTCTCCCACAATTTCCGCCTTATTTCAGGAATTTCAAAGCTAACTAGGTTATGGTATTGACTCAACGTGATCGTGGCTTTAACGCAGCTTATTAATATTATTATTACTGACCTGACCAAGATTACTTTGTATCATCCATTACATACCACTGATGACAATGTGTATTATGAGGTCATCCAAAGCGCTTTGAAAATGCCTTCTTCAACAAACTGGAGTATATGTAAACTGTGAACTGAAATGATTTATTTTATTTTCCGTTCTATTGATTTACGTATTCGTGTCGTAAAGTACTTATTTATCGATGTAGCTTTTCATTCATTAGTTTGTTAGTTATCAATTAATGAGTTAATCAGTCCGTCAGTCAGACAATCAGTCAGACAATCAGATCTTGAGTTAGTGAGTGAGTGAGTGAGTGAGTCAGTGAGTCAGTGAGTGAGTCAGTGAGTCAGTCAGTCAGTCAGTCAGTCAGTCGGTCAGTGAGTGAGTCGGTCGGTTAGTCAGTGAGTTAGTTAGTCGGTCTGTCAGTCAATCAGCCTGCCAACCGGTCAGTCAGTCGGTCAGTCAGTCAGTCAGTCAGTCAGTTGGTTGTGGTTGGTTAGTTGGTCAGTTGCTTAGTTAATTACTTTGTTGGGTAGTTAGATTTTTCTTTCTTAAACACGACCAATGACTTTGTCAGTCCCCAGCTAATCTTACAAATATGAATAAAGTTTTTAAAAAAATGAAAATCAAAACTTAAGAGAGTAAAATATGATGATATGAGAGAAGTATACAAGAAGTTAAGTTACTAACCAACCGAAAAATGACAAAAACGTAAAGAACAAAAAAAACTACAGTGGGAAAGAATAGATGGAGTTTCAAAACGGGGATCTCCGAAAGGGATTACCCCGAATTGCACGTTTTTGATGGTGGATTGGATCAACTAGGCAGACGACAAATTTATTGAAACCCGATGCGACCTCAGACAGTCATCCCCATCTTGTACGACCTCATGGTTATGGAACTATCTAGGTAGGACCCCAGGACCTGACCAGTTTCATGGGTTTATGTGCAGACTTAAGGCTTGTGCCGTGATCATTCTGGGTCTTCTCCGTCACATGGCTCCTGTGACGTTAGCGCATATGGAATTCATTCAGAGCGTGGAGACGTCATCTTGAGAACCTGAAACTACTGAAACTGAAACTGTTCTCGGGAATTATATAAAGAAAATGACAGTGTTATGTAGATGACACATGGATTACACATTCCGCACCAACTCATGCTATTTGAAAAATGAAAAAGCACCATGGTGCACATCATGTGAGGAGCCACTCAGCATTAAAACCTTCCTATTGAACGCTTTGATATTCACAACCATTTGACTCTTACACGCTATCCACCAACAGTAAAAACCTAACCCTTTGACTCCCTCACCCTATCCACCAGCTTCCTACACGCCCCTCCCTACTCCCAAACACACGCTAACACAAAGAGAGAGAGAGAGAGAGAGAGAGAGAGAGAGAGATACACATACATGCACACGCACATACATACACACAATACACACACACACACCATACAAGCATACAGAGAGAGAGAGAGACATACATACACACACATATACATCACACACACACACACACACACACACACACACACACACACACACACACACACACACACACACACACACACACACACACACACACCCCAGAGGAGAAGTTGTGGAATGCAGATCTAATGTTTTTTGTGCAGGTATTTTTGAATTTGGTTATTTCATTTCATTTCATTTACTTATTTGGTTTTGTTTGTGTCACAATTGATTTCCCACCTGGAAACACACACATATCCACACACACGCACACACACATGCACACACACACACACACACACACATCTCTCCTCTCTCTCTCTCTCTCTCTCTCTCTCTCTCTCTCTTTACTGCATATACATGTGCATGGACTCTTACACACACGCGCGCACGCATCCATGCATACACTCACACTCACATACACATGCACGCACGCATGCATGTACGCTCTCATGCACATAAAAACATACACGCATACTCACACGCGTGCTGCGTATACACACACACACACAACACACACACACACACACACACACACACACACACACACAACACACAACACACACCAACAAACACACACAAACACACACACATACACACCCATATATACTATATATATAATAACATATATATATATATATATACATACTCATCACCACACACACACACACCACCACACCACCACACTAATCACAACCACCCTACCTACCCTACCACACCCACACACACGACACTTTACTACACCTGATGTCAACCACCCACGCACCCACACCTACCTTCTTTATCCTCATGTCATACCAGCAAGAAACACTGTTTCAAAGTCTGAACGAGACGCACGAACTCATCCATGCATATTCATTACCTGGAAATCACATGCATGAGAAGAATGCCAGAAATGAACGCTCCTCTGTCTGTCACCCACACTGGTCCACACTCTTGTCTAATAAGCAAGCTTGGGGGAATACGCTGTTTGGGATTTACATTTGTGGCCTGTTTCTCACCCATATCCCTTTTGCTTTTTTGCCTTCAATTCAACGTTGAAGCATGCTGTGTTAATGTGACATTATAATCATGTTAAACATAAACAAATTACAGACGAATTCAAAAGATACACACACACAAACACACACACACACACACACACACACACACCACACACACACACACACACACCACACACACACACTCACACACACACACTCACAACTTGAAAAGACACAGATACGCACACACACACACACGCACACGCACACACACACAAACACACACACGCGTGCACACACACTCACACACGCACACACACATGCACTTTCAATCATAGACTGTCTATCAATATCTATCTATGTATCTATTATTTATCTATCTATCTATCTATCTATCCACATCTATCTATCTATCTGTCTGTCTGTCTATCTACATATCTATATATATATATATATATAGAAGAGAGAGAGAGAGAGAGAGAGAGGCTGTCTGCTTGCCTGTCTGTCTATCTATCTGTCTACCTGCCTATCTATCTATCTATTGACACCCAAGTATGTGGTGAAAACAAGTATAGTATCACATGTCACCTTGCCTCAGTCGGTTATGGAGCCCCATGGCATCGTCACTGTTGTCTCTGTTCTCAAACTATAGCACTGTGGCAAAAGAACGACATCTTGCGGACTTTCACGCTGTGTTGTCGTGGTGACTTCACATTTGGTAGGTCTGGGGATGTGTTGGAGAGCTGACATAAGCAGTGTGGAGATGTGACAGAGAGAGGTGCAGAAATAAAATGGAGAAGGAAAAAATGGAGTTAAAAAATCTGGGGCTTGGGTTGATAGATTAACCCGGAACCCCCTCCCCCAAAGAAAATCAATCAATGCAATTATTAGCTGACTATATTTATTCGTAATTTCAGAGCTTTGTAGGCTACATCACGTGGTCCTTGTTTTAGTTTCTTTCGTTTTGCTTGTTTAATATTGTTTTGGTTTTGTTTTTGTTTTAGTTTAAGCGTACATACTCGAAAAGCGTACAATATTACATACAATTCATGCCAAATGTATTCTTATGAAATATCAAAGGAAGAAAGAGTACAGAAAATGCACTTCATCTCTCTCGCAATTCTGCGTAACGGTTATATCATCACATTTTCACGAACCTCTTATATATATTCAAACAACTGTGCACTCTGACATTAATTGTTTTAAAAAATTCAAACCTCTTCATATTACATGTTACATGCCTTTACATAGCTAACAATTTCATGATTCAAATACTTTATGAAAGGTAATCCTTTTATTGCCCTGTATGTTGGCATTGTATGTTTGCTGCTTACAGTCAGTCACCATTGTATTTCCTACAAAAGGAATTTAAATCAACTTTTTTTACATGTTAAATAATTTGGGAATCATATCAAACAATAAGCCAAGAATACATGATAACAAACTGCTTTTTCTTCCATGAATGCCTAATTCCCTCTAAAAAGGCAAATTGTTTTCATTCTTGCATGATTTTTATCCTAATGGAAGGTGCATAAAATTATGGGTTCAAACAAACAGGATAACAACAACAACGCTTTAAACCAAAATCTTTTGTTGAATATGACCACGTCACATGGTGCAGTGCCTGTTGTTTGACCATCGATTGTGCCCAGTAAAACTAAACAAAATTATGGTTCAGCATTATAATGCTAACAGAGGTAACAGCGTACCCTTGTTACCTGTTCTATTCTGGGTACCTCATCCCATCTGTACATGGACAAGTAACGATTTTTTTCGACTTGTGTATTGATAGCTCAGTGAATAAAGGTTCAGTAGCCAGTCCTCACTCTTCTGTATGAATGAACTGGAGAGACCTTCATAGCACTGAAAACTATACAGAAAAAAGTGGACGAACATTATCTGAAAATCTTAAGGATGCCATTGTAAAAACTGTTCAAGAAAAAGACAGAAAAAACAGACAAACAAACAAAAATATGCCATCAAACTAACAAGACTAACAAACAAATAACAACAAATGTACATACAGCCCTAATCCTGGTACAAAGTATGAAAGGGTACCTGACTTTTCAGTATCAAAGAGGGTGAATCAGCAAAGAAAAAAAAAGTTTACACCATCATTCTTTCATCATCATTGTTGTGTGTGTGTGTCGCGTGGTGTGTGTGTGTGTGTGTGGTGTGTGTGTGCGGCGTGCGTGTTGTGTTGTGTGTGTGTGTGTGTGTGTGTGGTGTGTGTGTGTGTGTGTGTGTGTGTGTGTGTGTGTGTGTGTTGTGTGTGTCTCCTTCCTTCCCTCTTTAGCATCCTTCGATGTTTTCATTCGTCTTCCCCTTTTCCATCTTGGGGGTTTCTTCATTAATAACCACTTTATTTTGATGGGAATAGGAGCTGCATTTCATTCTGATTGAACTACCTTTATTCTGATGGGATAGTAGGAACCGCAGTTATGCTCATGGGAATTGTTCTTTATTCAGTTGGAAATAAGACTTTGTTCTGGTGAGAATAGGAACTGCACTTTATTCTGATGGGAATAGGAACAGAACTTTATTTTGATGGAAATACTTAATGTGTTTTATTCTGATGAAAATAGGGACTGCTCTTTATTCTGATGGAATAAGAACTGCACTTTATTCTGATGAGAATAGGAACAGCACTTTATTCTGATGGAAATTAAAACTGCACTTCATTCTGATGGAACTGGAACCATCCTTTATTCTGATGGATTGGAACTGCGCTTTATAATGGAATAGGAACTGCTATTTATTCTGATGGAGTTGAAGCTGCACCTTATTCTGACGGAACTGGAACAGCACTTTATTCTGATGAGAATAGGAACTGCACTTTATTCTGATGAGAATAGGAACTGCACTTTATTCTTATGGATTGGAATTGCATTTTATTCTGATGGGAATATGAACGGCACTTTATTCTGATAGGAATTGGAACTGTCCTACATTCTGATGGGAATTGGAACTGTCGTATATTCTGATGGGAATTGGAACTGTCGTATATTCTGATGGAATTGGAACTGTCCTACATTCTGATAGGAATTGGAACTGTCCTACATTCTGATGGGAATTGGAACTGTCGTATATTCTGATGGGAATTGGAACTGTCGTATTTCTGATGGGAATTGGAACTGCCCTTTATTCTGATGGAACTGACACTGCATTTTATTCTGATGGGAATAGGAACTGCACTTTATTGTGGTGGGAATTGCTCTTTGTTCAGATGGAAATTGCACCTTATTTGGATGGAAATGAGGACTGCATTTTATTTTTATGGGAACTTCTCTTATTCAGATGAGAATTATAATATTTTCTGATGGGAATAGGAACTACTTTTTTATTTTGATGACAATTGCTCTTTATTTAGATTGACTTGCACTTTATTCTAATGGGAATAGGGCAGGATTTTATTCCGATGAGAAGTGCTCTTTATTCAGATGGGAAATGCACTTACTTCTGATGGGACTTACATTTTATGCTGATGGAAATAGGAACTGCACTTTATTCAGATGGGAACTGCTCTTTATTCTGATGGGAATTTCATTTGTTCGATGGGAATAGGAAATGCACCATTTTCTCATGGAAACTACACTTTATTAATGATTGCATTTATATGGCACTTAAATTTGATAGCCATATCAAACCAAACCGCAAAGCGCACACTCTCATCGTTCATTCATATATTCACTCCTAAAGGCACAAAAGGCATGCATTCAAAATTTTGAGTCAGGTATTTATTGATCAAAGAAGCATATTTGGGTTTTTTGTTTTGTTTTTTGTTCCATTTGTGATGCTCCACTCTTGCAGACAATTCTCGATTCGCTTTTCATGAAAATGCAGCCCCCAGCATTCGTTTTTATTGTTAATAACTACCTTCTGTTTGATGCCTGCCCATGATTCTAAAGCCATGCCATACGTCAAACAGGAAACGGGTCTTTTCCCACCCAAGTTTCGTATCCCTGAAATGGCTCTGTGCAGTTGGCCGGACTTTAACCCAATAAGAATGAACTCGAATCTGAGCTCATTCTGAAAAGTTTGTGGCTGGTGCGTGTGCCCTTTGCATTTGTTTCAGAAAACATATCTTTTTATGTCTTTCCTTGGGTTTTTTTTTATGTTTTTGTCGTTTTCTGATGGGGAGGGCACTCTATTCTGATGGGACTTCTTCCTGTGAGTTGAAGAGAGAGGGAGAGTGATTATGCCCTGCATTGTATTATTTCTAACGTCAGACAGTTCTCTTAGCTGTTTCTACTGTCTTAAGTTTTCCATCTAGAGAGCTCTCCTAGCCATTTCTACTGTTTAGTTTCCTATGTAAAACAGCTCTTCTACAAGTTTGTACTGTTTAGTTTTTCATCTAGACAGCTCTAGTATCTCTTTTGTTTAGTTTCCTATCTAGGGAGCTCCCCTACTTATTTTCTGCTGTTCAGTTTTTCATCTACACAGGCCTACTTGCTGTTTCCACTGTTTAGTTTCTATTGTTTAGTTTCCTATATAGACAGTTTCCCCCCAATTGTTTCTACAGTTTAAGTTCCTATCTAGAGAGCTCTCCTAGCTATTTTTACCGTTTAGTTTACCATCCAGACAGAACCCCTAGCAATATCTACTGTTTAGTTTTCCATCTAGACAGCTCTCTTCTCCAGCTGTTTCTACTGTTTAGATTCCTATCTAGACAGCTCTCTCGTTTTTATGTTTAGTTTCCTATCTAACAGCTTTCCTGGCTATTTTTATCGTTTAGGTTTTCATCTAGACAGCTCTCTAGCTGTTTTACTGTTTAGTCCTATCTAGACAGCTCTCTCATTTTTACTGTTTAGTTTCCTATCTAGACAGCTTTCCTGGCTATTTTTATCGTTTAGGTTTTCATCTAGACAGCTCTCCTATCTGTTTCTATTGTTTAGATTCTATGTAGGCAGCTCTCCTAGCTGTTTTTACTGTTTCGTTTTCTATTAGACAGCTTCTCCGAGCTATTTCTACTGTTTCGTTCGTTTCATATCTAGATAGCTCACTGGTTGTTTCTATTGTTTAGTTTTCTTATCTAGACAGCTCCACTAGCTGTTTCTACTATTTAGTTTCCTATGTAGACAGCTTTCCTAGCTGTTTCTACTGTTTAGGTTTTATCTAACAGCTCTCCTAGCTGTTTTTACTGTTAATTTTCTATCTAGACAGCTCTCCTGGCTATTTCCACTGTTTAGTTTACTTTATATCTAGATAGCTCTCTAGTGGTTTCCATTGTTTAGTTTTCCTATCTAGACATCTCTCCTAGCTCTTTTTACTGTCTAATTTTCTATCTAGACAGCTCCCCTAGCTGTTTCTATTGCTTAGTTTGTATGCAAACAGCACTTGTAGCTGTGTCTACTGTTTAGTTTCCTATACAGACAACTCTCCTGGCTGTTTCTACTGTTTAGTTTCCAACTAGACAGCTCTCCTTGCTGTTTTCATCGTTTACTTTCTTATCTGAATAGCTCTCCTAGCTGTTTTGCTGTTTAGTTTCCCATCTAGATAGCTCTTACACGTATTTCTACTGTTTAGTTTCCTATCTAGACAGCTCTCCTAGTTATTTGTATTGTTTAGTTTCCCATCAATGCAATGTTTTCAAACACAATGGATCAGACTAAGACACAAAAATCAGCCTTATGAGACTTCCACTCTGTCATTCCGGGATGACACTTTTTACTGAAATATTTTCTTAGGGTTGGGGAGCGTTTGGGTGTATTTCTTGGTGTTGTCGATGTTGTTGTTGTTGTTGTTGTTGTTGTTGTTGTTGTGTGTGTGTGTATCTGTGTGTGTCTGTGTATGTGTGAGTGAGTGAGTGTGTGTGTGTGTCTGTGTGTGTGTGTGTGTGTGCGTGTGCGTGTGTGCGTGTGCGTTCCATCATTATGTGTTTGAGTGTGTATGTATGTGTGTGTGTGTGTGTGTGTGTACGTATGTGTGAGTGTGTATGTGCGTGTATGTGTGTGTTTGCTCTCTCTCTCTCTCTCTCTCTCTATATATATATATATAATATATATATATATATATATGTCTCTGTCTCTCTCTCTCTCTGTCTGTCTCTCTCTCTTTCTCCCTCCCTCTCTCTCTCTCTCTCTCTCTCTCTCTCTCTTTCTCTCCCCTACCTCACAAACATTGCACCCACAGATCCTATTATTCACAACAAAAACGAAGCGTCAGTATCAATACTCGTTCACAGAAACCTTGTGAAGGCGCTGCCACTGATTTTACTGCATGTGTACAGCATCAGCCTCTTGGTCAAGCAGTCACTCCCAGTTCATGCCCAGCTTCCACTAACCAACAATGAACAAACCTCCAGGGGCACCAATCACACGCAAACTGGAGAGGAAGAAGTAAGGAACGTTAAGTGTGTGTACATGTGCATGTGATGCTACTCCAACTGTTTTATTCCCGTGGCGTGACTGTAGCCCTGGACATGAAAGTTATTCACTTTGAAAGTTGTTCCTACTATTCCCCGTTTCTTCTACAAGTACAGAGACAGACAGATCGACGGACGGATAGTCAGAAAACAAGACAAAAATGCACACTAACGCCGGAGAAGAACAAGAACAAGAAAAACAAAAAGAACAAGAACAAAAAGAACAAGAACAACAAGAATGACATTTGCAATGCGCCAAATCTGATATAAGAATCTAACCAAAGGCTGCACTCTCACCTTTTACTAAAGCAATCACCCAGCAACAACCAAACCTCCAGGACACACAAGTACCGGTACACGCAAACCAGGAGGGGCAGGACAGGAGGGGAGTGGGGCAAAAGGGTGGGCTCACAGAGGGGAAATCACTGCTGGACAAAAGGCATGTCTTCAAGCTAGACTTGAAGGAAGTTTCAATTTCAGTTTCAGTTTCTCAAGATGACGTCTCCGCGCTCGGAACGAATTCCATATGCACTAACGTCACACGTGCCATGTGTATGGTGATTATGGCACAAGCCTTAAGCCTGCACATAAACCCATGAACTGGCCAGGCCCTGAGGCCCTATTTAGACTCTGTTTTATCTAGTCTATATTTTATACTGGTATTTTATCAGCCTATCATTGGAATAATCTTGATTACGTGTAAATGATATGTGTATGTCTGTATCTTACCTTCAAAAAAGGAACATACATATAAAGTAAATAAATAATTAAAGGTCTGAATTACAACATAACTAGCAATTCTGTATAAACGTGTCTCACATGACAGAACGCCCTCTCCCAAGTCAATGTCCAAATGCATGCCATGACCAGGATACCAACCTGGGTTCTTGCAGAAGGAAGACGGAGTATGTGGCTTCGTATAGATGGGGGAAGATCATTCCAGCTGTATGG
>CM060306.1:74855511-74868011 GCA_030674185.1 Monoplex corrugatus | reverse complement strand
CGCCAAAACAAACAAATAAACAGTAAAACAAGAAAAGAAACAAACAAACAAACGAAACAAACCAGCAAACAAACAAACGAACGAACAAACAATACAAAACAAAACAAAACCCCACATTAAACCAAACCACAAACTCCAAAAAAAACAAACACACACACAAACTCCATCTTATGAGCTATTATCAAAGAAACTCTGTGTACCTGTCTCTGTCTCTTTCTGTGTGGTTCCTCCCTTTCTCCCCACAAAGATCACGTCCATCCTCCCTGATACACAGATGCACTGGAAAGCTCTCAGTCAGTCACTATCTATATTCATAGCAGAAACTCGATAAAGTAGGTTGCTACTTAAGTCATTAGGTCTGAAGGGCATTCAATTTTGGACAAGGAATCTACATGTACTTGGAAGTAGTTCCCAGTTTTGCTTCCCTTTTCTAAAACCACACAGACAAACAGGCAGAGACTCACATACACATACATATAATGTATATATATATATAGGCACAAACAGATCCAAACACAGTCACACACACACACACACACACACACACACACACACACACACACACACACAAACACACACACAAACACACACACACACATACACACACAGATGCACACACAGAGACATACAGACACACACAGAGGCATATATACACACATACCACACACACTCATACACACAAACACACACAAACACACACAGATACATACACACACGCATACACAGAGATACATACACACACGTACGCACGCACACACACACAAACACACACACACTCATAAACACGTACAAACACACACACACACACACACACACACACACACGATCGCACATACAAACATATACACATCCACACACACGCGCGCGCACAAGCACACAAACACAATCACTCACACACAAATGCACACAAACACACACATACACAAATACACACACAAACGCACACATTCATAAACACGTACACACAAACAATCACACACACATACACACAAACACACACAAACACACACAAATACACACAAATACACACACAAGCACACACACACACACACACACACACACACAAACACATAAATGCACACACATGCACACATACATATAAACACACACACACACACATACACACAAACACACACACACAAACACATAAATGCACACACATACACACATACACACACATACACACACACACACACACACACACACACACACACACACACACACACACTAACACACTAACACACTAACACACACAAACACACACACGTTTCCATACCCCTTGCCTGACCAACCCATAACCTACACACACCCTACAGACCCCTACAGCATCACCTATATCCACGGAGCTTACACACAGAGACACCAGAATGCAGGGCGTCAGTATCGATAGTCATCATCAGAAACTTTGTGAAGAGACTGCCACTCAAGGCGTTGCGTTTGTATGGCGTCTAGCTTTGGACAAAGAACCTAGTCTCGAATTTTTCCCATCTTTCTCTTTCATTCCTATAACATGCAAACAAATAGACAATAGGCAACAAAAGTGTGTTTACAAATGTATACACACACACGTGCGCGCGCGCGCACACACACACACACACACACACACATACATACAAACACACACACACACACAGCGCACGCGTGTACGCACGCACGCACACACGCACACACACACATACAAACACACACACACAGACACACACACACACACACACACACACACACACACACACACACACACACACACACACACACAACAAACAACAAAAACACACACACATACATTCCCACTTTCTAAAAGTGTGCAATTTTCGGCTTCAACATTGTTACATCTTGTCAAATTGGACTCTTTCATTTCATATTTTCGATTTCCGAGGTGTCGTAAACTCTATATGCGTCTCATCAGCGCTCTGAATAGTATTGGTTTTAAATTCTGGCTGGCGCGTCTTTGCGATATAGCGTCTTATAGCTCGAAAAATACGGTATATATAATAATAATAATAAATAATAATAAAGAGCATTTATATAGCGCCTAATCTGATGAAAACAAGAGCCCTAAGCGCTTACAGGTATCACGCAGACACAACCAAACACACACACACACACACACACACACACACACACACACACACACACACACACACACACACACACACACACACACACACACACACACACACACGCACACACACACCAGCCGACATTCAAGGCTCAAAAGACAACAAGGGGGGATTTGGGGAAGTTAGGTGGTAGAGTCTTTATAAGTATCATGAGAGGGACTGGAAGAGATGGGTTTTCAGAGAGGACTTGAAAGAAGTGAGAGTTGCAGAGTGGCGAACAGAGACAGGGAGCCGATTCCAGATTACAGGGGCCTGATAGGAAAAGGAGCGTTGACCATAAGTTTTAGTGCGACAGAATGGTATGCGGAAGGTACGAGTATCAGCCGAGGAACGAAGTTGACGAGAGGGGGTGTACAGATGGAGGAGGTCAGAGATGTAAGGGGGTGCAAGACCGTTGAGAGACTTAAAACATAACAAAGCAATCTTGTAGCGAATTCTCTTTTCAACAGGTAACCAGTGAAGAGATTTGAGAAGAGGAGTGACATGAGAGGAACGAGATTTTCTGAAGATGAGCCTAGCAGCATTGTTTTGAACTTTTTGAAGCTTTTGAATGAGAGAGAAAGGACAGCCCGAGAGGAGGGAGTTGCAGTAGTCGAGACGAGAGAGAACAAAGGCACAGAGGAGAGTTTTGGTGGCTTCGACAGAGAGGATATTGCGAATAGAAGAAATTCTGCGTATCTCAAGATAGCATAATCTGCAAACATTCTGGACGTGTTTTTCAAAGGACAGGGTGTTATCAAGAGTGACTCCAAGATTGCGGACAGTGGAAGATAGTGGAATGTCAGATCCAAGCAGAGAGACAGACAGAGGAAGGGAAGAACACTTAGCCAATGTGGTGGGAGAGATAAGGCTAAGTTCAGTTTTAATGGGGTTGAGTTGAAGTTTGTTTACAGTCATCCAGGAGTGAACATCAGAAATGCAGCCTTGGGTTTGTCTGATTATAGAGGGCAGTTGTGGGAGGGAACCAGAAGTATAGAGTTGGTTGTCATCAGAAAAGCTATGATGGGACATAGAGTGAAGTCGCATAATTTCAGAGAGGGGTTGTGTGTACAGCACAAATAGGATGGGACCTAAAACAGAGCCTTGGGGCACACCAAACTGGAGGGTAGCGGGTGCAGAGGATGAACAACAGACAGAGACTGTTTGAGTGCGATTGGAAAGGTAGGACTGGAACCAAGACAGAGCGATGTCAGAGATACCGAACACTTTATGGAGACGTGTGAGCATGATAGAATGGTCGATGGTGTCGAATGCAGCCGAGAGATCAAGGAGAGATAGAAGAGAGATTTGATTTTGATCAAGAGCAGTCAGAATATCATTTGCAATTTTTACAAGAGCAGTTTCAGGGCTGTGTCCAGTGCGATAACCGACTGATAAGGGTAAGAGAGGTTGTTGGCGGTGATATGATCAGAGATCTGTGCGAGAACAATTTTTTCAAGGACTTTGGATAAGAAAGGTAGGTTGGAAACAGGTCGATAGTTTTTTAGGTTATTGGGGTCAAGACTAGGTTTCTTTAAAAGAGGTCTGACCAGGCAGATTTGAAGGAAAAGGGAAAGATACCAGATGACAGGGAATTGTTGATGACAGTTGTGAAGTGAGGGAGCAAAGTATCTAGGCAGTGTGTTAAGATAGATGCTGGAAGAGGATCAAGCTCACAGGTCTTGATGTCAGAATGGCGGATTACATTGCGGATAGTAGTTTCAGAAGCAGGCTGAAAAGAAATAAGTGGTGTGCCTTGAAACAGAGGGTCGGGAGTAGGAGGTTGAGAGATGGGCTGGGAGTCAAGACTGGAACGGATGGACCTAATTTTATCAATGAAAAAATCTGAAAAATGTTGTGCTAGACGGGCAGGGGGAAAGCATGATGGGAGAGGAGATTTATCTGATTTGCCAAGGAGGGTATTAGTAACGGAATATAGCTGTTTTGATGTAGAGCATGCAATAATTTTCGCATTGTAAAAGGCAGACTTAGCAGAGTCAACTATAGCATTGACAGTTTTGTTGGCAGCCTGAAAAATCTGTTTATTGATAGTAATGCTGTTCTTCAGCCACCGTCTTTCAGCACGACGGCGTTCACGCTTGGCCTTAAGAAGATCAGGGCCAACGGCAGAAAACCAGGGCGATGGTGGTCTCTGGGATACCCTACGTCTGGTGGCGGGGGCGTGCATGTCCAGCAGATCACCAATAGTCCGATTGAGGTCGTCAGCAGAGGCTGGAGGACAGGACTGAAGAGCGGCCAGGAGATCTTCGTTGAAGACGACGGTGTTGATATCAACTAGTTTTCTGACCATGACATAGGTAGTTTGGGGTGGAGGCTTGGTCATTGAAAGTTGGCCGAGGATACAGACATGATCCGAAGGAAGAGTATAATCAATTTCAATGGATTTGATGAAGGACTGGTCAGTTCTATGAACAACCCAATCGAGGATGTTGCCTTTTTCGTGGGTTGGAGTGTCGATAGATTGGGTCAAGCCAAAGGAGTTCAAAGAGCTTATCAGTTTAGCAGTGTGGGTCTGGTTAGGTTCATTATAATGAAAATTAAAGTCTCCTGCAATGATGAAACAGCCTTTCAAGGTGTTACAGTAGGCAAGGAGGTCTGGAAACTCTTCTACAAACACATGGTTTTTAAGCTGGTTCTTTGGGCTGGGTGGTGGACGGTAGAGGAACAGCAGATGGAAAGTCTGGTGGGGTAGAGTGAGGGAGAGCTGGACAATTTCAAAAGTAGAGTGTTTGAATTTAAAGTCAGTCTTGGTAGTAATTCGGGGCAGGAGGGACTCGGCAACAACAAAAGCGATGCCGCCGCCGAGACCAGTTTTGCGAGCGAACGAGAGTGTACGGTGACCGGGAGGAGCAAGATCCCTCTCCTTGGGTTCATCCCCGACAGGCTGAAACCAGGTTTCATTGACGGCGAAAATATCGACGACGTGGTCATGGATGAAGTAGTTGATCGCGGATCTCTTCTCGTGTCTGGTACCGAGGGCCTGAGCATTGAACAGTGCAAGAGTCAATGAGTCAGTGCGTAGTTTCTTTTTGCCGGCTGTGAGAGGAATGAGGTTATCAGGGTTGGAGCACAGCGGTCTGGGGGACGGATGGGTATCATAGACAGGAACAGAAGGCAGACCACTGCTGCCATGACGCTGATGTACATCAGTGACCACTGGAATCGTACGTCTCTTGCGCATTCCACCACGACATGATCGACGACGGGGGAGATTTCGGCCGATTTTCAGCGATCTCAAGTGTTCAACCAGGTCAGGGTCAAGGATCGAGTCAGGGGGGCAACATGACAGCAAGCAGTCCCGATTGTACTGCACACGAGTGGAAGAATATGTAGACACAACAGCTGGTTGTGAAGCGGGGCGTGATGAGGCAGACGCACGCAGTGCGAGAGAGACAGAGCGGGGAGGGTGCACGTGCACTGGCGAGAAACATGGCGGGCTGAGTTGAAAATTCAAGTGGAGTAGGAGAGATAAAATACACAAAGAAAACAGTACCTTGGCTTGCAGCGAAGCATTCATAAACCACCACATACTGAAACAGGAGCATTCACAAACACAATCACTTGCTTTTAGCCATCAACAATCGATATAACTCCGTGCACACACACAAATAATCGCAGCGAGGTAGCCGTGCCTGTGAGGCGGCTGAACCTTGACCTTGACCGAGAGTATAACTGAATAGGAAATGAAAACAAGAACAAGCGAAACAGCCTATAAGCCTCCAGTTGAATATGACTTAACACAATTTGGAATAAAACATTATTAAAAAGTCAAGAAAATACATAAAAAATATCTACGGGACAGAATGCATACAGACCTGAACTCTTCCGCAGATAGCCTGATGAGAACAGAACATTTCCATCGGACCGAAAGCTTTTCTTCCAGTGTCAAGGCAGCCCCCAGTAAGATCTAGCCATGAGAGAGAGAATGTGTGTGTGTGTGTGTGTGAGAGAGAGAGAGAGAGAGTGTGTGTGTGTGTGTGTGTGTGTGTGTGTGACAGAGACAGACAGACAGACAGACAGATAGGAGCCAAACAGACAGACAGAGACAGAGAGAGAAATGGAGACAGAGAGATAAACAGGCTGACGGACAGACAGAGAAAGACAGACACAGAGAGAGTGAGAGAAAGACAGAGTGAGAAAGTGTGTGTGTTGTGTGTGTGTGTGTGTGTGTGTGTGTGTGTGTGTGTGTGTGTGTGTGTGTGTGTGTGTGTGTGTGTGTGTGGTGTATGTTCGTTCGTTCTTTAATTTAACGTCTTTTCACTATAAGTGATATTAGACGGATGTGTGTATGTGTGTGTGCGTGTGTGTGTGTCTGTGTGTGTCTGTGTGTGTCTGTGTGCGTCTGCGTGTATGTCTAGGAAATAGGAAAAAAACAGGCATCATTTTTAGGCCATTTTATGAGGAAATTAGAGCACCTGGTCACAACAGAAAAGCTGGAGGGAAAGAGAACACCAGGTAGACCCAGGGAAAAATATTGGACGGACTTGCAGTGTGGCTGAGGACAGAGAGGGTGGAAGATGTGCTTGCGGCAACAAGGGATAGATGCATATGGAGGGCCATGATCGCCAAAGCCATGCGGCAGGGCAATTGATAATGATGATGATGATGATGATGATTATGTTATATGTATACATACATATATATATATATATATATGTATATATATAATATATATACAGTTATACATGGATACATACATACATCATCATCATCATCGTCAGGTGCCTTGCCACATGGCGTTGGCGATCATGGACTTCCATCTGTCTCTATCTCTTGTTGCCTCAAGCATCTCTTCCGCCCTACTTGTCTTCAGCCACTCTGCAAGTCCTCTAGTATCTTCTCCCTGGGTCTACCTGGTGCTCTCTTTCCCTCCAGCTTTCCTGTTGTAACCAGGTGCTCCAATTCCCCCTTTCTCATAAAATAGCCTACAAATGCTGCCTGTCTTTTCCTAATCTTACTTACTTATGAATGATCTACTTGTGTTTGCCTCCATCAAGACTGGGGGGGGGGGGGTATATAACATTCAAGAACTCTCTTCCTGATATTAATTGATAGGCATGTGTTGATAAGAATGCTTTTCATCTTCTTGAATGCTGTTTTGGCTTGGCCGATTCTGTTGGCTATTTCTGATGTGCACCTGCCGTCTGGCGAAATGATCGTTCCCAGGTATTCAAACTTATAAACCTGTCTCAAGGTTGTGCCGTTTGCTGTTATTTTGCTCGAGAGGATTTCATGACTTTTACTGATCACCATGACTTCAGTCTTCTTGCTGTTTAGTTCCAACCCCTTACCTTTGCTTTCTGTTTCTAGTATATTCACAAAGTTTTGTAGGTCCATTTCATTTTCTGCAATTAGCACGGTGTCATCTGCGTATCGAATGGTGTTTATCATTTTTCCTCCAACCTTTAAACCAGGGTCTTCCTCTAGGTTTCTCATGATGTTTTCGCTGTAAAGTGAGATACAATACATATTTCTGATTATTCGTAGATTTTTCCATCAATATTGAGTCTTTCTAGTTGGTTGATCAATTCTTCATGTCTTACCCGATCGAAAGCCTTGGTATAATCAACAAAGCATAAATATAAATCCTTAATCATCTCGATTGACCTCTCTATGATAGTTCTTAGGATGTAATGGCATTAATAGTTCCTTTACCTTCCATAAATCCACACTGTTCATCTGCTATTTCTCTTTTGATTGTATTCCTTGTCCTCATCATGATTATTTTAATAGGATTTTTGTTACATGTGATTCTGCGATGGAGATCGCATTCTATAGCCCCTGTTTTTTTCGGAAGTGCAATGAAAAATTGATTTTGACATATCTTTGGGGATTTTTCCAGTGTCGTAAATTTCATTTACGAGGACTGTTATTTTTTCAACACCAAATTCCCCCAGGGCTTCAATCATCTCTGTGTAATGTTGTCTGGTCCTGGGGCTTTTCCTGGTTTCATCTTTTTCAGTGCTGTTCTAACTTCATCTTTCATTATGGGTGATCCTTCAAAGTTCTTTTTATAATGTGTTCTTCGTTTCTGTCATCTTCAAAAAGGTCTTTAATGTACTCTCCCCATCTGTCTAATATTTTGTCTTTTTCCATGATAAGCGTGCCATCTTTGATTTTAAGCAATCAGTTGATGTGCATGCATTTTTTCCTGTGATAATTTCTTCAATTCGTCTGTACATACCCTGAGATCTGTTTTGTGTCGGTCTTCTATATCTTTGCATTTTGTTTTCAGCCAAGCTTCCTTAGCTTCATTGCACCTTTCCTGATTTCTATTCTTCCTGTATATCTCCTCGTTTCTCTTTGCCTTCCTCCGTCCCTCCATCAAGCCTAAAATTTCTTTTGTCACCCAGTTCTTTCTTGCTTTTCCCTCTGCTTCAGGGATTTCTTCACAAGCTCCATTTATCGAATTTCTCAACTTTGTCCATTGTTCCTCACTAGTCACCAACGTCTTCCAGAGCGCTGAATTTGTTTTGAACATGTACATTAATTTTTTTACGTATCACTTCATCTGTCTTGAAGAGTCCAAGATTTAGTTTGATGTTGCTTTTGGTCTGTTTTCTTTTCCTTAATTTCAGCCTAAATCTTCCCACTACAGGATTGTGGCCACTGTTGCAGTCTGCGCCTGGTAGTGTTTTTGTTGACAGTAAAGAATTTCTAAATCTTTTATTAATTTATTAATGTAGTCAATCTGATTTTTGGTATTATCTCCTGGACTCATCCAAGTCCATTTTCTTCTATTAGGCTCTCAAACCAGGTGTTTCCTCTATGGACTCATTCATCTGTACCCGTTCTACAAGTTTCCCTCCCCTTTCATTTTGTGTACCAAGACCATGAGGTCCAACTATATCCTCCACCCTATCCTGTCCCACTTTAGCATTAAAATCTCCCGTTATTACTGTAACTTCTTGTGATTTACATTGGGCCTTGGCCTTCTCTAATGCTTCGTAGTTGTCGATGTCTTCCCGAGTACTTGCGGATGCTACATACATTTCATACAATACATACATACATACATACATACATACATCATACATACATACATACATACAGGCAGACAGAGACAGATAGACATGAAAACACAGACAGGTATACACGCATACATACATACGTACATACAACATAATACATACATACATACATAGATACATATATATACATACATACATATTGTTGTATACATGTATAGATACATACAGAGAGGCAGACAAACTTCCATCTATCCACCCACCCATCCCTCTACATTCAGACTGAAATCCTCAGGTCAATATTATCTAACCTTCCTTTCATTAGTTAAAAAAAAGAAGCTGTAGAACTGGGGTTGCGAAACCAACACCTTCATCCCTGGGATTATCTGGCAGAGACATAAGTTGCGGCAGACAGCAGGTATTTTCCCAGGAGCTTTGTGTCCGTTTCCATCTTGCAGGAGAGTGATATCATTACACGAATTTTGGGAGCTGAGAGGTCTGGTATCGATAGATAGATCGATAGACAGAGAGAGACAGACAATAAGTAATAGATAGCTAGACAGATAAATAGATAGAATAATTAGATGATAGATAGATAGATAATAGATAGATAGAAAGATAGATAGACAGACAGATAGATAGATAGATAGATAGATAGATAGATAGATAGATAGAGAGAGAGAGATAGACAGATAGATAGATAGATAGATAGGGAGAGACAGACAGACAGAGACAGAGACAGAGAGAGACAGTGGAAAGACTGATAGCAGACATATAGATAAACACAGAGAGAGAGACAGACCAACAAGTAATAGATAGACAGATAAATAGATAAATAGATGAGATAGATGATAGATAGATAATAGATAGATAGAAAGATAGATAGACAGATAGATAGATAGATAGATAGATAGATAGAAAGAGAAGAGAGGAGAGATAGATAGATAGATAGATAGATAGATGGATGGATAGATAGATCGATAGGGAGAGACAGACAGACAGAGACAGAGACAGAGAGAGACAGGTGGAAAGACTGATAGGCAGACGTACAGATAAATAGAGGCAGACAGAGACAAAGAGGCAGAGAAAGACAGAGAAAGAAAGACAATGAGAGACAGACAAACAGCTAGAGAGACAGACAGAGAGAAAGGGGGAGTGGGGGAACAGCTAGATAGATAGACAGCTAGCTGGATAGAATGATTAGATAGATAGATAGATAGATAGCTAGCTAAACAAACAGATAGCTAGAGTTAGCAAGATAGCTAACTGACTAGATTAGATAGATAGACAGACAGACAGACAGACAGATAGATAGATAGATAGATAGATAGATAGATAGATAGATAGATAGATAGATAGACAGATAGATAGATAAATAGATAGATAGATAGATAGATAGATAGACAGATAGATAGATAGATAGATAGATAGATAGATAGATAGATAGATAGATAGATAGATAGATAGATAGATAGATAGATACAGAATGAGACAGAGACAGAACTAGACACAGGCAGACAGAACTGCTGACAGATGTGTCTGTGTGTGTGCATATTATGTCTGTGCTTGCGTGCCAGCACGCGCGGTGTGTGTGTTGTATGTATGTATGTGTGTGTGTGTGTGTGTGTGTGTGTGTGTGTGTGTGTGTGTGTGTGTGGTACGTGTGTGTGTGTGTGTGTGTGTGTGTGTGTGTGCGTGTGTCTGTCTGCCTGTCTGTCTATGCATGTGTGAGTGTGCGGCTTGGCGCCGGTGTGTGTGTGTGTGTTGTGTGAGCATGTGTCTTTTTGTTTGTGTGTGTGTGTGCGTGTTGTGTGTATGCGCGCGCGCGCACGTGTGTGTGTGTGTGTGTGTGTGTGTGCACGCGCGCGTGTGTGCGTATGTGTTTGTGCGTGTGTTTGGTTATGTGTGTGTGTGTGTGTTCGTGTTTGTGTGTGTGTGTGTGTGTGTGTGTGTGGTGTGTGTGTGTGTGTGTGTGTGTGTGTGTGTGTGTGTGTGTGTGCCTGCTGAGTGATGGTGTGCGTCTGCGTCTGTCAGTCTGGGCTGAGGAGGCGGGTTGGGGATGAATATAAATAAATAAGGAGCTTTCTCGATGTGGACTAAGATTTTGCTGAATAATTGAACGCCAAGATCTTTGAGTCTCTTATCTGTCTATCTCAGAGAAAGGGTTTTCAGTCAGTCGTTGCCCCGTTTGCTGGTGCTGCTGTTCTCTCTCTCTCTCTCTCTCTCTCTCTCTCTCTCTCTCTCTCTCTCTCTCTCTCTCTCTCTCTCTCTCTCTCTCTCTCTCTCTCTCTCTCTCTCTCGCTTCTGTCTGTCTCTCTCCCCCCCTCTCTCTCTCTTTCTCTGTCTCTCTCCCTCTGTCTCTCTCTGTGTCCTCTCTGTATCTCTATCTCTCTCTCTCTCTTGCTCTGTCTGTCTGTCTGTCTCTCTCTCTCTCTCTCTCTCTCTCTCTCTCTTATGTCTGTCTGTCTCTCTCTACGTCTCTCTGTCTGTCTGTCTGTCCGTCTGTGTCTGTCTCTGTCTCTGTCTCCTCTCTCTCTCCCTCTCTTTCTCTCTCTCTCTCTATAGCTCTCTCTCTCTCTTACTTTCTCTTCTCTCTCTCAAGCACACACACACACACACACTCTCTCTCTCTCTCTTCCCTCTCCCTTCCTCTCTCTCTGTCCCTCTGTCTGTCTATCTTTCTGTCTGTCTATCTGTCTACCTCTGTCTCTCTATCTCTCTCTCTCTCTCTTCTCTCTCTCTCTCTCTCTCTCTCTCTCTCTCTCTCTCTCTCTCTTTTCTCTCTCTCTTCCCTCTTTCTCTTTCATTCTTTTAAATTGTGACGTGATCTTCGTCATTCTCTCTGCGGTGCACTCATTCTTCATTTGCGTGCTATTAACATCCCAAAAAACAAACAGAAAGCTAACTTACGTGCACACACATCCATTAAAGCTCCAAGAAGCTCTTTGTGTGTTTGTATTTCATTTATTAAGTCTTCTATACCGGTTAATTGCACTAACTTGCTGTGCTTTGATTTCGCCATATTTCTAGCCATCCATTTGCTTATTTGATCTTGATCATACGTGTTGTTTTTTTTCTTTATTGACTAGATTCTATTTACTTTATAAGGTAGACTGTCCATTTTCTTCTCTCTGTACTTCTTTCATTTTTCCGAAACGACAACAAATACTGTCACTCTTTGATTTCCTTGCCTATTAAGTCCTACATCATTCATTTATCACTCTATTTTTAAATCTCTAGATACTTTCTAGAGAGATACGTTGAGTAGCTAAGGCAAATTTGAAAGAAAACGTATTTCTTTGCCAATAACTTGTATGGTTGGGAAAAAATCAAAAAGTTTCATGGTTATTATTCTTTTTTTTTTTATTGCCCTAGTCTCCAAATTCATGTGGGCTCACTGTGCATTATACAG
>CM060306.1:74835511-74853011 GCA_030674185.1 Monoplex corrugatus | reverse complement strand
CCTTGTGCAGAAACATTTACTTTCAAATAAGAAATAATATGTTGCATTTGTGGATTTTAGGAAGGCATTCGATTCTGTGAATCGTAATTATCTTTGGAATGTATTACGTAAAAGTGGTGTATATGGAAAATTATATATGGCCCTAAGAGGAGTTTATAACACAGTGCTTGCGTGCGTGCGTGAAAAGTGTGTATATTCAGATTATTTCGAATGCCCTAAAGGAATGAAACAGGGGTGTGAACTGAGTCCTCAGTTGTTTTCATTTTTTGTTAATGAATTAGCAGTGGAACTGTCAAGAAAAGGCAGGCATGGAATTCAAATTATCCCTGGGGCTATTGAGATATTCCTATTGCTGTTTGCAGACGATGTTATTCTTCTCTCTGGTACAGTCAAATGCTTACAAAACCAGTTAAATGTCTTAAAGGAAGAAGCAGATCGACTAGTTTTAACAGTGAACATGGATAAAACTAATATCATGATTTTCAGGAAGGGTGGACATTTATCAAAACAAGAGAAATGGTTCTATGGGATTACTGAGGTTAAAGGCAGTTAATTCTTATAAATACTTAGAAATGATATTTTTGACAAAATTAAGTTTAAATTATGCATGGGAAGAATCTTGTAACACAGGGAAAAAGCGGTGTTATTGAAATCATAAACTCCATACGGAAGCTCAATTCTATAGATTGCAATTTATATTTGAAAATGTTTGATACACAGATAGAACCTTTGCTTACATATGCAGCTGAAGTATGGGGTCTTACTGTAAATCCACATTTGGAAAAAGTGATACATATGCTATAAAACGTTTTTTGGCTGTACCAATTCACTCTTCTAATACTGTCCTATATGGAAGATATCCTTTATACATTAGAACTTTTGTGAAGTGTATCAAATACTGGCTGAAATTGTTAACGCTTCCACAATCTCGGTTATGTAAACAGGCATATGAAATGATGGTTACTCAAATGGAAATGGAAAACAGAACTGGGCCTATCAGGTAAAAAAGGCTTTATCAGAATTTGGTTTTGGAATCGTGTGGTTGTCCCAGGGAGTAGGAAATGAGTGTCAGTTTATTAATGAATTTAAAGACAGGCTTGTTTGTTCGTTTAAACAAAATTGGCACTCAGATATGGAAAACAAAGAAAAATATAATTGGTTCTCATTTAAAAATGTTTTTCAAACCGAAAAATATCTGCGTGTTGTTACGGATAAATAGCAAAGAATTAATTACGCAAGATTTAGATTAAGAACATTTGTTTTAAAGCAAATAAAAATTGGTTTAAGCCTGGAACGTCCACAGTATATACTTTGCTCCTTATGTGGAAATAATGTCGATAATGAAAAACACTTTCTATTCCAATGCCAAATCTTTGATACAATACGTGGAAAATGCACAGTTTTTGAATCCGACATGGCCAAAAGACAAGATGTGTATCTTTTTTGTCATCTGATGACGAAGTCATAATCAAATCAGTGGCATTATATATTGCGGAAGCACAAAAAATAAGACAAAAACACTCACAAGCCCGACAATAGTGCTCTGCGAGACAATATCATACTGGAATTAATTTCAACTCTTTTGACTGACATGGGCTATATTATGTTAACGCCAAAGAAGCAGCTTTATCATGGACTCTGTTTTATAAAGAGCTGTTTTCATTTGCTTTATTTTGCTTTGTTTGCCTGTAATTTGCGAGTAGCTAACAACATGCAAATAATGGTACATTGGTAGAATGTGTTAGAAGTGGATATTGAAAGTCTATAGACACTTAAGGGTTTGATATTCATGTTAACAAGAAAATATAAGGCATGTTTATGTCCCTTATAAACAGAATATTATGGGGCAGGTTATGTGAAGATTCTATCATTACCACTAAATGTAAGATTTGGATGGTCGAGCCCTGATGTATCATCATAATACAGTTCTGATTGTGTGTGTGTGTGTGTGTGTGTGTGTGTGTGTGTGTGTGTGTGTGTGTGTGTGTGTGGGGTGTGTGTGTGTGTGTGCGCTGCGTGCGCCCGAGCGCGCGCCCGCGTGTGTGTGGTGTGTGTGTGTGTGTGTGTGTGTGTGTGTGTGTGTGTGTGTGTGTGTGTGTGTGTTGTGTGTGTGTGTCTGTGTGTGTGTTGTGTGTGTGTGTGTGTGTGTGAAAAGAATTTGGATTTGCCTAAATCTGGGCAAATTATAGGCCTGAATGTGGGAACACTGTTCTGATATTTTGTTTGCATCATGTAATACCGATAGAATGGATGTTTGTTCATTATACATATCTGCACATGTTCGACTGTTTAAGGAATGGATGCTCGATATTTCTTTGATTATGCCGGCAGAATTCACACTACACATAAAAAAGTGGATTATATGTCGCACTACTGGAAAATTGTTATCCCCCTTGTCAAAAGACCTTTTCGGGTAATGACAATAAACAGTTTCAGTGTTCAGTGTTCAGTGTCGAGTTCAGTGTTCTCGTCTCATTTCTCTCTCCTCTCTCTCTCTGTCTCTCTTCTCTCTCTCCTCTCTCTTCTGTCTGTCTGTCTTTTTCTCGTTCTCTGTCTGTCTGTCTGTCTGTCTGTCTGTCAGTCTGTCAGTCTGTGTCTGTCTGTCTGTCATTCTGTCTGTCTGTCTGTCTGTCTGTCTCTCTCTCTCTCTCTCCCTCTCTCTCTTCCTCTCTCTCTGTCCTTCGATCTCTCTGTCTTTCTCCCTCCCTTTTTTCTTCTTCCTCAGGCTCTGTCTCTATATATATGTGTGTGTGTGTGTGTATATATATGTATATGTATAAGTAATATATACTATATATATACATCTCTCTGTCTCTCTCTCTCCCTCTCTCTCTGTCTCTCTCTCTCTCTCTCTCTCTCTATATATATATATATATATATATATATACACATATATATATATGTATATAAGTATGCATATATATATATGTATATATATATATGTATATACATATGTATATGACATATCTAATAACACATATATATGTATATATATAAATATCTATATGTGTGTGTATTTATATATATATATTATATACATATATATGTATATGTGTGTGTTTCTGTGTCTGTGTGTCTGTGTGTGTCTATGTATGTATGTGTGTGTGAGTGCGTGTATGTACTGCCATGTTATTAGAATGTAGACATCAAAAGCACGGAGTGAACATTTAACACTGATTTCGTGCTTTGATTGGAAGCCAATGTATTTTTTGCAAAAGCGCTATTGAACTGCATAGATTGCTCTCCCGCAGGACAAGTCAAGCTGCACTGTTTTGGATTCGTTGGCGTTTTGATAGCTTGTCATTCAGAAAGCTCACAGAAGAAAGAGTTACAATAGCCTGGTCTGCATAGGCTGAAAGACACATTGGTTGTTTGTATAATCAAAACAAATGGAAAAGGAAAAAAACAACAACAACAAAACGGGGGATGTGGGAAGAAAAGGGGGATTTTGTTTTTCAAGCCTGGTTGGGGATACAGGGTTTTGTTCACGTTTGTCCACACGGACTTCCATAGACATGAATTATCTAACAAACGAGTCAAGATATCTTGTAGGTTTGCTGAAGGTTATTGTAGAGTCTAAGATAATTATGGTCTTTGTGGTTACATTTCTTTGTGTTCAACATTTTTTTTTTTATTATTACATATGAGCACTTGTTTTTTTGTTGTTGTTTTTTTTAATTCTAATTCCTGTGGTAATATTGCGTTTGGTTTGATCAAATACAAAATGATGTGATAAACATTATGTGGACGTCATAAAGCGTGATAAAGATCACATTTCATCCTTAGCTAACATTTTGTCAAAATCAAAGAGCACACTTAATGGAAACCAATACGAGCATCGTAAAAACATCATTTATTGTGTTCGTCTTATAAGCTGAGAATAAATGTAGCACTGAGAGCATAATAAACAATGATGCTTGTCAGGGTCATTTGGAGGTTAAAACAACACATTTCGTTAATGAAATCAGTGCGAACACCAAGGGCTTTATCAGCTGTGTTTACGTCTAACCTTTCATTAGCGTGCTGATAATGCGCACATTAAAACCAAACTGAGCAGAGTAAGGGATCGAAGGAGCTAGAGAGAGAGAGAGAGAGAGAGGAGAGAGAGAGAGAGAGAGAGAGAGAGAGAGAGGCAGGCAGGCAGACAGACAGACAGACAGAGACAGACAGGTAGTTAGAGGCGCAAGAAAGATAAAAGTGAGCGAAATAGACAGACACCCACACCGACAAGCACGCAGACAGGTAAAAACACATAAATATTTCATATCAAATCAAATCACTGTTTGCAACTTACATATCTGACTTGCCAAACAGCCTAACATAAATATGGATGAAACAGCTGAGAAATCGTCGACAACGCCTATATCCCTACATGGGAAATGCTAAAAGCTATATATGATATTGATTATATAGACGGTAAAAAGTGATCACGATAACATCACAATATCCACAGGAAAAGAAAACGTCGATGAAAAGTACTGTTCCCATCTCCATACTTTTACCTATGATCAGTCCTAGAAAATATAATTGATGGAGCAAGCATTTTACGTTCCAAAATTTAAAATAGAAAAGTGTTTTTATTAGACTAAATGTATCTATATTTACAGCTGAAATAGTCGCTATTATACAAATGTTGGATTATCTAGTAAATCTTCAGCCTGTGTTTTTCAAAGTAGTTTTCCTTGTTGATTTAAAATCTATATTAGATGCCATACAGTCTTCTGATACAGAAACAAGGCTTGATCTCGTTTCTGAGGCAAATCATGTAATACATTGTTTAAAGATAAAAGCCACGGATATCAGTTTATGCTGGTGCCTTCTCACGTGGTCTTCACGGCAACGAAGCAGTTGACAGAGCAGCTACGAAAGGTACACACAATAGTAATGACTATATCAAATTACATGTTAAAACTTCAGTAAAAGAATCAGCATAATGGATTCGATCTCATGACCATTTAAATGAAAAACATTATCACAGAAAGGATAAAATTTCATTTTGAAATACTTGAAAAAAAATTGTAGATTTCCTTATATCATTTCAGATCAACTGTTTCTGTTAATTTTCCTATTCAGTTAAACGCTCTGAAAACAAAATATTGTTAAACTGTCAAGTGTGACTTGCGGAGAACAAATCACACTGCAACATTGGTTGTTTTATTGAAAAATAATAAAACGTCTTCTTTCTTACCAAAAATGTTCACACAAGAAAACTATCTCGAAACGCATTTTAAAGAAGTAACATCAGATCGATTTTTGTTAGTTGAAATTTCAGAATCATTAGTTCACAGCCCTGTTAATACATTAATTTAAGTTGGAGAAGTTTGTACTTTAATGTTAATTTTCCTCTCATAGCTACTGGTGTTAGCGTTAGGTTTCAGTTCCTTTTTTCTCCTCACCAGCGTCCCTTTTCATAAGACCTTGCCTCTTCCTTTTACAAACTTTATGTCTCTTACTGTTTCCCCTCTGCCCCCAACCTAACCTGCCCCACGCCCATCCTCCATGCAATACTTTTCTTTCCTATTTAATATTATTCAGAGTAAAACTATGTTAACTCAAAGAACGAACCAACACATAGATGGACATGCATACAAATAGGGAAACAAACACGCACACAGGTACACAGACACTGACACACAATATTTATGATAAGTCTTCCTAGAACAATTTTTCAAACACTTTTTTGCGTTGATTCAAAATCAGTACTTCAGGCTCTTGAATTATCAAAATTACAAACAAGATCAGAAATGATTCTGGAAATTAGTCACTTGATTCATAATTTATCTTTAAGAGGCACTGATATTACTTTCTGCTGGATATCCCTTCTCATAGTTCTTTTCGTTATAATGATAAATTTGACAGGGCTGCAAAACGGGGAGCTAATAACTCACCAGATTCAAACAATATCCAGCTTTCTCTCTCGTTGCACGAGAATTACACTTTAGTAGACAAGTACGTCTGGAAGCAGTTCCAATTAAAACAGAAAAAGTATGATAAATGTCACATGAACTTGAAGTTAGCAAAATACTTAAGCAGCTTCATGCCAGGAGAATTATACAATCCCTTATGTATAGATGGAAACTTGATGCATTCAAAACAAAATACACCAAGAACATAGTGTGTCTGTGTGGAAAGAAGATAACACATAGTCATATTCTTTCTTGCTTTAAGGTAAAACGACATATTCCAACACTATCTATGAGTACAGTTTCTGATATATTTGCCTCATCATCCTTACTGTATGAATTGTTTGTTAGCCTGTCAAAAAGTCCTATAGCGAATTACCTTTAAAATGTTATTTCACTTGTTCACTGTTATGGTTAATCAATTATTAGTTTTATTTTTTTCTTCATTTCTTCCAGATATTTATTAATTTTGTTTGTTAGTTTGTTTGTTTAAATCGTTAATTATGATAACATTATTTGTTATTTTTACCTTCTCCTCTTCAAAACAGTTGTTTTCTGGATCATCTTTTCTCAAGTTCAAAATTGACAATTTTCAAATATTCTCTTCACTCCTCCTCTATCACCCCCCCCCCCCCCTTTTTTTTTGTTTTTTTGTTTTTGTCTAAAATCACTTTAGGAATAGACATTAAATCAAAGACCACCACCACACTGACACACAGACGGAGAACTACACGCAAAGAAACATTTCCGTTCGTGCAAAGAAATCATAAAAACATTCTCATTGACCACAATCAGCAGTGACACACAAACATGAGCATTGACCAGACCGATCAATCTTTTTGATCACTCTAATTGATCAATATCCCAAAACCCTAATAACCTCAACTTTTTCATTCGCCTCAAGATAATAACGCCAAACTGTCAGCAGTTTGACAAAACTTCGGAAACGAAGCTTGGACCTTATCACATTAGTGATATGAGTGTAGTTTGTCTTCGGCGCCAACGTCAGACGTTTCCAGTCTTTTATGAGCAATGCACGTTTAGTTGTATGCAGTTGACTTTGCTTTCAATAGAACCGCATTTCTTGATTGCTTGCTAAATATCAATGAACGTTTATAAGATCTGTTCAAACTTGACTAAATATGTCTGCTTTCAAAAAAGAACTCAAATATACAGGCATAAAACTGCTGAATGTAATGTTGAACTCGAGAGTAGTTGTCGATATAGACCGATTATTTTACTTTACGATTTGGGATAAACTGACGAATATAAAATTTATTAAAATAAATTATACTTTGTCGATGTAGTCAGGTCAGGGCGAAGCCTCTGCTACAGTATGACAGTAGACTGTACGACCTGCGCCTGTCTCCGCTGCCTTGTGGGTTTTCCCTTGGGTGGGGAAAGGCTATGGGAGTAAATCCAGACAGAAAATCCTGCAGCCACATCTGCATAAAGGGCATTGCCACAGAGCACTGCCTGTGGTTTTGGCCATATGCTGCGACTTGCCATATACTGTTCATCCATCTGTGTCTTCTATGAGAACAGCTGTCTTACCTGTTTGCACTGGACTTGTGGAGGCAGGTGGAGAGAGTTGCTGTGGCTCTGCCCAAATAGCAACTTACATAATTATGCGCGTGGCACCTAGCGCCAGCCCCTCACAATTGTACATCAGACTTTGGCCTGAGATCCCACATGAGGTACACAAATAAAGTGAAATATATATATATATATATAATATTATATATATATATATATATATATATATATATATGTTAATGAACCGACTATTTTTCCTTGCGATTTGCGATTTATTGGTTGATATCACATTAACTCAGACTCTTCTTTGCATGAAATATTTGACTGTGTTTATTTTATTTCGTACCCTTGTACCATGAGATGTTGCATGAGATGATGTTGGTATTGACATATATCGCTAGACGATAAACCTAGCCTAGTGTTCTGTTGTAGTGGCTGAATGCAGCTGTCATTCCATCCAGCCAACGCTGACCCGGTTTTCCTCTGCTTAGGACCCCTGTGCATCTGGTGTTGTAGGCTCAAAGGGCTGGTTGGTTGATTGACATCCTGGTCTGATGGCCAAACTGTTTGGTCATCTGTTGTGTTCTGTAATGGTTGACAGGTGTTGGAACAACAACATCTCTCGGATGGATCTCTTCTTTTAAACCCTGTTTCATGGTCTTGCTTGCAGCTGTTCTAAGACTTCTCATCTCGCAGCTGTGATCATTCTGTGAAGAGTTTAAAGTCCTGTCTGGCCTTGGTGAGTACACAGATTATATGATTAACGGCTTTGTTTCCATAGGGATAATAGGGCGCTTTGGAACAGGTAAAGTTGGCAGCTCACAACATGTGCCGTTGTAGAGTACGATCTCAATTTCTTAGTTCATTTTCCCATCATCAGTAAATAAGCTTCTGAAGTGTCTACGTTTTGAAGTTTGAGGAGATTGTTGCTCTGAATCTGATCTGACGTCTATTTTTTGGTCAAATATTCGTCCTACCGTCACGATCTCTATCTTGCTAATGCTCATGTTTAAACATATTTTCACGGCTACATGCCACTGTGTCCGCACATCATTGTGTGCAAATATCATAATGACTTTCAACGGAGCCAACGCTCATAACACCCCAAACGGTGTATGATAGCCCAAACTGGGTCATGGTGGCCCAAATTAGGCCGTAGTACACAAGTAGATAACGATGACCTAATATGCGTGAAATCAGATGTGACGATTTGCCTGCAGAATACGCGAGAGAAATACGCATGTCTTGAGTTGTCTGTACACACTCATACATTCGATGATTATACATGTACATACATACATACATACATACATACATACGTAACATACATACACAGACACAGACATACACAGACACATATATACATACATACATGTACATACATACATTTATATATACATGCACACACACACATATAGATGATAGATAGATAGATAGACAGACAGATAGATAGATAGATAGATAGATAGATAGATAGATAGATAGTAGATAGATAGATAGATATAATACAGCTTACTATATAGCCCTATAACTCAATTTGATCCATTTGGGGCATTATGGATACAGTGACATGAGGGTACAATGCCACGTACACACAATGGCATGACCTCATTTTCACAGCTCCTGTCTACATGTAACTTGTTTGTGTGATTTTGCATTTGTGTGTTGTCATAGCTTATGCTTCCTTGTCCATCAGCAAATAATGAATAGTTCATTGAGAGCTTTCTAAATCAGTTTTTGCGTCTTCAATACATTTTCCATGTAGATGATGAAATAGAGTGGTGATAGAATAGTCCTTGTCGGACACCAGATGCCACTTAGAACCAGTCAGAAAGTCAGCTGGGAACATGTTTTTGCGCCATAAGAGCAATACAGAAGATGGAGTAGAGAAAAAAACAAAAGTAGACAAACAAAACAAACAAAACAAACAAACAAACAAATAAACTAACAAACAAATCAAAGCTGATTAGTTATCTTGTATTTTGTCCTTCCTTCGTTGTTCTGATATTTTTTTCATTCGTTCTTTTGCGTGTGTTGTCTGTTGTCTCTTTCTTTGAACAAAAATATGTGTTTGATGTTACATGCCAAATGACAATGCGCTTTATAAACAAGAAAGTATAAAAAAGTATTTTGAAAAAAAACACAGGAATACACTGATTGCTATCCATAAGACGTTTGAACGCAGCGTTGTGATTCATCCATTGCAGTTTGTGCGTGGGGTCCACGATAAGGTTAACTGATTGATCAAAGTGGATCGAATTCAAGTAGATTGTTTGCTAGAACTAGGAGACTTGTTTCTGTTTTCTTTTCACGTTCTTTCCATTATTTTGTCTGGGGTGAAACAATGTGTGCCAACATGCATGTGGGTGAAGTCTTTGTGCGTGTTCTGAAGGAGGGTTTTAAAAGGGTATTGGAGGCGCTGGCAGTGTGGCTGTACTCTTCAGTGTGCTGTGATTTATATTAATCTGTTATTACTTTGCTAATCATAAACGATAGAGTTGATTAATCAATTAAACAAAAAGGGGTTCAAATCGAGTGTTTTGTTTATTGAAGTAAGCGAATGATATTACCATTGTTGTTTACTCTGAGAAAGTTTTCTTTGATTGCATTTTAGACTTGCAAGGTTAACGGTGAGCATAGTTTTTTAACTATTGCCTTTTATCTTCACCTGTTGTCGTTTTTGATGTAGTGTTAGTCCTGATATGGCTCTAGTAGTCGGCCGGGCTATAAGCAATATGAACTTTGAACTTGAAATGTTACTGATGTCTATATTCCTTTATTCATACATTCATGTATTCATGTTTTATCTTGTTTGTTTTTGGAATATGCGGCGGCGTTTATCTTTATGTCCCTGTATTTGAAAATCATTTGCTGTGGCCAGGCTTTATTATATTCGCTAGACAGACCGTTAACCGTTGACAATATGCAGTGCTGGTTGCATCGTTTAAACATCGCGTGCATAAGTTCGGTATGCAAGGATGCAGTTATGCGTGCACTCTGACAACACGCCAGAGCTCAATCACGTTCCTTCGTCTCGTTTGGGAATACGACAATGCGGGCAGTTAGCAAAGAAAACAAGAATATGTGGACGTCGTCACACACATAGTGGCATCACGCATTCTTACATAGCAGATAATACGTTCAAAAACGATTGCTAACTATATTTACAAATACAGGCATACAGGCAGATGCATATATGTATATAATGGCGTGGCATGCATACCAGAACGAAGTATCATAAAAGGACTTAAGATGGCAAATGCATCGTTCTGGCAGGTAGGTCTCACACTCACTCTTACAAAATAAATATGAAACAGAATTTTCAATTTGAAAGTTTCAGAATAGGAACACACACACACACACACACACACACAACACACACACACATATATATATATATATATATATATATATATATATATATATTATATATATATATATATATATATATATATATATATATATATATATATATATAGTAAGTATCACATCAATATTATAATGCTTAATTCCGCACTCGATTAGAGGAGTGTGTGAACACAGACGGCAAGCAGTTTGAGTATCTGAGGGATTAAGGCTGTGCTTGTTATTACATGTATATGCGATGAGCATTGTACGTGTTTTCTTTTTTCATAACTGTATACCTACTTTTGCACCCTCATGTACATATGTATTATATATCATATATATACTTTTCAGCTTTTCACGTTTTTTGTTTTTGTTTTTTTCCCTTCTTCACAGGGCCTAGATGTCTCTAGAATGGTGCTTGTATTTTAAAATAAAATCGGTTCACACTTCCCACGTGTTCTAGGTAGTTTGGTGGGTTCTGTTCCATGAATTTCCTGAAGACTCCAGAGCGAATGATTCACGTGTCAACCGTGAATCAAATGATCCACGTTATTCACATATCAAACATAGCTCCGCACCAGACGTGTTTTTCTGGCAGATTGTACCATGAAATTGTGTCAAATACACGCTTTGCAGGTATCAAAATTAGTTTACCACAGTCTGTTCTGAGCCACATTCTTGAACTGATGTAAATTCACGTTATCTACGTAAAATAAGTTCAGTCGGCATGTTCTCTGTTGTCTTTAATCATTTGACTCCTGCACCTTATCCACCAACTGCAAAAACTCGACTCTTCGATTTACTAACCCTATCAAGAAGCTGGTGGATAGGGTGAGGGAGAAAAAGGGTTAATTTTTCGTTTAGCCAGCATGGTTGACAATACAGGACGTTAGTGGACAGGGTGTAGGAGTCAAAAGGTTACACTTCTAGGACAAAATATTACACGCTTTTCACGTCCCAGAAAAGTCTGTTAACAATTACATAATGGGCAGCTCAAAACATGGGGGACATCTCGATACGTCGCAGGTTCGACGCGTCCCAGGTTCGATTACATCCCAGGTTGATGCGCGCGCGCGTGCACGTGGTGTGTGTGGTTGTGCGCGGGCGCGTGTGTGCATGTGTGTATGTGTTGTGCAGCTGTGTGTATGTGTATGCACGTGCGCACGCACGCGCGTGTGTATATGTGTTGCGCGCGTGGCTGGTGTATGTGTGCGCGCGTGCGTGTGTGTACATGTGTGTGTGCACGCGCGCGCGTGTGTGTGGTTGTGTGTACGCGCACACACACACATACACACAAGCGTGCTCGTGCACACACATATACACAAAAACATACGCGCACGCGTGCTACACATACACACACACGCTCGAGCACAATTACACACGCGCGCGCGCGCGCATGCCCGCACATACACATACACACATCCGCACAACACATACACACATGCACATACGTGCGAGCGCACAACCACGCACACACACGCGCACGCGCGCGCACACATACAGACACACATACACACACGTGCACGCGTGCAACATATACACACACGCGCGCATACACACACATATACAAAGCTGCACAACACATACACACATGCACACACGTGCACGCGCACAACCATACACACACGCGTGCTAGTGCGCGCGCGCATTAACCTGGGACGTACCGAACCTGGGACGTATCCGAGAGAGGAACGACTAAAGCAACACAGACAGAATAAGTGGACAGAACCAAGTTTCCATGCGCAGTTATGCGGGGATTACATGTGATTCAGAACACTTTGGGACTGTGTTCATGACTATGCTGCTGTTTATGCTGGTGATTACATTTGATCTTCAGTTCCACATATCATCATGTCGTCCTGGTTATGATTAAAGCTGTAGGCAGAGAGGTAAAAAAAAAAAAAACTAAAGAGATTTTCCATTCTCTCCATGCAGTAAGCGGAAGACTTCTGGAATCAGCACGAGCGCGAAAAACACTCACTCACTCACACCCCCCCCCCCCCACACACACAAAACACACAAAACACACACACACACACACACACACACACACAAGTCTCTCTCTGTTTCTGTCTGTCTATCTCTCTATCTCTCTCTATCTCTCTATCTCTCTTTCCTCTCTCACTCTCTCACTAACGACTTCTCTCTAACGACTTCTCTCTCTAACGACCACTTTCTCTAACGATCTCTCTCTTTCTCTCTTTCTCTAGTCTCTCTCTTTCTCTCTCTCTCTCACTCACTAACGACTTCTCTCCAACGACTTCTCTCTCTAACGACACTCTCTCTAACGATCTCTCTCTCTTTTCTCTCTCTCTCTCTCTCTCTCTCTCTCTCTTCTTCACTTTCTCTCTTTTCAAACGACCTCTATGGTGCTGTCTCAGAGAGAGAGAGAGAGAAATAAAAACAGGAGTGAGAGGGGTCAACAGGGAATATCCAACTTGCGATCTGTATTAATGCTGATAAACAAATAGCTGATAAATACCCCCCCCCCCCCTAAAAAAAAAAAGTGGAAAAAAGACCATTAGGGAATTTCAGTGCGTATTTCTGTCAAAACTTAAAACCTAAATGTTTTTGCCTGATAGCAGAATTCTAAAATGGAGTCTATTAGTGTGGCGTTATTATTTTATTTTCATTTGAAGATGTTTACTTCGCATTTCGGTTGTGTGTGTGCGCGCGTGTGTGTTGTGTGTGTGTGTGTGTGTGTGCGCGCGTGTGTGTGTGTGTGTGTGTGTGTGTGTTGTGTGTGTGTTGAAAGCCATCTCCTTTTTCAAATTTTTGAGACCTTTTTTTTTTTTTTGCTTTGCTCTTGGTGTAAAAAGACACATCCTGTTGTTGACAGTCCGAAGCATACTTCTCTCTAAACAAATGTGCAAATGCATTGCTGTCAGGTTCAGACCACGTTTTCAGTTTTTCCCATATCATTTTCCATTTGTATGTTTTGGCCCTGACCTCATTTCCCTTTATTTCAGTCTGTCTCTGTTTCTATGTGTGCGTATGACTGTCTGTCAGTTTGCCTCTCTTTCTCTGTTTGTCTGTTCATCTGCCTGTCTATCTGTCTATGTATTAAAATGAAACTGTTTATCTGTGTGTATATTTATACATTCATCTATGTTACTAGGTCTTTCTGCGTGTCAGTTTATCTTCGTTATTTTTTTTTCTATTGTTATATCATATATCTCTATATTCTCTTCTACTATATTCTTCTCTCTCTCATTCTCTCTCTCTCTCTCTCCATTCTCTCTCTCTTCTCTTCCTTTCTCTTTCCTTCCCCTTCCTCCCCCTCTCTCTCTAAAACTACCTGTATGTTGGTGTTTTAGAGAGAGAGGTACAAAGATGCAGAGAAATTAACAGAAAAGAAGAAGACAAGAAAGTAAAACGGGACGATAGAAAAAACCCAAATTATGATTTCAATCTTATGCTGGTAAATACATAAGCAGATAAATACAAAAAATAAGGGGGGGGGGGGGAAAGATCATTAGGGAATTTTAATGCGTATTTCTGTCACAGTTGAAGCCTAAAAGTTTTTGTTTGATAGCAGAATTATAAAATGGAGGTCATCAGTATGGCGTTATTGTTTTATTTTTCATTTGAAGATGTTTACTTCGCATTTCAGTTTTGTGTGTGAGTGTGTGTGCAAGTGTGTGTGTGTGTGTGTGTGTGTGTGTGTTGTGTGTGTGTGTGTGTGTGTGTGTGTGAGTGTGTATGTGTGTGTGTGAGTGAGTGTGTATGAGTGTGTATGTGTGTGTGTTTGTGTGTGTGTGTGAGTGTGTGTGTGTGTATGTGTGCGTGCGTGTTTGAGTGTGTGTGTGTGTGTGTGTGTGGGGTGCTTGAGTGTGTGTGTGTGTGTGTGTGTGTGTGTGTGTGTGTGTGTGTGTGTGTATGAGTGTGTGTTCTAAAGTTTTGAGACCTTTCTGCTTGATTTTTGTTTTGCTCTTGGCGTAAAAAGACACATGCTGTTGTTGACAGTTTGAAGCCATACTTTTTTCTTAAACAAATGTGCAAATGCATTACTGTCAGGTTCAGACCGCGTTTTCAGTTTTTCCCATACCATTTTTTTCATTTGTGTTTATATGTTTTCTTGCTAACTCCATTTCCCCTTATTTCTTTCTTTCTCTGTTTCTGTGTGTGCGTATGACTGTCTGTCAGTTTGCCTCTCTTTTTGTTTATATGTTCGTCTGCTTGTCTGTCTGTCTGTCCATGTGTTAAAATGTATCTATCTTTCTGTCTGTCATATATGTATCTATCTGTCATGTGTCTATCTTTCTGTCTGTCATGCATCTATCTTTTTGTCTGCCTGTCTATATATTCATCTATGGTACCAGATCTCTCTGCATGTCGTTTTGTCTTTGTTAATTCTGGTTTTTCTCTTATTCCATCATCTCTCTCTCTCTTTCTCTCCCCCTCTATCTCTCTGTGTCTCTCTGTCTCTGTCTCGTCTCTGTCTCTTTATCTCGCTCTCTGTCTCTCTGTCTCTCTCTCTTTCTTTCTTTCTTTCTTTCTTTCTCTTTCTCTTTCTGTCTCTCTCAAGCGAAACGACCTCTGTGGTAGTTTTTCAGAGAGAGAGAGACAGACAGACAGACAGACAAACAGACAGACACACAGAGACAGACAGAGACAGACAGGCAGAGACATCAAGAAACAGAGAAAAACAAAGAGAGAGAGAGTGACAGGGGACCATAGAGGAAAGTCCAACTGTTGATTTGAATCTACGTAAGTTAGAGCACATTGACGTATATCATTAGAGAATGTTAATGCGTATTTATGGCACAACTGAAGTTTAAAACAATTTGTCTGATAGCAGAATTCTAAAATGGAGGTCATCAGTATGGCTTTGTTGTTTTATTTTTAATTTGAAGATGTTTATTTCGCATTTTGTTTTTTGTGTCTTAAAAGCCGTCTCCTTTTTAAACATCTGAGACCTTTCTGACTGTTTTTTGCTTTGCTCTTGGCGTAAAAAGACACCTGTTGTTGACGATCTGATGACACATTTCTCCCTAAACGAATGTGCAAATGTGTTGCTGTCAGGTTCAGACTACATTTTTCTCAGTTTTTTTCCATATCATTTTCCATTTGTATGTTTTCTCGCTAACCTCATTTCCTCTTATTTCTTTCTGTCTCTGTTTCTGTGTGTGCGTATACTTGTCTGTCAGTTTGCTTCTCTTTCTCTGTTTGTATGTTCGTCTGCTTGTCTGTCTGTCTATATGTTAAATGTATCTATGTTTCTGTCTGTCATGTATCTATCTTTCTGCACCAATTGCTATGACAACGTTCTACAAAGCAGGAGGGAAGCAGGTCTGGCCCGAAAGTGCTATGACAACCAGCACATTGCCAAAGGGTCTTCTGGATGGAGCAGTCGACTGGGAGTGTACAGCAGACCTCCCAGAGTGGAGAAATTACCCAGATGTCATCAGCAAGACAGGCATGAGACCAGACATCGCTGTCCACTCTGACTCCTCGAAACAAGTGATTCTGATAGAACTCACTGTGCCATACGAAAGCAGAATGGAAGAAGCACATATCTACAAGACCGAAAAATACGCCGGTCTTGCCAGCACCCTGAAGAAAGCAGGTCTGCGGGTCAAAATCTTCGCCATAGAGGTCGGGGCAAGAGGGTTTGTGGGCACCTCTGCTTATGATCTCATGAAACAACTCGCCATTTCTGGGAAGAAGAGGACTAGAGCCCTTAAAGCGATGGCAGAGGCAGCAGAAAGGAGCTCAAGCTGGATCTGGGCAAGGAGGAACCAAAAGTGAACTTCATAAGGATTAAATTCCCTACAGATGATGTGTGCCCCGTTAGCACATTGGTAAAACCGCGTACCGCAGTTCTGAAGCGCAGAATCGCCCAGGTTCGCTCCCCGGCGTGGGAAAAAAAAAATAGACAACAGCAGAAGGGCATCCAGGAGTCATGACCTGGATGTGGCCCGGCCCCCCGAGAGTGTAAGGAATTCAGGGCCGAAACACTTGTCTAAAGGGGGTTACTTCTCTGAAGACCTTCTGTTGTCTAGCTCTCCCTAGAGTTTCTTTCTACCTGTATGCCTATCCATATATTTATCTATGGTACCAGGTTTCTCTGCATGTCAGTTTGTCTTCGTCATTTTTGTTTTTTCTCTTGTTATCATCTCTCTATGTGACTCTCTCTCTCCCTCTCCCTCCCTCTCTCTCTCTCTCTCTGTCTCTCTCTCTCGCTCTCATTCTCTCTCTCTGCCTGTGTGTCTCTGTATATATATATATATATATATATATATATCTCTTGCCCTCTCTCTTTCTCTCTCTCTCTTTCTCTTTCTCTCTCTCTCTCTCTTTATCAAACAAAACGACCTCTATGGTGGTGTTTCAGAGAGAGAGACAGAGACAGACAGACATACAGACAGGGACAGAGAAAGAAACAGAGAAAAACAGACAGAGAGTGAGAGGGGACCATAGAGGAAAGCCCAACTGTTGTTTTCAATCTATGTAAGTTAGAGCACGTTAACGTAATGCTGGTAAACAGATAAACACAAAAATACGCAAAAAACAAAAAGACAATTAGAGAATGTTAACATGTATGTTTGTCACAGCTTAAGCCAAAAAAACGTGTTTGCTTGATAGCAGAATCCTAAAATGGAAGTCATCAGTATGGCTTTGTTGTTTTATT
This sequence comes from Monoplex corrugatus, assembly GCA_030674185.1. NCBI lineage: Eukaryota > Metazoa > Mollusca > Gastropoda > Littorinimorpha > Ranellidae > Monoplex > Monoplex corrugatus. The sequence continues at coordinate 74,835,590 of CM060306.1, read as the reverse complement.
TTTAATTTGAAGATGTTTATTTCGCATTTTGTTTTTTGTGTCTTAAAAGCCATCTCCGTTTTAAACATCTGAGACCTTT